>QEPC01009589.1:1996788-2049724 GCA_003113815.1 Sphenodon punctatus
CCTTTATAGGCCCCTGTGTGAGACCCAGCTGTGGCAGGCCGGGCGGGGTCCCCCGCCTGCCTTCAATTCCAGTGATTACCTCAGCGTGCCCAGCGTAGGGGCGGGGCCGCCGCTACGAGCGAGGTAGTGCCCCGCCCCCCCGCAACCAGCACGCTCAACCCACAGCTGGCCTAGACACCCGCCCGCTTATTGCTCTGTGGGGGGGGGGGCGCCCTCTGACACAACCAGGCTGACAAACAACTTTTTGGCTGACCAGTGAAACCAATTGAAATTGCACTGTTTGAACCTTCAAGTGATAGTAGGGTGGCCATACTTCCCCTTTAAAAGAGGACGCTTATGAAAAATACATGTTGCGAGGCTGCGTTGCTTCCAATGCAGACCTGCACCATGTATTTTTCATAAGTGTCCTCTTTTAAAGGGAAGGTATGGCCACCCTAAGTGAGAGCCATATCTTGTCAAGATCATATAGAGAGGTGAAGGCTATTAGCCACTTTCCAGATGCTGAATACACCTGCAAATGGGAGGACGAAATACTAGAGCCTATAGATAAAGGGGAATTGGACCAGATGTGGCAAGTGATGGCCAAATGTGCATCATCTCTCTCTGTTAGAGAGATTCAAGTAAAATTAACGTATAGATGGTACCTTACTCCTGCTGCAGTGCATGTGGCCAATGTAATTGATTCCAACCCTGTTGGAGAGGCGGTCGATTTGAGGGCTCTGCCCTCCGTTGTTGGTGGGAGTGTTCTGAAATATTGCTGCTGTGGAGACCGCCTGAAGATGGATGGAGGAAATTGTTGACTCTGTCCTGCCGTTTAAACCCAAATTTGGACTCTTGGGAAATTTTTCCTAGAGGTGCTTTCATTGAGGAAAGAAAAAAAGCATGTCATATGATTAGTTTGGCAGAACTTTATACAATTGCTAGGAAATGGAAAGCTCTGCACCCTCCAACCATCTCTGATATAGAACAGCGGCTATGGTTCATGCTTACAATGGACAGAGTAGCTGCAGATGTCAAATGATTTCACTTGAAGAGCTTTACACGATATTGTCAAACTGTTGGGACAAGATAAAGGAAGGACTCAACCTACAGGAGTCAACAACAAAGATCTATTTATAGGCATTTTAAGAACCTTTTGAAATGGTGAATGTTTGCCCGGCAAGCTTATAAAATCAGTCAACTTAACTTAATTGCGAGCTATATGTTCTATGTTCTTTTTCTTCTTGTCTTTTATTATCATTATCTGGTTGGGAAAGGCTTTATAAGATCTTGAATCCTTTGGATTCGCAGTGCTCAAGAGCGGCGACTCAGTTCTGCCTAGGCTCAATCTTGCTTAGACAAAAATTATTGGGGAAATATGTGTAGAGTTTATCTTTTGTTGTGCAAAGATGGTTAATGTTATGATATATTATGATTATGTGGCTCTATTGTTAGTAGAGAACATTTGCGAATTTTATGTTTTTGCTTGGATATTTATTCAGTGGTTGTCAATGGTTTATCTATCTTTTTGTTACAACCAGTGGTTAATACAAATAAAATTATTATATATATTATCATTTGAATGTTTTCTTTGTTTATACTTTTTAGTTTTTGGTTCATTTGCTGGACACACTTGTGGAATAGAACAATGTAAGACGAATCTGATATGTCACAAGAGAGCCATCTAATGTCAAGTCCAATGTGTCTAGTATGTTGTTATATAATAAAAAACTTTAAAACAAAGAACCTAATCTTCCCTGAGGAGGAGAAAGTGTGCAGGGCAGTGAGGTGCCTCAGTGGAGCTGGTGGAGGCAGATAGAGCTCACACAGACAGACCCACTCATAGTCCCAGTCTCTTGTATAAGCATAAAGGTCACCCAGTTTTTAAAAGAAAAACCTGTCTGATGAATTACTGTAGAATCCAGAATGAAAGCTCTGATTCTGTTTAGACTTGGTTTAAGACACCTGGATCTGAGCTCTTGTACAATTCCTTCAGTACTTCAGATGGCTTTGATATTTCAAACAGCTGGAATCTGAATGGAGCTGTTATCATGAGCTTCAGCTATGACACTTTGCACTGTGACTGCATTATCCATCTTGGATGGGAGTGGGTCTGCTGACCTGTCTGGATTCTAAACCGTCCCTGTGTATTTGTTTCTGGCCTCTGTCCCTTTAAACTCTGGAGCAGCTGAGCTCCGCAAAGGCAGCTTGGATCTTTTAAATCTCATTAGCCTTCAAAGGGAAAGGACCTGAACCACAAGTGAGAGGAGGAAATAGAGTGGCTGAAGGATTCCTTTAAAGAAGACTAAAAAATAAACCCCAGACAGAAAGGGAAGTCTTGTAGGATCTGAATCTGAACTGCAATCCCTAACAGTATGGATTAAAGCACTATAAACCCTAAGGAATGGTATCCACTCCACCTTTTTTCAAGGCTGCTGAATAAAGATCACTCTTTCTGCCTTTCACAAATTGAAATAAATCTAAGGGTGAACTCGCACATAACATAAAACCCGAGTTTGTGTGTTTTAAAATCCAATTTCCAATCCCCACTTTTGCCCCGATTACCATGGGTACTTTCAGACATTACGATCTCACGCTCAACCATGGTGAATGCCCACATGGTGAGCAAGGGACCGTAATCTGTTGGCCTGACAAGAGAGTCCCACCAGATGTTCACCCCCGTGAATCACGGGTGGGAATCTCTTTGACCACGCAAACGGCGGTCCTGCCTGGACCATCACCCTTTGCATGGTCAAAGAGATTCCCGCCCATGATCCACAGGGGTGAACACGTTCAAGCCAACAGACATGATGTTCCCACACTCAGCCACTGGGAATTCACCGTGGTTGAGCGTGGGATCATAACGTCTGTCCTCTGACCACAGCCCGGAATCAACGGCCATGCCCGCTGCTGATTCCGGGCCATGGTCAACGCCTCGGGGGGGCGGGCAGGCCCTGTGGCTGCATTGGCCACAGCGCCCACCCATCTCCCAGAGTGCAGGTGGCCTAGGGAGCGTGGGGGCTGGGGTGGGGCTGTGCAACCGCACGTTGAGCCACACAGCCCCGCCCCCTCCCCCGATTCCCCGCCGGGATAAGCCAGCACGTCTGTTGGCCGTGCCGTTTTGATCCTGACGGGAGATCAATAGGTGATTCCGTGACGGGGTCAATACTGGCCCCGTCACATCTGAAAATACCCCAGGTGTACACACAAATGGTAATTGGGGTTTGGTAGTAATTTGCATAATCTGGGATTGGGACACTTGGCCGGAAGCTGTCCCATCGTGCAAAGCGTGATTTGACCCTGCCCCATCCACACACTTCCCATATGTCATTTCCCCTCAACTTGTTTGTTGCCATTTTGATTTGCTTGATTTGATTCTCTATGATACTTGGAGGACTAGGAAGACTGGGATCATGTGCACATGTAACATAAAATCAGATGTTATATTCTTCCCACTTTGGAGGATTGGATTGAAAGCGGAAGCCAAACCTGGGGATAAACCAGGGACAAAAAGTGCAGCCATGCTCACAAGTAACATCTAAATCCAGTTCGAGCTGCTCTGTGAGCAGGAGGGTGCAGGGTAGAAATATAATGAAATAAATAAATAAGCAGTTAAAATCAGATTTGATTTTATGTGTGAGTTCACCCTAAGAGTCGGGGCATGCAAAACACCCCCAGCAAGGAACACAGCATGTGCTGGCTTTCCCCATGGGGAAGAGTGGTGGTGTGTGTGAAATGAGCAGGTTTGCAGTAAGGACTACAGTATCCTTCTGTCTTTGTTCAGCATCTTTCAGGTAGTGGAGGCTACCCCAACCTTAGTAACAGTAGTTATCCAGCAGTGGCCATTCCCATAGTACCATCCCAGTGTAGATTCTTTGGAGGGGTTGGTTGTTACCAGCACCTAGCTTGGAATCTGGAAGACATGACTTCCAGAACATTGTGGCTCCCTTCTATTTCTCTGCCGTCTTTCGTGCTGCCCTTTATGCCTGAATCTGTACAAATGAGACCTGGGATACAGAATCCATCCAGCATCTTATGTTCTAAAACCACCTTGGTCATTCACCACCAATGTCTGAAGGGACAGCAATAGTGTCAGATGTGACAGAGTGCACACGCTCTGATGTAAGCCATCTCTCCTCCCTGCTCTTATGGCTGCACCCTCAATAAAAGAATAGACACGGGGACATGGTTGGTTAGGAGTTGTCTTCCTGGTTTGATTAGTTACTTTAAATGCACCTCTCTCTTGGTTCTCTCTCCTGCTGCAGGCAAGATCCTCTTCCGCCGAAGCCACATCCGGGATGTTGCTGTCAAACGTCTGATACCAATTGATGAATACTGCAAGGTGAGTGGTGTTATTAAGCAACTCAAATTGTTAAGTTAATAAGTAACAGCATCTGATGAAGTAGGCTGTTGCGTACAAAAGCTCACGCCTCCTTTCACCAGTTAGTCTCTAAGGTGCTATCCTGCCTCTTCATCTGCCTGCGTTAATAAACCAGTTTTTTCACAGTTCCCAAAATAGATGCTTAGATAGCATGTTGGGTTTTGCTGCTCCCTTGATTTTAAGAAACACCCCCATGAATGCTCAAACTTATTCCCCCTCTCCTCCATACAGTATGATCTCATATGGTACCACCAAGATTGGTCTATATCGGAAGAAAAAAAATAGTTTATGGCTTTGTTAAGCACTAAAAGTAGCAAATCATAACCATCACCTTAAAGCATTCAGTGATTAAATGAGAAATCAATATTATAAGAAGAAAATTACTAAAGGCAGTGAAATACTGGGGGGGAAAAACAAAACCTCTTGCACGGTGCCCTGGGCACATTCAGGCGTTGCTTGCACCGCAGTGGGAGTGGCATCCTATCAACTCAACACACATGCTCCCCAGCTGAAGCAGAAAATTAGTATATGGTGAGGTTGGCTGCTACAGTGACTGTGGTGCCTGGGGATTGAAATGTTGTCCCAACCAGGCTGCACAGTGCAGAAATAGGCACATGTAAATGTTAGTGAGCAGCTTTCTGCCTGTAACCAGAGCCCTACCATCCCTGCTGCCGCTTGTAAATGCAGCAGGGGACAAGCCAGAGCAAAGGTAACTCTTCAGACTTTGTGACACTCCACTTGAGGTTGCAGCCCGGTTTGGGAATCTCTGTCCTTGGAGATGACAATTTTCATTGCACTGTAGTGCTTTACCATATTCACCCACTAGCAAAGGCTTGTGCTAATACATCACCTCCTGCCACAGGATTCCAGCAGATGGTGGGCTTGTTTGTCTTAGTGCAGTTGCTCCATTAGAATATGCTAACATCCTGTTGGTTCCAGTCTTATGCAAGGCAGTCAGTGGGCATTTTTACACACACCTTAAAGTTCCAGATTTGTCAATCTTCTGGGTTTACAAGTCCACAAGTAAGTTCCAGATGCATATTTCTCTCACTCACACTCACACACACACACACACTCTCTCTCTCTCTCACACACACACACACACACACACACAACCCTGAGGTAGTTCCTGGATGCATTCTTCACACAAACACTGCCCTGAAGCAGCCTAAAGTAGCCGCAGCTGTAGACGTGACAGGCTACCATGGAAACCAAGTGACCACAGCTGCCTGGAGCAAAGCAGTTTGCCAGGAGAACTTTTTACACACAAGTTCTGGGAGAAGTTCTACGCAGAAGTTCAAAGAGGCGGATGTTTAAGATCTGGGTGAGTGATTTAGACACACACAAAGTTCAGGATGTAACAGCAAACATGCAGGAGAAATGTGTGTGTAAAAACACCCAGTGTAGTGGTTTGGGAAAATAGCTTTGTCTCTCACTTGAACCCTGCTCTTGAACCCTGCTTACTATGAATCCATATCTGGTTAAAGGATAGGAAGCAAAGAGTAGGACTAAATGATCAGTTTTCACAATGGAGAGATGTAAAAAGTGGTGTGCCCCAGGGATCTGTATTGGGACCAATGCTGTTTAATGTATTCATTAATGATCTGGAAAAGGGCGTTAAGAGTGAGGTGATCAAATTTGCAGATGACACCAAGTTATTCAAGGTAGTTAACACAAGCAGACTGTGAAGAACTGCAACAGGATCTTATGAGACTGGGTGCCTGGGCATCTAAATGGCAAATGAGATTTAATGTGGACAAGTGCAAAGTGATGCACATAGGGAAAAATAATCCAAACTATGAGTACACAATGCTGGGTACTAAGCTAGGAATTACCACTCAGGAAAAGGATCTGGGAGTGATTGTGGACAATACACTGAAATCCTCAGCCCAGTGTGCAGCAGCAGTCAAAAAAGCAAACAGAATGTTAGGAGTTATTCGCAAAGGGATAGAGAATAAAACTGAGGATGTCATAATGCCTCTATACAAATCAATGGTGCGACCGCACCTGGAATATTGTGTGCAGTTCTGGTCGCCCCATCTCAAAAAAGACATAGCTGAACTAGAAAAGGTACAGAGAAGGGCAACAAAAATGATCAAGGGCATGGAAGGGCTCCCGTATGAGGAGAGGCTTGGTAGGTTGGGGCTCTTCAGTTTGGAGAAGAGACGACTGAGAGGAGATATGATAGAGGTCTATAAAATCATGAGTGGTGTGGAACTAATAAACAAGGAGCAGTTATTTACCCTCTCAGCTAGTACTAGAACTAGGGGACACTCCATGAAACTAGCTGCTGACAGATTTAAAACAAATAAAAGGAAGTACTTTTTCACTCCACGCATAATTAACTTATGGAATTTGTTGCCAGAGGATGTTGCCAAGGCCAGTAGTATAGCTGGGTTTAAAAAAGGCCTAGATAAGTTCTTGGAGAGTAGGTCCATTCATGGCTATTAACCAAGTAGCTTACGGGATGAACTTCTTTCTGTCAGGAGCTGGGAGTGAACAACGGGGAATGGCTTGCTGGTTGTGACTGTTGGTTCTTCTCCCATGCAATTGAGATTGGCCACTGTCGGAGGACAGGCTGCTGGGCTTGATGGACCATTGGTCTGACTCAGTATGGCACTTCTTATGGTCTTATGTTCTCTTCTAATTATTTTTCATCATTACTTCTGAGGCAAGTGCAGACCTTATCTCCCAGAGATAAGCCTCTATGCTAAAACAGGCATATAGTTTAACACGATTGCTTCTGCTTAGAAGGAAGCACATGGAATCAACAGAGTAATGTAGACGTGGCCAGCACCAGAGTTGTAGGGTCTGTTGCAGGCCAGAAGTGAGGTGCACTTTCCATAGTAGTTTGGGAATAGCCATAAGCATAACAGTCGGGACCGTTGATGATCCAGACTGACATGCACCACCAAACTAGAATGAAGGTCTACCGGTGGGTGGCGGGGTAGAATGGTTGAAGTGCACTGACTGAGCTACTGATGGGCAGCACGAAAGATGAGAATGCAGGAAGTCTGTTTATGGCCAGAGCTGGGTCAATTTGGGAGATGCTTGCACAGCACCTGCCTGGCTCTAGCCAGTACTAACAGACCCTTCGTTTTCAGGGACGCTAAATGTGCCAGATATGCACAGGTGTGCGTGCACCTGTAAATTTAATTTTAGGGAGGAAGAAAGTCCCTAAGTGATAAAAGGCTGCAGCTGTCTGTTTCGGAATGATGCCATTAATGGCATAAAATATAATGAATCCATTTGACTTAACAACTGGAACATAATGGGTGATGTTATATGACCCACTTAGACAGCAGCTCTCTCCTCCTCCATTAATGCATTACCCAGTAATGAAACTCTGTGTGCTGTGCCTGGCTTTCCAGCTCCTGTTACTTAACTGTAAAGCTGCTGCTGGAATACAGGACTAGGTGGGCTCTTACCGTTCATATCACACCCACAAGCCTTATGTTCTCCATCCTGTGGGGGTGGTTTGGTTTGACTTCAAATGTTCTGCAAGAGTAGGAGTATAATGTACATTCTGAACAAAAATAAAAAAATTTTTAAATCCTCTGGAACTAGCTGTGGTTGCAGGATATTTAGTAAATACTGAGTGTTACAGGAAGAATTAATTGTAACCAGATCCTCCTAAAATACTATATAACCAAGGATGTTCTTTTTCCTGATAAACTGGATGCATCTTCATTTCCCACCAGAGCCTTACAACCCCCACTTTCAAGGTTGCAGAGACCAGTGATACTCTGGTCGCATTATCTTGCAAAGCAGGGAAAAAACACGTTCGCTCTCGTGCGGTAAAGAGCACTTACACGTGCTGGCAGCAGGATGCGAATGTGAAGAATGTGTGTCATTGATGACATCTGAAAGGTGCGCATGATTGAAGTTTGTCGGCACACTGACGAGCGTGCTCTACCGACCTGAAAAAAAGCAGGTCGGTGCGCTGACAAATCATGCGCGTGCGCCTTTCAGACGTCATGAATGGCACACATTCTTCACATTCGTATCCCACCACCCAGGGCGCGAAATTTCTGGTCGCCAAGTTGCCATTGGCGACCAGAAAATGAGGGCTGGCGACCTGCCCTTAATGCGGTTGCCTAGCTGCCTGTCCCACTGAGTTTGATTTTTTTTTTTAGTTGCGGCAAATTAAACTCAGCGGGACAGGAAATAAGTATGGATATGCAATAGCCATACTTTTGGGTCTCTGCCATGTGGAGGGCTCCTGCGTGGGGGGGCAGCCTGGGCCCTGGCTGGGGCTGCAAGTACCGGCCCGGCTCCACCAAGCCTCCTCCTCTCTGGCCTGAGAGGAGGAGGCGCTGTGGGGCCTGGTACTTGCAGCCCCCCCCAGGCTGCCTGGCTGTGTCTGCTCACGGTGCCGGCTGGAGCCGCTCAGGTGGCTCGGGAGAGGAGCGGCCAGTCAGTCAGCGGAGTTGAGGAGGAGGCAGGCACAGCAGCAGTCCAGCAGGTAAGGCTGCCCCCAGCGTCCGGCCGGCACCCGTAGCCACCACCCTTCTCTGACCTGCGTGCATGTCCCCATCCCGTTTCCCCCATCCCTGCTGTCCCCATCCCTGTGGGGAATGGTCCATGATTAAGTGTGAGTAGTTCTTAGTAGCTATTAAAAGGTATGTGCGCAGATGAGGAACACCTATTTATGCACAAATATGCAAATGTACATATTTGCATAAATAGTTGGTGGCTAATTATGCAAATTTGCAGTTTAATTTACCCTTGGCAAGACATTTTTTTGTCTACTAGACTTGGATCTGAAATTTCATGCCCTGCCACCACCAGCACTTGTAAGCGCTCTTTACCACACTTCTGAATCAGCACTTAGGCTCTGGCTCCCCTACACCTAGAATATTCAGTGCTGGGTACCTCTCCCACTCCTTGCCAGAAAGATTCTAGCAAGGGAAGTCCAAGAAGATTATGGAGCTGGAAAAACTGACTTCTAAGAAGTTAAAATGCTAAAAGCTGCATATGTAGTGTAGCATGGCTATGACTAATGGCGGTGCACATAATCTCCCCTTTCTCCTGTGCCCCATTCTAAATAATCTCCCCTCCCCTTGGTATTTAACCCCTTCTGGAATTTGTACATTTAAGGGAAAGAGAACATTAGCTTTTATAATTGGGTTTAGAAACAGTTGTAATGGCAGTTAGTTCGCAGCTTGACCATGCAAAACATTGACCATGACTATGCACATGGACCTTTTTAGCGTGTGTTTTCCTACAACCAGCAGTGCTTTCTGTCCTCGTTTTCAGTGCTCTCCAGGTGGAAACTTCCCTGGGTATGGGAGAAGTTAACTTAGATGGATCTAAGCAATACTCAAATGGGGAGAAATGCAGAAAGCACTGGGTTCTTGGACAAAGTGCCTGTGTTGGAATGGTGTCCTGGGGAAACCTGAACAGACATCTCATAGTGCAGGCACAGACTTCTGTTGCAGTGGGCAATTGTTCTTCTACCCCGTTTCTTAAAATCACTGGTTCTGGGGCAAGCTAAAGTTCTTTGGAATTTAGTCTTTCCCCAAAGCCATTGGGACTGAGGATGAAGAATAGGGTGGGAAGCTTATAGGCCCTTTTTACGCAGGCTGTGACATCTGGGGGGGAGGGGGGTGCTGCGGTCCATGTGCAGTGGGTGGGGGGGAAAGGTGTAGATAGACAGGTGCACAGCAATCTACACCCACCTCCACCCATCTACATGCACGGAGCAACCACCGTTTTCGCTGGTTGCTTCGTGTGTGGGGGATGGGTGGAGGTGAGTGTGCATGCAAGTGCATGGGAGCACACATGCACGCACGCACACACACACACACACACACACCTACTGCGGGATTTACACGAGACACACCCATGCATGAACACCCAGATTGCTGGGTGTTCATGTGTGGGTGCCGCCTGTGTAAAAAGGGCCATAGTTACCTGTCAGTTGCACATCTCTATGCTAGGGAATAGGGATGTGGGAAGGTGATATGGGCACTGCTTCTAAACACCCTTTTATTGCACTGTATCAATTTTTTGTGGGGGGGAGAGGGAGGTGATCCCCCCCTAAAACTAAAACCTCTAGCACAAACCAGATATGGTCATACCATTAGCCTAAACACACACCCTCCTCCCCACACCAAAACCTGCAGTCCCCTCTGACCCCAGCACCTCATGTCTCCCTCCAGTGTCCGCCTATACTAGTGGGGAGCTAAGAGAGCAAAATTATGGCTCTGGGCCAATGGAAATATTGGTATTCAAGGCACCATCCCTTCCAGCTTCTGCAGAAGCATTTAAGTTATTGCATGTGTGTGCTCCCTTGGGCTCACTCGCTCTCCCAGCAAATCCCACCTCGATGGCCTGTCTTGCTGCAGAAACCTTTATCAAGACAAGGGGGAAGAATGTGGTGTAGCTTGTTAATACCTGCCTCTAAGGTGGTTGAATGTCTACAATATGAGTGAAAGTTGCCCTGCTTCTGCCCTGGAACAGGGTCTCCATGTTTGTATCCCAAATTGGAGACTTCCTTCGCTGCTTCCGACTCGCAGTTTGTGCTGCTTCCCCTGCTGCAGGTAGGTTCAGGTTGCGTGAAGTGGGTTTCTAGTGCTAACAAACCCTGTTCACACAACCTGCTCACAATTACTCTTGTGTTCCTCCCCCATTGTGAACAGGGTGTGTGCATGAGAGCTCAAAAAGGCTGTCCTTGAGTGAAAATTGTGCAACACAATGCTGCTAAGGATCTCCGTATGATCTCCAAAGCTCTTATGGGAACGGGTTAGGGGGGTGGGTGAGAGGAGGGGTATTTAAAAATTCCTCCCTGTTGTGATGTTTTAAAGTTGTTTTTATTGTTGTTATTGCTGTTATTGTTGTAAGCTGCCCAGAGCTGCCTGTGGCAGGAAGGGTGGGATAGAAATTTCTTAAAATAAATAAATATATGCCAAAGAGCCCACTGCCCTGAACGTAAGCAGCAGCTTCAAATCCCACCAGATCTACTGTCCTAGTGAGAGTGAAATCCAGAGCAGAGCGAGCAGCTAGTACCTCTCTGTGGGGCTCTGGTTCTCTGTTAATGAACTCCTAGCCAGGCCTCACCTGACAGACTGGGCTATTTGACTGGAAGACAAGCATGCAAATTCTCAGGGCTCTGACAGGGACTCTGGCTGGTGAGCTGAAGGGCTAAGATGGCACCTTTAGTGTGAATCCTAGGTAAGGAGCCTCTTTAGGTACTTCTTGTCCTACCCAAAGGTACAGTAGTAGCTGAAGCCTTGGTGTGTAAGTAGTTCGTTCTGCTGTGGTGAATAGTGGCATAGGATAAGGGTCTCTGTAGCTCTCTCCCAGAATGCTGGCATTTTGGTGTCTGTTCCTTCAATCTGCCTTCTCTGTGTGAAGCACTGAATTCTCCTTGATGTTGATTCCCGCTCCACATTGATGGACACTCCCTTCTTCAATTCCTTTATGAGCCTGGCACTCCCGCTGTGTATTCTCCATCTTTCTTTTGTTTCATTTGCAGGCTCTGGTCCAGCTGCCACCCTACATCTCTCAATGTGATGAGGTTCTTCAGTTCTTTGACACAAGACCCGAAGACCTGAATCCCCCCAAAGAGTAAGTTGGTTATAAGGGCTCCTGAAAACTCTTGAAACAATAGCATACACTGCATCAGTTAAAACGTTAAGCCTCTTAAAGCAACATGGCATTCAAAAGAGTTCTCAGAATCAATTAACATTTTCCTTGCCTTAGCTGTAAATGTAAAGTTGGTGAAAGGCAAGGTTGGGTTGTTAACTCTGGAAAGTGAAGATCTTGTTAGCAACAGAATAGATGTAGTGCAGTCTCCCCCCCCCCCCCCCCGGGCCCCCCCCCCCCCCCCAAAAAAAAAAAACCCCCCACAACGTTGCATAGTGTACCCCGGCTGCCACCTCTAGTGGTGAGAGAAAAGGTCTTGCCTCATATCCGTGGCCTCCTGGAAGTTCAGCTTACTAGTCAAGGTGCCACATTTTGCATCAGCAGTGCCTCTCAGCTTTGTGACGTGGTCATTTGAAAAACCTAAAGTTTTAGGGACTATCAAGCAGTCATCAGTCAGAACCTTCAATGGCTAAGAGCATCTGCTAGTCTTGCATCAGCAACAGAGAGCAAGAGAAATGATGTCCCAATGCCAGTTCCCTCAGCCATCCATAACAACAACCTGTGACTCTTGCTTTCTGTGCAAAACAAGGAACGTTTGCGAGATCTCCTGCCTGTGTTAAGCAACCCTGCGGCTACTAGTCTTGTGACGATGAGCTACATGTGGCCATGAACCCACTCATCTCCTATTAATCACTTGGAGCATAAATACAATCACAAGCCATCTCCCCCCTCCCTTTCTTTGCCACATGAGTATACACCTCTAAGGTTTTGCAATAAAAGAAGACTGATTGTGCAAGAGGAGGTTGTAAATTGATTTGTCATTGTTTTGTTTTGAGGGGGGAGTTGGCATGGGGAATTTTGTTATTCTCTGTTTTTGAACATGAAGCCTTTCATCAGGTCCGGAGTCCTTAACTGTGTCCTCTGTTAAGGGTCATGCTTGTACAAAGTGTGCTTATTCCCTTCCTTTTCACTCACTTAATATTTTTCTCCCCTCTTGGCCTCCTGTTTTTATTTTCTTGGCCTGTCATCATTTCTCCTCCAGGCAGCAGTCACTCCGATTAGATTGGTCCAAGGGCCCTAGAGTCCATTAACTAATAGCATGCTGTCAGTTGGCGTTCCCATCCATCCTGCCCAAGCTATTGTTCACCCGTTAACCTCTCGCCCCTGTGGTCATCCATCAGCTTGGGAGCGAGCGAACGAGAGAGACCTAAAGAGAAGTCAGGCTTGGATGCACAGCCCCTTCTGTAGTATAAAGTATATCCCCTGGAGTCTGTTACAGGAAGTCGGGAAGGGGAGTCACTTGCCACTGCATTACAAAGCCCCAATTCCTGGTATTGTGGGTAGGGAGAGTGGGTTTCTAAGCGTGATTCTTTCAGTACTTACAGAGACCATTGCAGGCAGCTTGTAAATAAAGTCTGGATTCTGAACAGCTCCTTTCTGGATGGAGTCTCAAATAAAATTGATCCACTAAGCCTGATGCTGAGATGCGCTCATGGATGGTGGGTTCATTCTCCTCCTTCTGCTGGGCACCCCCACTCAATCTGAAGGATGTTAAATTAGGCAATACTGAGAACAAAGTCAAAGGTGCATAATTGATGGAATCAAAAACAAGGCAAGGTGCAAACTCCTGTAAAGGAGTTTTGCCTACTATATTAGCACACCCCACTGCTCCATGAGTCTGCTGAGAAGGGATAACTCTTGTAAGCTTCATATATAAATGTCACTTATTATCATAGACCACCTACTTCCTTATGTCTGGTATATACAGAAACATACACGTTGAACGGGAAGCAAAACAAAGATGCTGGTCCAGATATAACCAAGTTATTGGGGCACTCACGTAGGTGTCCCACACAACCTGTACCTGGCTAGCACGTGTGATGCACTCAGATGGTGGAGCACACTGCCCATGCTTCACCTGCATGGGCACATTTGTAAATGTTTGGCCACTGCAGCAAATGCCAGTTGAACTGCTCCTAGCAAGATGCAGTTGGGATGCGAGGATGGAGTCAGTATCCGATACTATCCGGTTTTCTTATTGGATTTGATGGCAGGATTAGCAGAGGGAGCATGCTCTCATCTTCTTACGTGTTTCCCTTTTGCCAGGTGGGAAGTGGCAGGGCGGGCTTACAGCACTAAGAATGACTTGACAGACCATGTCCGCGTGCCTCCAGCAGTGAGCTGCTGCAATGCCTCAAGGACGTCTCTGTTGCGTTTCAGAGCCCAGCCTGAATGCTCCAGGAGTATTTATTAGCTACAATTCTAAATGTTAATTAATAAAAGTCCTTGACTCTCCTCTGGCAGGATGAGTGCAAGCCGTTTTCCCAGCGTGGCCCACGCTGACGCGCTGCCAGCTTACCCATAGCATTATGAAATCTGTGATAGACGGCTGGGCTCAATCAGACGTAGTGGTGTATCTGGGGTTTGGCCGGATGTCATCATTCATAAAAGAGATAAATATTTTCTCCGGGAAGTTGAAAGCCGGCCAGGCCATGAAAGGAATAGGAAGGCAGCTATTAATGCAGTGGCAGCTACGGGAGGGGGAGGGAGAAAGGATGGGTCAGCATATTCTCTGCGAAGCTCAGTAACCATTCTGCTGGCACCACTTACCCTCAATTTCCTGCCTCCTCCCACCACGCCCCTTTTATCAGGGGAAGTAGAGGGATATGTATTTTCTTTAGTGTTGTCTTGTATTACTGTCCTTGTCATTATTGTTGTTGATCTCATTGACACAACTGCCAGCTATTTTAATGGGAGCCAGGTCCGTCGCTTGGCAAAGGAACCTTTTCTTTTGTTTGAGATGTATATCTCCTGTACCTGTAAACTGGAATGGGGATCCATTACCCAGCAAGCTGGAACCAAATTTTACTGCTGGTGTAAGTAAGCACAGTTTTGTTGCAATCAGTGGAATTTGCTCTCCCAAAATTGGTGAGTTTTGTAGCTGGGATTGTAATGTTTTGAGTTGAAAAGCAGTTGATCACATAGATGGATCAATTTGCTTCTCCTGCTTCCCTTCTTGTCGCCTTCAGTCCTAGCCCCCACATCGAGGGATGGCTTCTGTACTACTTTCAACCTTGTCTACACTCTTCATAATGTTTCACCTTGGTGCAGCACTATTAGGGGTACAATGGTACGCAATGGGAACGCTCACGTAAACTGGGCACTGGTGGTTGCTGCTGTTCACCACTCTGTATTTTAGACTTTCCTTCACTGTGGCTAAAATACTAGGGACAGAGCCACAAAAACTATCCTGCTATTGTGGGGGAGCAGATGTGGGGAAGTGCATGGGTTAGGTCCTGTGGGGGGGAACCTACAGAAGAAGCTGTTTTATTGTCCCATTCCTCATGCCACAGTCTCTTTGAATAACAGAGGGAAATCCAAATCTGAGCCACACAAAGAGAAGTGTAGTGTAGTTCTGACTGTTTTGGGGAGGTGCTGAGAATGAATTTTTTTCCCCTTGCTCTTTCCTTTGGCTTTCATCCAGTCCTTGGCAAGGTTGCTTCTAAGGGGAAGAAGGGAGTTCAACCTCCATCACATGATTAGTTCTTGGCTTCTTCACCGGAACTGTCAGGAAGGTGGATAGTTGTGACTGTCGTTCAATGTGCAGGGCCAGCCTTACCATCTGGAGTGACTGCGCTGGGCCCAACTATTTTGTCCACTTCCAAGGGCCTTGCAGTGCCCACCCCCCATTTTCACCAGGGCAGGGTGAGGGGCCCCCATCCTCCCCCCTGAGGGGTGGATGGGGCCATAGGGGAGCAGATAGGGCCACCATGGGCCCCACACATTTTATCTTTGCCCCAAGTCCTTCAAATTCGAAGGCTGGCCCTGTGTGTGGTGTGTGGATACTTGGGCTGAGACACACCAAGCTCATTTGATCTAAAGAGCTATCCAGTGCAATGAGAGAGAGATGAAAACAGAGATACCACTAACACCACTTTAACATGTCTTATGCGTGTTGCAGGACTGCATGGGGTGCCAATACAGCCCTGTAACATGCATAAGAAAAGTTAAAGTGGAGTTAGCGGTATGTCTGTTTTCAGTCACCCTAAGTGGCAGTGCCTCTAGATCTTGAGGAAATGGTTGCCCTACAAAGCTCTGGTAGGGAGAGAAGAAGCACTGACACCATGAAAAAAACATGTGGCCCCATAAACACAACAGCACACGTACACTGGGGAAGTGGGATTTCTTTTCCCCAAGAGACTGGATGAAAATCCTGTTTAAACAGCAATTCTGGAAAGAGGAAAGTCAGTAAATTCTAAGTCCCAGAATGTGCCAAGAGGTCAGGACTGTGGTAGACTCTGGGATGGATAGGTGGGGGTTAGAGATCCTGCAGAGACAGAAACAAGCCCTTGCAGTGAAACTGGGAAGTCTAAACTCTCTGGGCAAAAAGCCATTGCTGAGTCAAGACATTCAACTGCTAGCTGTTCTGTTCTCCCTGGCTGGACCTTGAGCCTCTGGTGTGTAGGATCCAGTCTAAGCAGTTGTTAAAACAACTTGCTGTACTGTACAAGGGAGGGCCAACAGGGAAAGAGATTAGTTGTCCTTCTGGACTTTTGTTCCCTCCAGAAGTTGCCTCTCTCTCCCATGTAACCTGATATACAAGCAACATCTCCCAGTAACATTAAGCATGTTCCCCTGACAAGTCTGCTATCAAAGCTGGTAGGCATCCAGCTGTCCTTTAAAGCTACGGATTTAATGTCTGTCTTCAAACATGATTTCTGAAGGAGAGAAGTTTGTGCTACCCCTGTGCACAGTGATGTGTAAACAAGAAATATAACGTCAGCACCAGGAGACTTAAAATAGGTTTGCATCATGTGGTGTAAGTCAATGAAAGTTTGATTGAATAGGTCCCTTTCAAGAGGTGAGATACCGGTTTGGTTACAAAATTGTTAGCACCTAATCTGCGGCCAGAGCTCCTGCTTCTTCTCGGTAGGATCTTGGAGAAGTGAGGGGGTGAGTCCGGAAGCAGTGCGTCAAATCAGAACTCATTTGATCATGTGATCAATCTCTCTATGCTGCTGCTACTACTCATTTCTATAGCGCTACTAGACATATTACACAGCGCTTTACAGTCACAGATTTTTTTAGACTGGTCCCTGCCCAGTGGGCTTACAATCTAAGATGGAGAAGGATGAGGGGAGCACACAGGGAAAGACACACGCACACACATATTCCCATTTTACAGATGGAGAACTGAGGCTGAGAGGTGGTGACTTGCCCAAGGCCACCCAATGAGTTTATTGGCTATGGTGAGATTCGAAACCATGCCTGTCCTGTGATTGGAATGGACATTCCAAATTCCAGGTCCCAGAGGCCTAACATTCAAGCAGATAATGTTTCACTTTTCATTGATGGAGAGAGGCTCGTCCACACACAATTTGTAACTGTTAATTAAGATTTGAAGAGTGAATCATTAGATGTTCTTAGGATGGGTTTAAAGTAGGGCTGAAACGAGATCTTGCAAAAATAAGAAATCTCATCAAAATCTCAGTTCTCCTCTTGTCTCAGACAAATTGAGGATTGGGACTGTTTCGCCAAGTTCTCAGCAACAAAATAACTTTTTTAATTAAAATGGTGCATGTGCAAAATAGCCACCACCCTTAACCAAAATACGGCAATAGCATCACCGCCGTTTTGGTTAAGGGCAGCTGCCATTTTGTGCATGTGCAAAGCAGTCTGGTGGCCATTTTGTACAAGCGTAATCTGCTGCCCTTAACCAAAATGGTGGCAATGCTATTGCCATTTTGGTTAAGGGCGGTGGCCATTGTGTGCACACACAAAACAGTCCAGCAGCCATTTGCGCATGTACAATGATTTTTTTTTTTAATGGTTTTATTTTTTCGCCAGAGAACTCATTCTGCAAAATCTCGGTCCCAGGTCTTGAAATTGTGACTTTAATCGTGAGAAATTTTGTTTCTCGTTGAGCCCTATTTTAAAGTACCTTTGGGGTGTTAAGCTTAACTCTGAAGAGGAATTTTCAAATGAAAATGCTGCAGGCAGGGAACCTTTTCCCTTTCCCAAGTCACTTTGAAAATTAGTACAAGCTCTGCAGACCAGATAAGAGTTTGGGGGCAGGGAATCGGAGATACGTAAGAGATTTGCAAGGAAAGGGTCCAGATCATGGATCTATACTATGGATCTATTCGCTGTGTGTGTCCAGATCTCTGTTCCCTTCCCCTGAACTTAATCTTTCAGGAGTTGAAGGTTGAGACTCGGTCCATAAGCCAGATCCAGGAATTGGAAAGTGACCAAACCCCCTGCGCCCCTCTCCAAAAAAAACCCAGCTGCAGGCTTGTAGGTTCCTCATTCCTGCTATAAGCGAGTGTCCATATGAGTGTTTTAATCTATTTTAACCTATCTGTATTACACTCTTACCCAGATGAGCTACTTAGGTAATGTACAAACCCATAACAAAGATAGTTTCTGCCCCTAAAGAGTTTACAACCTACCATAGAGCTCATTATCATGAGCAAGGATAGTTACTTCAATTTAATTACCTCCCTTCATGTCTGTTTCCCACAAGCAGGGGGAACAAGGGGTTAAATGGCGTTTCCCTTTCCCTGGGAGCCTACAGCTGAGGGAGTTGGAATAACAAACAGTGAGGCAGAGACACTACAAGAGGAACACTGAAGGAGAAAGTGCTATGATTTTCTGGGATTACAGAGGTCTCAAGCAGGTGGGTAATTTATTTCATTTATTTATTTCAAAACATTTATATCCCGCCCCTCCTGCAAAGCAGCCCGGGGCGGCTCACAACACAATTAAAAACAATAAAATACATTAAAATTCAATAAAAACAACATATATTTCATATAAAAATATAAATATAAACAGGGCTTAGCAAAAAAAAGGGGTAGGGGATTAAAAAGACCCTCCCTACCCTCCCCCAAAGGCCTGGGCAAACAGCCAGGTCTTACAGTTCCGCCGAAACGTTAAAAGGCTTGGGGCCAGGCGAGCTTCCTCCGGAAGGGAGTTCCACAGCCGCGGCCCCACCACCGAGAATGCCCTCTCCATCGTGGCCCCCCGCTTAACACGGGGGACCTCTAAGAGGGCACCCCCGGCAGACCGCAGGAGCCGTCCTGGAGCGCGAAAGGCGAGGCGGTCCCTAAGGTATGAGGGGCCAAGACCGTATAGGGCTTTATAGATCAACACTAGGACCTTGAACTTGGCCCGGCACGCTATCGGCAGCCAGTGCAGAGTTCGGAGCACCGGTGTAATATGCTCCCGGCGACCCGTCCCCGTAAGAAGACGAGCCGCCGCATTCTGCACCAGCTGCAGCCTCCGGGCCAAGAACAAGGGAAGCCCCACGTAGAGCGCGTTGCAGTAGTCGAGCCTCGAGGTGACAAAGGCATGGATGAGGGAGGCCAGGTCCGGGCCAGAGACGTACGGACGCAGCCTACGCACCAGATATAGCTGGCGGAAGGCAGCCTTAGCGACTGCCTCCACCTGCCGCTCCAGACGCAGGTCTGCGTCCAATACTACCCCCAGACTCCGAACCTGCTGAGCTACAGGAGGGCGAACCCCCCCAACTAGGGGGGCCACCACCCCCTTCGCCCTCCCCACCACCATCACCTCCGTCTTATCTGGGTTGAGCTTCAGTCTGCTCAGCCGCATCCAATCCGCCACGGCCTCCAAACATTGGGATAGCAACGAGATAGCAGGGTCTGGGTCAGTAGAAAAGGAGAGGTACAGCTGAGTATCATCAGCATACTGGTGACAACGCACCCCGAACCCTCTCACGACCTCCCCCAAGGGCTGCATATAGATATTAAACAACAGCGGAGACAAGATCGATCCCTGCGGAACGCCACACGGTAAAGCGCGGGGGCACGATGTTTCCTCCCCCAGCACCACCCGTTGGCTCCTCCCCGAGAGGAATGAGCGGAACCATTCAAGAACGGTCCCGCCCAGACCCCCCAGGTCACGCAGCCGTCTCAGCAGCAGCCCATGGTCCACGGTGTCAAAAGCGGCCGAGAGATCTAGCAGGATGAGAAATGTCGAACATCCTGCATCCATCTCCCGGCGGAGGTCGTCTACCAAGGCCACCAACGCCGTCTCGGTGCCATAGCCGGGGCGGAACCCAGATTGAAAAGGGTCAAGGAGCCCGATGTTATCCAGATGAACCTGGAGCTGGAGCGCCACTGCCCGCTCAATAACCTTCCCTAAAAAGGGAAGGTTAGAGACAGGTCGGTAGCTGGCGAGCGCGTCTACGTCCAACGATGGTTTCTTCAGCAGGGGGCGCACCACAGCCTCTTTAAGGCAAGGCGGCAACCTCCCCTGCCGAAAGGACGCATTCACTACCCTCGCCAGCACCGTCCCCAACGTCTCCCCGGAAGCTTTTACTAACCAGGATGGGCACGGATCCAGTTGACAACACGTGGCTCTCGCAGACCCCAGGACATCCACCGCATCGGCCGGCGTCACTTCCCGAAACTCCCCCCACAAAGATGGACCAGACGGGCCCTCTGCCCCCTCGCGCTCTTCCCCTACTGCCATCAACCCTCCATCCTGTACAGGAAATCACCCTCTGCAGAGTGGGAACCTCCTTTATCACTTTAACCCCACTTGTTTGGAGAAGTACCTTCCCCTTGCCCTCACTATAACTCCCCTCCCTCCTAGTGGGAACTCAGGGAGGCTGAGGTGAGTTCCGAAGTAGGCCATTTTTAGACGGACCCACCTGGGGGGCAGGTCCGTGTGCACCAACGTTCACTTCCGATGAGGGGGGGTTTCCTCAGCCACTTTCATGGTGGAGGATGGTTGCACGGTCAGCGTGCCCGTACCCATGCACTGCTCATTCATGCCCCCTCATGGAGCAACGGGGAAATCCCAGGTTGCTCTGTGAGGGGGCATAGTAGGCAGTGCATGGGTCATGGGACCTGCCCTTTGGGCTGCCACTCTGGGAGAAGAATCGTTTGCAGATTGGCCAGACAAGGAAGGCTTATTCTGCTAACAAAAGTTATGCCTGCCGGCAACTTCAACAGCCCTCTGTTATTCTATTAATACAGACGCTCCCAAGATGCATGGTCAAATGGAGGCTGAGATGATAGCCGCAGTAACTGATTGCTTCCTGCAACCAGCCAGGGACTGCAGGCACTAATCTGTGCCAGTAAATCAGAGATGAGAGAGCCAGGAGGAGAACTGGGCCAGGGAAAGAGTCAAACTGATGTGAGCTGAATGTGCTCACATATAAAACTTTGTTTTATTTGTCACGCTTGAAAGGTCCCTCTTCGCTGAGCTCCGTTTGAACCAACCGGCAGGTAAACCAAAACATTTTGTGTTTTCTCCAAGGCAACACAAAGGAGACTCTAATATAAACTTTCCATGTCTGTAACACAGAGCAGACTCCTTCGGGCTGGCCTTAGGATTTGCGGGGGGCAAAGATAAAATGTGGGGGCCCTGGTACCTCTGCGGTGCCCTGAAGGTGGTCATGTTTGGGGCCCCACTGAGAGGGAGTGGTGCCCCCATAACCTATCCTGGTAAAAACAGAGGCCACTCCGGGGCCCTCACAGTAAGGCCGGCCCTGCTCCTCCTTGTTTTCAGTAATCCCAACTATCAACTAGTCTCTTCCAGAAGCATATTACCTCTTTTCCTGCCTCCCTAGTTGCTTTTCACCTGCGAAGACTCACTGCTACGTGCTACACCATTGGTGGGGAACCTTTTCCCTCCCAGGGGCCACTTTGAAAGCTTGCACAAGCTCCGAGGGCCACACGGGGCGGGGGTGCTTAAGGGAGGCACTCAAGGAAAGGAGGGCCCAAATCACTGATCTGTGCCATGGAACTGTCCGCTATCCTTGTTTGCATGACCTCATCTCTGCCCCCATCCCTTGAGCTCAGTTTTTCAGTGGCTGAAGGTAAGAACTGGATCAAAGGGCCAGATTCAGAAAGTGGAAAGGAGCCACATAAAAACTTACTGTGGGCTACATTTGGCCCCCGGGCCTAAGGTTCCCTACCCCTGTGCTACACTCTTCAAACATGAGACCTGCCTACTTACCTGTCTTGATGCAGTAACTTTAGGGCCCATTTCTTAGGTCTGGCCCTGGGGTGAGGGTGGGGGAAGGTCTTTCCACCTTTGTGAAGGATGCTGAGGTCCCTCCTGCTGGGTGTGTTGAACAAGAGACTCTCCTAGAAGCCTTATGTCTTTATCAATAAACTGAAGCCCAATCAGTTAATAATTTCTTTGATTAAGGACACGTGGACCTTAATTCTTGGGTGACACTGGAGATGGTGGCAATAGCAGGTGCCTTGTCTAACCTCAAGGTCCAACCTCCCATGGACACAAAGGCAACCTTCTTAATGTAATGTGCATGAACACTGTGATGGTGTCTCGTCTGACAGAATAGTCTCTCTCTCTTGTCTTGGTCCCATAAAAAAGTTTGGTTCAGGCCAATCAGCTCTACCAGGAGAATCGTCTGGATGCACCTCTGACTAAACCTGGTAGCTTGCAGGACTCTAGCAGAGATTTTTTTTTTGTCTCCACCAAGACAGGGCCTTTGTTAGTTCTTCTGAGAAACACTCTAGGGTAAAGCCCTATCGTTTAGCACCAGCCATGTTTGGACAGGATAACTAGGTGACTTCCTCCGAGCTTTTTTGCTAGCTGTTGTGTTTTTATAATGATACATCCAAGGGCGTAACTAAAATTAGGGACAGGTGGTGCAGCTGCACTGGGGACCTTGAGCCTGTGGGGGTCCACGCTTCCTTTACAGCTGCATTTCCTGCCCCTGGGAGAGGAGCCAGGGGGCCTTTTCTGTCTTCTTCACCAGGGTCCTTTCCAACATAACTGTTTCACTGGACATCTACCCCATTTTTTCCCTTTGAAAGCTCCAGTTTATCTAGCATCTATTTTTCCTGGCCCAGTGTATGATACACAGGAAATCCTTGGGTTTTTCCCCCCCAAAACCTTTTTCCATATTGACAGTGGCTTTTTTGTTTTATTTTGTAACTTCTTTTTAAAAGTTTGTTTTGGTAGCGACCGATCGACTTCATAGTGCCCTTGCAGGGATATTTGGTGTGTTTTCTCAGGTGCCTGAAGTACATTTCGATGCACCCAACACAAGTAATGCCCATACCTTATTGACTCACTGTTTCTGTGAAGGTAGCAGCCCAAACAGGACTTTGGAACAACTAAAGGCAACACCAGCCCATAGTAACCCCATCCGAGGTTTGATGCTGTATGTGGTGGGAAAGGACATGGGAATTGAGTCAGTGCAGTGGGGATGCCCATGTGGTTCCCTCATGATGGGTGAAGTCAGGACCGTTCATATCGCTATTGAGAGTCAAAGCCTTGATTTAAGCAGTGCCTAGTAACCTGTTCCGCCACCCCCGCCACCATGCCCTGTCAGGTCACCAGGTCAGTGCTGTGGCACAGCCATTGAATGAATTTTTCACTCGCTCTGCCTGGCACACACTTTCACTGGGGAGACCGTATCTCTGGCTTTCTTAGAGTCTTGCACGTGTGCTTGTGCCACGTTGCTTTCCCCCGGTAGTGGGGGAGGAGGGAGAATGCTACAGGCTGCCGGGAGCTTATTGCTGTTTCCTGTCTTGTCTGAGCTCTTGTTCTCTCCGAAGTGTTTGGTTGGAGCTGCTCACGTTCAAACCTGCTGCTTCTTTGTGCTCGGGCCAAGGACGTCCCAAAAGCAAAGTGAAATTGCAGCCCCCTCCTCCCTCCGCATCCAGACAGAGCAGCTGGTGAAAGGAGACAGAGGGGGATGACTTACACTAATACCTTAAGCAGATGGTGATAAAAAGGTAGTAACTTTCCCCTTACGGAGCCCTTCAACCAGTGCAAACTTAGATCAGTCTGCTTAGGCTCACCGAGTACATCAGGAGATGCTGTGTCAATTCCTTTCCCTTCTTTCCACCCTCAACAAACGGAAGATGCCTTCCAAGGTAGCTGATGGTAGAAGCAAACTACTCATGGACATATTTAGCTCAGACTTTCAATAATAGCCTATTCTGCAAATGCTGGAAGCATAGCAGTGGTAACTCTCAATCTGAGCTGGACTAGGAAATATCAAATAAAACCCTTGAGATGGATTGGATGCTGTGATGGATTTGCCTATGGGCTGGGAAAGCCAATGCCCAAGGTGTTAAGGGGAAGGAGAGTTTGGAGCTGACCATTAATGTGAATTTTTAGATTTGATGCTCTTGTGGGTTTTATTACCCCTCTCCTGGATCATAGATTCATAGGGCTGGAAGGGTACCCAAACGCCATCTAGTTCATTCCCCTTCCCAGAAGCAGGATTCACTACAATCAATCCATCCTTGAGAGAGGTTTATCCAGCCTCTTCTTAAAAACTTCCAAATGAAGGAGATTCCACAACTTCTTCCACCACCCAGCTGTTCTTAGGAAGCTTTTCCTATTCAACCCAAATATATTTTTCTGCAACTTAAACCCTCTGCCCCATGTCGCAGTGAACAACAGCTGTTCTCCATCTTTATGGCAGCTTTTAAGTACTGGAAAAATTATGTTCAGTCTTGGTTTCTCTAGGCTAAATAGGCCTAATTCCTTCAGTCTTTCCTCCTCTATCTTGCATTCAAAACCCTTTATTGCTCGCCTCTGAACGTTTTCCACTTTGTACATCACTTTTTTAAAATGTGGTGCTTTGGGGTGCTTTTTGACGAGACATAATGCACACCATTTGCCTCTGCGAGAAACTTCAAGAGGCAAATGAAGTGCAGTTTTGGTCATGCGAGAAGGCAAAGCCACATGGGTTTGGTGGTGATCATGCACTTCATGCAGAGCTCAATTTTCCAGCTCTGCTGCCACGCATGATTGCTGCCAAATTTGCACAGTTTCGCATTCTTACATGACCAAAGCTGCACTTCATATGCCTCCTGGAGTTTCTCACAAAGGCAAATGGTCCACATTGTCTCATCAGAAAGCACCCTAAAACTGGACACAGCACTCCAGCCTAGCTGGTACCAAGCAGAGGAATGTTGTTGCTTCCCGTGTCTTGGACAGTTTCGCATTCTTACATGACCAAAGCTGCACTTCATATGCCTCCTGGAGTTTCTCACAAAGGCAAATGGTCCACATTGTCTCATCAGAAAGCACCCTAAAACTGGACACAGCACTCCAGCCTAGCTGGTACCAAGCAGAGGAATGTTGTTGCTTCCCGTGTCTTGGACAGGACAGTTTTGCTAATGCAGAGTTCCCTGGGACACTGAATGCTGCAGATACATAGGCAGCCAGGAAGTATGTGCATAGAGGGGGGTGAAGATTGTGGATTTTATTGGGATGGGAGATATGGGTGTGGTTGAGATGAGGTGGGGTGGAAGGAAGGAATCTCTTCCTGAGAAGGGTAGGTTTGGGTTGAGGGAGTGGGGGGTGGGGTTTACCTGCCTGCTTCCATTGCCATTCTGCCTCTGAGGATGCTGGGTTCAGGGAGCAATTTCAGGCCACCCTTCCCCCTGTGACCTCGCTGGCCCTCTGAGCATTATTGGTTTTTTGGGGGGGACGGGGGGGATTGGTAATCAGGGGCTGGAGAGGGGGCCTACTTGGGGGGGCAGAAAATGAGGCAGCTACTGAACCAATTGGGGTCATGTTGGCCATGGAGAGGTATGGGATGGGGGAGGCCATCAGGGATATCAGGAGAGGTACTTGGTATCTGTTCCCATATCCCACTCCCCTCCTATCTTAGGATATTTGGGGGTTGAGGCTAATGGGGTCCCTGATCTGAAGCTGATGCTGCTTAATGCGAGGTCAGTGGCAAATAAAACATCAACCATCTTTAAGCTTATTCATGGTGAGGTCATTGACCTCATATGTATTACAGAGACCTGGCTGGATGAGGCATCTGGGTCTATATTGTCCCAGATGGTGCCAGCGGGGTACTCAATGCAGCACCAGCCTAGGATTGGGGGATGGGGAAAGTGGTGGTGATCTGTTATGGGCAGCACCATTTGGTGCATGTGCAAAATGGTGCTGCCCATAACCAAAATGGCACCTGGCATGGACCTCACACCCCTTCCTCTGTACCTATACCATCCCCTCTCACAGAGGGACTAGGACACAAACCCCAACTCACTCCAAACCCCACCATACCCCACCTTTGCCCATATCTGCCGAAGGATCCTGGCAAATTCACCCACATCCCCTCACTCCCTCCTCTCACCAATGCCAGTACTCCTCCCTCTTACCAAGGGGCCATGGCACTCTTTCCCACCCAACCCCACCCTCAAAAATCCCATCTACCAAACCCACTGCCCGTAAGCCTACCCAAGTCCCCCGTTTAAAATACTACCACATCCCAACTTAAATAAATCCCACCTCACTGAGATAAACTACTCATCTACAAAGAGCTACAGGCAAATATAAGGCCCCTCTGGTCACTTAACGACTGGTGCCTCTGGCACCACCTGCAGAGCAGGAGGCTCCCTCTGTGAGAGCTAAAAGACAGGCATCTAGGTTCAGGTGGTAAACCAGTCTCGGCACAGCCCCTCCAGCACTCCACAGCCAGGGGCTGGAGGCTCCCTTTACGGGAACTTGGAGACAGGTGGTAAAAGTGTCTCAACACAGCCCCCTCCAGCACTCGTTAGATTCTTAAGATGCTGATAAAACTGGAAGAAAATCCAGCAGAGTACAGTTCGACCCCCTTTCTTATTGATCCTGAAATGAGCACCTTCTGAGCTCTGCTTGACTAGAGCACATTCAAAGGCAAGCTGTTCTTGCTAGTTGACTTTACAGGTGGCTGCTTGATGGCTCCTTCCTTCTGGGGCCTCAGCTTCTCTTGTGTCCTCATTAACTCTTGAGACAACTTGGTGTTGCCTCTAGTGGTGGACTGGAAATTCAGAGCTTGGGGAGCATCCCATACTGAGAGGCTAGCTCTGTGAGATGTGGCTATCCTCAGAAGCCAGCATGCTCTCAGTGTGTAACCCTCTTGCTTTAGAATAAGGGGAGCAGTGCACCGGTGCTGAGCTAAGGCTGCATTAACATAGGACTCTTCTCCTGATTGTATTGTTTGTTGCGTGAGTTTGCGTTCGCATAATTTCATTGTTCTCACGTTCCCGCCCCTGCTTCAAAAGTTACCATATGATCTGCTGTGACTGCTAATAAGTATCTTATTAGGCTACATTGTTTTTGTTTGTTTGATTTTCTTGTCAACAGTGCATTGACCTGACCAGGCAGGCAGTGGTGGGATTCATCCCCCTAGGGGAAATCACCTCTATCCCCTTCTGCATCGATGAAGGCAGACTGATAGGTGTATTAATCCCATCACACGATATGAGAAATGCATGTGATGGATTTAGAGTGAATGTTAAACTTTTCTTTCTGGCATAACCTTTGGGGAGTTAATGTTCATTGCACCTAGTGTATCCTATGATCTAGCCCTTTCACACGTTAAAAAATAAAGGGGGAGTGAGGCGATTTTTCATGTACTAAATATCTTGTTGTGAATGCAGCCTAAAACTCTATACTCCCCATCCAGATTCAGCCAAGATTCAGGCTCGTTAATAGTTTAGCAAGAGGGAGAGACACTTCCTACCAATGAATTGTAGGCTGATTGTTATGATCATCTTGTATTGCTGTTGTCCTTAGAAGCCCCAATCAAGAATCAGGGCCCCTCTATGTGCCGCCAGTGGTTGGAGAGGGCAGGGTATAAGAAATTTAATTAATTAATTAATTAATTAATAATAAAACCATGTACCAAATGTGTCATAACAAGGACACTCTTTACCAAGGTACTGAACTTAGCATCAGTGTCTGGCAGGGGGAGACTGCTTTGAGAAGATGAGTAGATTAGGGCTGAAGTCATCAAAATGGGCATTTCCTTTGGTCCAAATAGAAATTGGAACAAACAATCAGTCCAGTTGTTCATTCCAATTTCCGATTGGACTGAATGAAATATTATGGCCATTTGATGCATGTGGAAAATGGTGCTGCCTATAACCAAAATGATGCTGGCGTTGATGGTGCCATTTTGGTTATGGGCGGTGTCATTTTGCACATGCACCAGATGGTGCTGCCTATGACCAAAATGGTGCAGGCGTTGTTTTAATTTTAACAAGGATTCCAATCAGAAAAGGTTCCAGTTGGAATTCCAGCTGAAATTATGGACAGCTGTTCCATTTTCACAAAGTACCCAAGAAAATGGAACAGTTGTTCTGAAAGATCCTTAGGGTAGATGACTAGCATTTGATGAAAATGCTAGCAAATTCATTTTAAATGAGGAATGGCTGGGTTCTCAATTGATCAGGAACTTCCTCCTAATTCCCCAGGACTGCCCTGGTATCCTGGCCAAAGTTGAATAATGAAATGCCTCACTGTGTTCACAAGGAGTTGGCACCTGGGTCCAGAACTGGAGGCTGTTGAGCTATTTACTTTAGCAAAATGAAAACAAGGGAAGGGTGTTTGGAAGAAGAGCAGAGTGGGAGCAGCTTACTGACCCTGCCTCTCCCTCCAAAGTTGTGAAAATTTTCCACAGCTCCAAGACGAGCTCTGTTGCCTTATTTCCACACACCCGCTCTTACTAACCTTCCCCCCGTCCCTAGCACTCCTTGTGACATGACCCCTTCACTTTGCCCCCTTTCTCTTCTTCCTGCTAAAACCCTAGTATACACTCTTCTCTTTTTGCTGCTGTATCAAGCAAGGCGCCCTGGCTTGGGATTCAAATAACTGATCTCTCTTCCCTCATCTTCTTCATTCTAGAGCAGGGATGGGGAACCCTTTCCCTCCGAGGGGCCACTTTGAAAATTAGTACATGCTCCAAGGTCTGCATAGAAATTGGGAGTGGGGGGTGCTTAAGGGGTGCGCTCAGGAAGTGGAAGGTCCACATCATGGATCTGTCCCCTATCTTTGTGTGCATGCCCATATCTCTGCTCTCTTACCCTGAGCTCATTTTTTCAGTGTTTTGAAGTAGAAAGTAGATCCAGGGACCAGTTGCAGGAACTGGAAAAGGGTCACACAAAAACTAGCTGCTGACCCCATGTGGCCCCTGGACCTGAAGTTTCCCTATCCGTATTCTAGAGAAATTTCTTCAAACTTCACAGTCAGGCTTTTGTCCAGGTTATGGCACCAAGACTGCACTTGTGGTTTTGCTCGATGACCTTCGCTGGGAATTGAACCAGGGCCAGTTGACCCTGTTAATTCTATTAGATCTGTTGGCTGCTTTTGATGCTGTTTTGACCATGAGATGTTGGTGACCCACTTGCAGGACTATGCTGGGGTGGGCAGAACTGTTCTTGCATGGTTCCGCTCTTTCCTGGCCCGGAGAGCTCAGTGGGTGGTACACAGGGATTGTTCCCCTTCTCCCCAGGACCTCTCGTGTGGAGTCCCGCAAGGTTCTATTCCATCCTTTCTCCTGTTCAACGTGTATATGCAGCCACTGGGCGAGGTTGTGAGATGGTTTGGGGTGCAGTGTCATCAGTATGCCAATGACACCCAGCTCTACCTCTCTTTTTCATCCAACCCAGACCCTGCAGTCTGGGTTGGACCCTGCAGTTTGGCGGCTGTGGGGGATTGGATGAGGGCAAGCCAACTGAAGCAAAATCCTGACAAGACGGAGGTGATACTGGTGGGGAGAGTGGTGGGTGTGACGTCCTCCATCATTGATGGGTTTTTTCCCCCTGCTAGTTTCCCAGGTTTGTAGTTTGGGGTACTCCTCGATCCGTAGCTCCACCTAGATCTTCAGGTGGGGGTTGTGGCAAGGAGTGGTTTTCGTCAGTTACATCTGGTGAGGCGACTTCGGCCGTATGTCTCGGACTTCAACCTGGTCACTATCATCCATGCCTTCATCACCTCAAGACTGGACTATTGCAATGCGCTCTACGTGGGGCTACCCTTGGTGATGGTCTGGAGACTGCAGCTGGTGCAGAATGCAGCGGCCCGTCTCCTTATGGGGACGGTTCGCTGTGAACACATTACACCAGTGCTCCATGCTCTGCACTGGCTGCCTATAGTCTTCAGGGCCCAATTCAAGGTGTTGGTACTTAGCTATAAAGTCGTAAACGGTCTACCCCTTCCCCTCCCCCAATCTGTGGGATTGTCTCACTCTCCATGCCCTGAATCGACCCCTGCAGTCTGCCAGGAGCACCCTTCTTGATGTCTCCTGGGTGGTACGAGGGGCTACAATGGAGAGGGCATTCTCGGTGGCTGCGCCTAGGCTGTGGAATTCCCTCCCGGCAGAGGCCCAGGTGGCCCCAGAACTCGCCTTATTTCAACGTCCGTACAAGACCTGGCTGTTATGCCAAGCTTTTGGTGAGGGAGAAGGGTGGATGGGGTGTGGGTTAGGGAGGTAGGGTTTTTTTCCCCTGTATTTTATGCCATCCCCTTTGTTCTTTTTTATGAATTTTATATATGTTATTTTTTATGGTTATTTTTAGTGTTCTGTTTTAATGTTGTTATATTTGTAAGCCACCTCGAGCTGCACAAGGAGAAGAGGCAGGATAAAAATAACAGAAATAAATAGATTATTCTACCGTTTCTCTCCTGCCATTTTCGTGACAGGGTCCATGTTCTACAGGAGCCTCTGTTGGATTAAGGCAAAGGCCCCAAACTATGGGTTGGGACTCCCAAATCGGGTCAAAGCACCTCTGGATGGGATTATGAGATTGATATTTGATATACTTTGCATATTTTTGCCACAAGATTATATTCAAGTCTCAAAATGGGGTCATGCAGATAGTTGCAACTGATTGTTTAAAGGTTACATGCTGCTTGGTCCTCTATTGCCGGTATGTCTCAGTAAGAAGGCAGGCAGCACTAGTTCCCGGGCCTGTTTTCTGTGAGCAGCCACATTGGAGCGGCGGATCCTAGGGCAGGCAAGTAGAGAGGGAAAGAGTGGAACCTCTAAGTACTGTAATTAATTGTGCAGTGAATACGTTATTGTACCCTGGGGCAGAGGCAGGGGAAACTCATAGTTCCCCTGTTTTAGCCATGCTGTCATCTGCCATCTTGTGGCCAGATGTCTCAGGCTATCACAGTCTCCTGATCTTTTTTTATTTTCTCTTTTTCAGTGAACCCATTGGAAAGAAGAGGTCTGGTAAGGAGATGATTTTTCTTCTTCTTTCATTTCTGCATCCCTTTCTTTCTGTCCTGAACGAGTTTGAAACTGCCCATGCGGAATGTCCGATGTGGAGCTGGAGGGAGTTTGTGCTTCCATTGACTCACTGTAGCACTGCCCGGTAACGGAGCAGAGAGGCATGGGCTATCTGCCTTACAGGCTCCGTCCTGATTCATAGAAGTGATGCCTCTCTGGCTGTATCTTTCCCTTGCCCCCATATGTAGTTACTGCTTTGGTCCAGAGGTTGATATGAGTGTGGGTGTGTTAGCATGAGTGCCAATAAGGAAATGCTTTCCTAGCGTTTTACCATTGTGTGCTTGCAAACTAATGCAGATGCTTTAAAGATGTGGGCCCTGATTCTAGGCTCTTCTGTGTGTCCAATATTATTATTATTATTATTATTATTATAAACATGTATATAGCAACAGTAGTGAGACCTGGTGCTGTACAGAACATAGAAATAGACGCGGTCCCTGCCTGTGGTGCCCTTATGGGGGTCTTCAAGCCAATGGCTCTGTCCTTCCCAACCCGGGTGTACTTCCGTGTATGGGGGGACATTTGTTTAAGAATGATATAGCAGCCTTTCTATAGCCCCCTTGCAGCTCCCAGTAGAGGAACAGGTAGGGGTGGTTTGTAAGGGAGGAGGCAGAGCTGGACCATTTTGCTCTCCACCTATCATGAGATGATGGTGTACTGAATTCCTCTTTAGTTAATATTCTCAATCACCATCACCACTGTGTTTTATTTTCCCTCCTCCCTCATGCTTTTTCTCCATAATTTTGTTCCTTCATCAGGGTTTATCCAGAGAACGGCTTCTTTCCTTCAGAGAGGTAGTAACAGCTGCTCACTGCTTGGGCCTTGCTCTTGCTTTGCCATTCTTCTGGGCAACACTCACCACTTCTGTGTGGGGAAATCAGGGCCCCTTTGCAAGAAGCTTTGCCACCCCTGAAATCTGCTTTGTTGGTGATGGTATTGATGGAGGGGCTAGGGAAGGGGAGTACAATGAGTTTGGTGGTGAGCCACTTGGGATGGCCAGTATAAGAGTTGTCCCTTCTAAGAGAGAGGCCTGAAGATTTGTTCAGCTAGATACTGATGTAGGGATAGGCTTACAGCATAGGCAACCCAAAACTGTTGGGTGTGTGTGTGTGTGTGACCAATTTAAAGGTTATTAACCACATTGCAAGCTTTTACAAAAAAATAAAAAATAACATACTGCGACGACTGCTTCTTTTTCCTCTCAGGGTTATTTTGATATTAGTATAAGCTTCAAGGGTTGCATACACGTTGGGGGCAGGATGTGTATTCAGGATGGGGGGAGAAAGGGGAGGGTTCAGATCATGGATCTCTGCCAGGGATCCCTCCCCCATCCTTGTGTGCAGGCCCTCCTCTCTGCTCCCTTACTTTCAGCTTACTCTTTCAGTGCTTGGGGGCGGGAACTGGATCCAGGAACTGCAAAGGAGCTAATTGAAATCCACCCACAGGCTATATTTGTCTCCTGGGCCTAAGGTTCCCTGCCCCTGTTCTAACCCCACGGAGACCCGAAGAGGGAAAGATCCCAGCCCCCAGCGGAGCAAAAGGTTTTATTTATAGATATCAATTTGATCTTTGTTTTATATATGCTGTCGCCCACCCTCTGACCCCAAGGATAGGGTGGGAGTGGGACATAAATGTAAACAATTAAATTCAAATTAATTTCCATCGTTTGGTGTAACAGATTTACTCTAGATATCAGTGGTCTTGTTTTCAAAGGCCTCTTTATTTTGGGAAATGATGGTCTCAGTGCTACACAGTTTCCTTTTTTAAAGTTAACTCTAGGGCTCTCACTAACTTTCAGACAGGATGAGTGACTGCACGATTGAGCATTGTCAGAATTTCATGTGTTGTAACAGGTACCAGGTAACCCAAGCAGTACAGGTCATGCAGGAGAGAGGGCCTGTGCATTGGGGCTTTCTGCGGGTGTGATTTCCCCTCTTCCCTACAAAGAATAGATGAACCTTACCTGACTGGGACTGTGCCTCCTGGGCGCTGCTCCCCCAGCTCCGAGCCAAGGCTTCTCTGGATGCCTCTAGAACCCTCCTTGGTGAGTCCTGGTGACCTAGGAGCAAGCTCCCAACAGGCAGTGGAGTCCAAGCAGCCAGTACATTCCCCTTACGAGGAGTGCTACCCAGGGGCACTTGGTTCCCTTGAGTCCTGGGCACTCGGGCTGTAACTGCCTCCCACTCGTGCTCCAGCCAGGCTTAGCAAGCAGCACCTGTGCCCAGGCAGCGGTGCCTCCGCTTCTACCATACTTGTTGGGTAGGGGTGGGAGCTGGCCAGCGGGACTCAGGAGTAGTTCCACAGGGCTTCTGAGCCCCGTTGGGAAAATGGGGAGAGGGACGTGACCCTGCATGCTCCCCACCCAACACGTCACGTCTGGCTTACAATACGGGAACATGGGACCTTTTCAGACAAGACACTCTCCACCCACCCACCCCCACCCACTATACATGTTGCAGGGCTGCAGTGTTGCCCTATGGGTGACCTATAACATGTATAGTGTCTTGGAGGTGGGTGGGGAGTGTCTTGTCTGAAAACGCCCATGGTGTCACGCTAGAAATCTGAAGTGACCAATGCCTCTGCCTCACCTCCCTGTTCCTGGGAACCTGGCCTGGGCATGTGTCATTGGCCCTTTTTAAACAGAGGGAGACTGTCCATGCGTAGGAGCATCTCGTCTAAAAAGGGCCATTGTCGTGTCTGGTTTCAGAGGGTGTCCCATGGATTGGCACTAGCTCCTAGTGTGCCGCTGGCCTTGGGGAACCAAAGCTGGTTCTCGTGAGTAGGGCTGCAGAGCCGTCCTAGCAACTGGCACTACGTTCCTAGGAAAAGGACGGGAAGAACGTTTGTGTGAATATAACTAAGGCTTGCTGATGGTACATGGCAAAGGCTGTATTCAGAGAGTACCGTTGATAGCTTACATTTTCTGGCGAAGGATGGCGTCTTTGTTACAGACAGAGTGCCTTTACTTTAACAGATCTTTGTTGCTTAAGGCAGGGGTTCCCAAATTATAGGTTAGGACCCCAAATGAGGTCTGCCATTTATGGATGGGGTTGTGATCCAATTGATTTTTTGCTGTATTCTGCATGTATTTCTTGCTGTCTGGAGTAATTCTATCTAAAGTCTCAAAATGGGGAATCACACCAAGAAACATTTTGGAACTCACTGCCTTAAGAAGGCCATCAGTTCCTGCTATTTTCCCCTTTCCAGTGAGGATCCAGACTCCAAGCAGGGACTTGGCAGCAGGAAACAAGGATACAGATTTAATGCAATTTGCTGTTACTAAGAAAATAACAACACTACTACTAATAAATTCTAATTGAGAGAGAGGTTTCCCAGTTGGCAGAAAGGCTTCCCAGTTGAGTGTTGGCCCAGGATTGCCAAGGAGCATTGGCTGCCTTCTAAAGATAACGTTGAAAAGGAGCAACTTTCAGAGGGTCTGTGCCAGGGACAATCTTGTTTCTAACCTGGATTTTTGTGGATATCCGTATGCGCTGTGCAATTCAACATTCTGAATTGGTGCCTCCACCCTATTAGGTGGGCAAAGAACGAAACCTCATTTCATTCTAAGCAGAGAGATATGTACTATTTTGAAGGGTCCTAAGTGGTGTCAGGAGCCCAGCTCCTCTTAAAAATCAGTGTGTTGGATGTTTAAATACCCTAAGCACCTCTTAAAATTTCTAGCCTTTATGTATAAGTGTTTGGTGCCTTTAAATGGACTCCAGGAAGTCTAATTTGACCTCTAATTTAGATTTTGTTGAAGTCTTCTTTTCCCCCTTTTTTAAAATAACTTCCCATTTGTTGTTATAGAAGCACATTTGCATCCCACAGATAGCTCTGTGATAGTCTCAAGTTTTAACTTCTCAATAAACCTTGTTTTAAAATATTTTTTAGCTACATGCTATAGAGAAATTCAGCTTACAAAATCAGCTTTGTTTTGTTTTGGGGGGGGGGGGGGTTGCCTTTGTCATAATGGCAACGACCACTGGTTGACTGCAGTAATATTGACATGGCTTTGATACCACAGTTGCAACCAAAACGTTTTAATTAATTTGCAAACCTTGTTTTTATCAAATCAGTTCCCTCTTCCCCTAACTACATACGTATGCACACACACATACACGCACACACACACACCAGTGAAGGAGTGAAAAAATGTAAGACAGATACTCTGCTGTGGTTAGGGTGGTTGTGAAGTTATCTGTGACAGGACGAAACTGCCAGTCTCTGGCGGGCAAGAAGACCTCATTAATGGACAACCGCTCCCGTGAGTATGTTGGGGACTGGACGGTAAGTCGAAGTGATGCTAGAATCTTAGAATTGTAGGGTTGGAAGGGACCTCAAGCGTCCCCTTGTCCAGTCCCCTTCTCCAGGCAGAGTATCCTTGACTTACAGTATCATGGACAGATGCTTGTCCAACCAGGTTTTTAAAATATCCAAGAAGGGAGATTCCAAAACCTCCCTGGGCAACTTACTTCTGTGCCTAACAATTCTTACAGTTAGGAAGCTTTTCCTAATATCTAACTGAAATCTACGTTGCCACAATTTAAGCCTATTTGCTCTTGTTCTGTCTTCTGTGGCCATGGAGAACAAATGTTTGCCATCGTTTTTGTAGCATTCTTTCAGATTCTTGAAATTTGCTATCATATCCCCTCTTAATCTTCATTTCTCTAGGCTAAACATATCCAGTTCTTTCAGTCTTTCCTCATATGACTTGTCTCCCAGCTTCTTTATCATCTTACCCTCCTATGAATTTTATCCAATTGGTCTACATTTTTCTTTATATGTGGTACCCAAAACTGAACGCCTTATTTATTTATTTATTTATTTACTTAGTTAATTTCTGATACTTAACCCTGCCTCTCTTGCTCAAGACGACTTAGGGAGGCTCACATCTATAAAAATTAAAACAAAATGCATTATAAATACAAAATAGAAATATACAAATATAAAATTATAGCAGCAGTACATAAAACACAATGGTCTGCATAAAAGAAACACACCCCACCCAACACCCCCTAACCCATCCCACTCCCCCTTCCCCCCACCAAATGCCTGATGGAAAAGCCAGGTCTTACAACTTCATTGGAAAGCAAGGAGATCCGGGCTGAGGTGAATCTCCACCAGGAGGGCATTCCACAGTGATGGTGCGGTCGCTGAGAACACCCACCTGTCTGTTCGGACCCACCGATAACGTGGGACCTCCAGGAGGGCGCTCCCGGCCAATGGCAGGGGCCGCCCAGGGGGTGAGGCGGTCCTTCAGGTAAGCAGGGACCAGACCATGTAAGGCTTTAAAGGTCAACACCAGCACCTTGAATCGGGCCCAGAAGTCAATAGGCAGCCAATGCAGTTCTCGCAGCACTGGTTGAATGTGCTCCCTGCAGCTCATCCCAGTAAGCAGACGGGCCGCCGCATTTTGCACCAGCTGCAGCTTCCGAACCATCACCATGGGCAACCCCAAGTAGAGCGCATTGCAATACTCCAGTCTCGAGGTGATGAATGCATGGATTATAGTGGTGAGATCAGAGACACAGACATATGGGCGGAGTCTCCTCACCAGATGTAATTGGCGAAAGGTGCCCCTGGCCACAGCCGACACCTGGGAATCGAAGCGCAGGTGTGAATCCAGGAGCACCCCCAGGTTCCGCACAAATGGACCCAATGGAGGATGAACACCCCCGATAATGGGAACGTTCCCCTCCCCCAGATTCCTGATCCCATCCACCAGCATCACCTCTGTCTTGTCGGGATTGAGCTTCAATCGACTCAACCTCATCCAATCCTCCACAGCAACCAAGCACCGGGATAGCAAGGAGACAGCAGGGCCTGAGTCGATTGAAAAAGATAAATACAGCTGGGCATCATCTGCATATTGGTGACAACAGACTCCCCAGCTGCCTACAACCTCCCCAAGTGGCTTCATATACACGTTGAACAAGAGAGGGGACAGAATGGAACCCCACACAAGAGGCCCCCAGGGGACGAAGTACAGCTCCCTAGTACTATCCCACTGTGATCTACCTGCGAGGTAAGAACAGAACCATTGTAAGAGGGTTCCGACTAGGTCCCGCAGGCAAGTCACCAACATCTCATAGTTCACGGTAGCAAAGGCCACTGATAGATTCAGTAGAACCAGCAGGGTCATATGACCCCTGTCCAGTTCCACTAGGAGGTCTGTCCAGTTCCACTAGGACCCCTGTCCAGTTCCAGGTGAGGTCTCATTAGCACTGAGGTATCGCCACCTCCCTTGTCTTGACTTGTGTTCATGATCCACCAGGATGGTTTGACAGGTGAAGTTTCCCTCTTTGTCCCAACATCAGCACAGCAGGCACCCTAGTAGGGTCTTTTGGACCAGCAGTAAGACCCTCATCCGTAGCATACAGTCAAGTTGAAGACTGGGAAGATGGAGCTGTTATAATCTTCTGAGGCATAGCTACCCAGAACCGGTGATGGAGGCAAACAAGGACCTCATCCAGGACAACTAAGGGACATTGTCAGAACCTAGAGACTCCCTGGCCTGAGGCACGATAAGTCTGGCACCCATTAGACTAATAATGGGGGTGGGGGTGGGACCAAAAAAGGCATAGACATAAACAGGACTGGAACCCCGGACTTGATACCTCCTTGCTCCCTGCTTATCTTGGCCAGCTGTTGACCCTGAAAAGGTCCAGGAATGTTTTCACCAAAAACCTCATAACAGCACAACCTTGATTTGTTTGTTTCTTGTAGTGTCCAGTTGTTCTTTAATTTACAGTCATCCTTTAACTTACAGTCATTCTGTGTCTTTATCAAAAATATCCATTCTCAAAATAAGCCTCAGTTTATCTCACTCACTCTCTCAGCGTGACTTTTCTGTGACCCCATTTAGAGACTTAAACATGGCTCCATGACCCTAGATACCAACAAAGGCATGCGAGTATATCAAATCATTTGATATTGCGACCCTGTTTGCAGAAGGTCTGTCCCCACTATATCCCACAGTGATTGTCCATAAGCCTTAGACCTGTACAGTCTCTCTCCTGAAGTTGCATTATCATAATACCCCTTTCTAGCCCAAAGACCAACTGAAACTTTCCATTTATTTTTATTTTTAAAATACTAAAAATATTTGTAAGTAAATAACAATTAGTCTGGAGTGTGTGCACATCCTGCACAATGCAGCACTAGTTTAGTTCATGAGGACCAGGAAATAAAGAATTCTTGGCTGTCATCGCCCAGGGCTTCAATGGGGCTACTCCAGAGTAAGTGGTTTATGGATCATGCCCCTTGTACATATATATACACGCACAATGATCAAGCTGTGATGGAATTAGTACATGGATTTGAAGCATTCTGAATAATTCAAAAGGTATTATGTGAATATGATTCCTAACCTTACTGTGTCCCTTTTTAATTGTGTTAGATGATTGTTGTTAGTTTGCTATAGCAGCAGCACCAAGAGATCCCAAACCAAGCTCACTGTACTAAAAGATAGCAAGAAACAGCTCTTGCCCCACAGAGCTTACAATTTAACTAGGCAAAACAGGCGGACGGTGAGAGGAAGGCCAAGCCCTTGGCATACTGAGAGCCTTTTTGAGCCTGCCTCAGTGTCCTCACCATGCTCCCTTACCCTGAGTTCAATCTTTACATGCTTGGAACTAGATCCAGGGGCCAGATCCAGGAACTGAAAAGGTACCAAATAAAAATGTCATAGTTTTACATTCCTTAATGAGCAAGTGCTGTTTATACAGCACCCAGTCAGATTCCCTACTCCTGCGGACAATTGTTTTCCAAGACTCATTTTCTCTCATGGACTTGACCTGCTTTCATGGACGTGCGTCAATGTCCTGCTTCCACTGAGAACTTTGGGTACTGCTACCCCATGTTGACTGGCAAAACGGCAGTGCTGCTCTGTTTGAGCGACACTAGTTTGCCCGCGGAAAGGCCTTTTTATTAATAAATCATTTTTTAGTTTTAGTGGTTGGAGATAATTACCCTGAGAGAAGGAGCTGCTGAAATTAACTCCCACCTCTTCCGCTCAGTGCTGTTTACTGCTGTCTGTTGCTGGTTTAATAGGTACTTTGGAGGTGCCAGAATTGATGGCTGAAGCTGCAAATAGCCCCAAGAGCAACATGTGTAATTACATGGCGAGTTGGGGGTGGGAGACAGGAAAGAAGTTTCTTCTCTCTTCCTCTGGTTCTTTGTCTGCTCTCTGGCTGGGTGAGTTCTCTCGCTGGTCTCAAGCAATGGCAAAGGGGTAGTTGGTGCAGGAGAGGAGAGAGATCCGGAGCTCAAAGTGAAGTTGGTTCTTTTTGGAGGGTTATTTTTGTCTCACTCTAGCAAGTGCCTCCTGTTTATGGCATGAAGGAAGCTCTAATTAGCGGTAACTGGGCCTCCACTCTTCCTTGCTCACCTGGAATGCTATGGAGAGTTGTTTATAGCATGACATCGTGGAAAATTTGCCTTTTGTTCCGTCAAAATGAGCCTGTGCTGAAAATACACCAAGTATGCATCCTTTAAGAACCTGTGCTACAGAGGTGCCTTTCAAAACAGCCTTTAAAAATCGAGATCCTGATACAGAAGAATTTCTTGCTTGATGAGAGAGGAGTACCATATATTTGGGATGGACTGGGGAAAGCTTCTTCTCATCCTCTTGGTTTGGCCATGTTGGTCTCTTGTTCCTTCCAGTATGTTCTCCTTAGGGTAATATGCTCCCAATAATTTTTCCATTTCATTTTTAAACCTCCTAAGTGAGAAAGTTTCTGCCCTTTCCCTTTGGAAACAGATCTAGGCAGCGTTTAGACATTCATGGCGAACACGCTGCATAAAATCACACTGCATGTAAATATCCCGCGTGTGGGATTTAAACATGACATTTTGCGCGTTCAAGCCCGTCGCGCGTTCTTTAAAGCCGCAAATTAAATGCCTTGACATCGAGGTATTTAATTTGTGGCTTTAAAGAAAGCACGACCGGCTTTAACGCACAAAGTAGGATGTCGAAATCCCACACGCAGCATATTTACATGCAGCATGATTTTATGCAGCGTGTTCACCGGGCAGTGTGGGCACGTCTAAAAGCAGCCTTTGGCATCTTATTGATGAAAACTTTTTCCTAGCCAGCCCAGTGTTTTTCTTTAGGACCAAAGGGATGACATGCAGTCAATTAGTGCTACAGCCTGGCCCTAGGAAAGTCTCCCCCTTGGTTTTTCTTTTCCCCTGGTACTTTTTATTCTGAAATAATTTCATTGTTCCATGTGAATGAATGTGCCCAAAGTCACCTACTCCAGGGATAGGGAATTTCTGGCCCTGGGCCTTTTGTTTATATAGCCCATTTCCTATTCTTGAGCCCCTTCAGCCCATATCTAGGTCACAAACATTTACTGAATTCAAAAGGGGCTCATGGAGAGGAAAAGCTTCCCTAATCTTGACCCAGCCTGTCTGCCCCTTCAGCAACTTGATGTGTCCCTTCATTTCTACAAAGCAAGTCATCTCTTTTGATTCACCTTACTCACAGAATGTCAGCCCAGGCATGGGTCTCTCCCTGACCCACAAGGTCAGGCAGGTTTATGTATCCTTTAGGGATTTCTTGGGTTTCAAATTGTCAGGAACTGACCCTGGTCATAGACGTCTTCCCCCTGCCCGGCTGGACTGGACAGGAAAATCCAGTTTCCAGATGAGAAGCAGATTGACACCCACTCTTCTATGTTTCTCAGTGGCTACCAACTGCTCAGGGCATGTTCTCATGTACAAATGGGGCCCTTTATCCTCATGTTAATTTGCCCAAGATTATTTTAGCACCCCTTGCAGCATTCACACCACATTTGTTCATGAATATTTCCAGAAATTTAGGGCTAGGTGGCTGTCTTTTTATGATAATCAACCACATTGTCCCGAATATTCATATGCACATTACCCTGCAAGGAGAGTACTTTACCTCAGAATGAGAGCACGCCTGGGGATAAATGCCCATTTATCTTTTGTGCATATGCATCCTGCGAATGCCCCTGAAGTCAGTTGCAGTGGCCTGTCTTGTTACCCCAGGGGTAGGATTTCATGAGAACCAAGGGATTCTGATCTATAGGGAACATTTCTGGGAAGCGCACTGAAATGTATATTGGAGGAGATGGGCTAGATACAACTTATGATATACAACTACTGATCCCTACTGGATGAGTTTGTAATAATGTCACACACATTCACCATTTGCCACAGTTCTCACACCCTACCTCTATATAATTCCTTCCTCTGCCATGCCATTTCTACCCTTTACAAACTTGGAGACGGGTGTTCTAGTCCCCTGTAATGCCACAGCCACTTTGCTTATCCAACAAGGGGACTATGAGTACTTGGCATTTATGCCCAAGGACCTGTGTTTTCCCCATTGGCAGCAACAGGGAAAATAGAGTGAACACAGGTTCCTGTTCATGCCTCTGAAAGGCATAGGGGATCTTCAGTTTTGAAGTAGTAGGAAGTACTAGAGTTGCCAGATGTCCCTTATTTCAGAGGCCTATAGCACTATAAAACATAATAGTCAGTCCTTATTTGAGAACCCCAGTGTCATAGAAGATAATGGACACATCCCTTATTTCAGAACCCCATGGGTCCATAGTGCCCCTTAAAAAAATAAATAAAAAAAAATAGTCTGGCAACCATAGCAACTGCATATGAAAGGCCCAGCCAAGCTTAACCTAAATCATGTGATTGGTAGTTATATTAATTTACACTTATTTGGCACTCTCCATGCTCAAGGCTATTTACATGTTATCTTATTTTATTGCAATACCCCTGGGAGGTAGATGATGATATTCTTATGTTACAGGTGCATAAACTGAGACGTAAAAAGGTTAAGTGACTTGCCCAGAGGCTTTAGTATGATTTGGTGGCATAGCTAGAACTAGAGATTCCTAGCTCCTTTCCTTCCAAATTCAGTCCTCTAACTCATGGTGACTTTTCATACTGATCTCCATACAAATAGTGTCAAACAATCACATCACTGGAGACAAATAGGTGGATCTGCTAGAATGTTATTAATGCACACAGATGAACTGGGAGAATTCCATTTCCAGATTTTCTTTAATTTGCCTTTACTCCACTTATTCAGAGAATGAAAGCTCCACTTGTAATGAATCCTGAACAGAGGGGGTGGATCCATACTCAAGACTATTTTAATAAATGAAAAATGTGTGTGTGCGCGTGTGTTAATCAATGTAGTTTGGTGTCCCACTCCCTGCCAATTTTGTAACATTCCCTCCACCCCCAGATGATGAATTCCAAGCACCATCTGCTAGATAAACCTGGCTCCCCTTGGTTTATACTGCCCCCCACAGGCGCTGATTGTGAAATCAAAATCCTTCTGGGCTTGCTTTCTGTTGTGTTTTCTTCTTCTTCTTGGGTATTTAATTAGCATCACTTTCTAGGACCATCAGGCACTCCTTACTTTAGCATGTGCCACATGTGCGACCCTCACCCCACATGGCCCCACACCAACTTGTACCCCACGCTTGCCTGGCTGGGAGGCAGGATGCAGCCAGCTTCTCCCCCAATAAGTTCTTCTGCCTCCCCTCCCTGGCTCTGGTGTGAGTGATCAGAAGGTTGTTGCCTTGTAAAGAAGGTTCTTCGAGATAGCTCCCAATATTCTCACAGCTGGGTTGTGCATGCTCACCGTATTCAGATAATAGACTGTCTAATATAAAAAGCACTCTCCTCCTCAGAATGACAGTTCCTTCCAACCCTTTCTAGGAATATAAGAAAATTCTATGTGGGGCTGAAAGTGTGGGTGTTGTGAGAATGTTAGGAGCCATCTCGAAGAACCTTGTTTACAAGGCAGCAACCTTCTGTTCTTCTTTGAGTGGCTCCTCACAGGCCGTTTTTACATGGCTCCGCTGGATGGGGGGTTCTTGGGTGCGCCGGTACATGGGCGCATGCACCCCCACTCACCGTGGGCACGTGCACCACATCATTCACAAGGGGCTCCCCCACCCATGAACACGCAGAAATCTGCGTGTTCATGGGTGGGAGAGGCCCGTGTAAAAAGGACCACATTCTCACAACTGTCTTACTTATACTATCTTAGGTAGGAATTTAGGATGTAAAGCAAAATCTATTCTATCTTGGAAAACCTGTAAATATGGTTCTGAGATTATTATGGCGGCTATTTCACTAACTCTTCTTAATGAAGTTATTGCTAACAGGAATACTGTCTTTAAACTCCCACCCCATAACCAGTTCATCTGCACCCCCCATATAATCAATTCACGCTGCCCCAGGGGTGCAAATGAAATGGTTATGGTTGAGGGGCAGTGTGAATTGATTATATGGGGGCGGGGCGCAAATGAACTGGTTATAGGGTGAGGGCAGCGTGAATTGATTATGGGGGCACAACTGAACTGGTTATATGCTTGTCTGTGGCCGCTCAGCTGAGCGCCAGGTAAGACAGCCAAGGGGTGCTAAACCGGGGGAGGGGGGGGGACGAGAAGCATGGGGAGGCCATGCTTCTCCATGGTTGCTCAGATGGGAATCCTTCCTGTCCAGAGGGAGTAAATCTTATGTAAATTTATACATTTGCATAATTATGTGGGGTCTAATTATGCAAATTAGGCCCCCCCAGCACCAAGACTTCACGCATGGCCTCACATACCCTGGGGTCAGCCCTGAATGCAGCCGGGCAGGAAGATATTTTGGAAACCAAAGGAAGAGCACATGTTAAACTGCAAGGCAGGCTGAATTCTTGGGGCTTTTGATCCCTGATTGCTGAAGCCGCATCCTCTGGAAGTGCAAGCTCAGAGCTCTTGGAGTGCCAGATGGAGTTACCACAGGAAATAACTCCACATATTCACTTTGGCCAAGGGCCAAGTAGGGCAAGAGCATAGACCCTAGCATCTGCCTTAGGGAGCAAGTTACACTGGCTAACAGTACACAGAACATTGACCGGGAATAGTACACACAGCTTTCATTAGCCATAAGTTCTCTATTGACTGAATCTTCCCTGGTTCCTATGGGCAACAGAAAGGAATTCTTTATTGTCATTCTTTTACCATTATAGATATGCATGGTGCTTTGCAAAGTTACAGAACAAAAAGATTCCTGCCCCAACAAGCTTGCGATGGGTGTCTTTAGATGGATCTGGGGCTTGCCAAGCATCCCCCACATGCAGCCCCACCTGCACTGGGTTTACATGGGCCCTGCAGCTGCCATGGTCCATTACGCATCGCCTCCCTTCCCCACATCATAGAGCTGCAGGCAGATCACCCGACACTCTAGGCTGTCACCCACAGCCCTATGGCATTGCCCCGGGGCAACCCCTAGTTGAGAGCGGAGCTGCAGCAGCCATCCACCCAGTAGACAGACCACAGCTCTGCCTCCGGCTGGTGCCCTAGATTTGAGCAGCCCACTCCACTGGCAATGCTCCAGGATGTTCCAAAGCATCACAAAGCCTCTGCTCCGCCTACACATCTGGTGGCCCACATTGAGACGGATGGGCCACCCAGGTGTGAGGTGGAACAGAGTCATAGGCGCTGTCTGTCTAAAAGCACCCAGTGTAACAGTCTGATCCTGCAAGTTCCTGTGAATGGAGACAATGGGAATTGTGCACTGGGAACGGAACAGACCTCACCTTATTTAGAGACGTTTGTGTAGGAGTTGGATGGGATGGACGTTAGATGATACTGAAGCAGAGGGGACCATTTTTGCCTCTTAGCATTTTATCCTTTACAGGTGTTACTATCCTTGTATAGTACAGGTTCCTACTGCTATGGAATAAGGATATATCTCAGGCAAGTTAGGAGAAAAAGCAAGGAGCCTCAGGGGGAACTTAGTGCTGAAAAGCAAGCCTCTTGGGAGAGAGGAAGAAAGGCAGGAGAAAGTATGTGAAAGACTCTGAAATAAGTGAGGCTTTTAAAGTTACATTTTGTTCTATAGCTACTTACCTATTGATGCCCAGATTGGGGTACGTTGAAGCAGCCCTGATTTTCAGAGAGCAGCTTCGCACCCCTTTGTGTATACCTGGCCTTTTTTTAATGGCAACTCAATGATTTGAAATACACTAAATCACTAGCTACTTTTAAAAACCCTGGTTAACCCACATCCATAAAATTGGGTGGGCTTTACCCCAGCCGAATAACCTTTCTTGGGGTATTTCACCATTTCTGATTGGCACAAAGAAGGGCAGCCACTGTGAGCAAACATCCATCTTTAAATTGTCTGGGTTTTGTTTTCTCACTCTCTCAAGCTCTGCTGATGTTCTGTTGGAGTCTGTGTGGTGGGATTTGAGTGACTGGGTACCAGTTCATGTGTCTAGCGTGAGACTGTGCAGTGACAATTGCTGCCTCCCGTGGTGTTGTCAGTGATGATGCAGGTGGAGGTGAGGCTGTTGCTGGCACCAGGTGGAGGGAATGCTTGTGGAGCTCAGGGATGCAGGCAGCCAGTGGGTAGGAGGTGTCACATGGCAGCACTGATCTCATCCAGCTGTTTCCTCTTCTGTGTTTTTTGACTTGCCTCTCACGCTGGGATCCAAAGGGTGTTGTCCTGCTCCTGGAGCTTCTTGCAGGGCAGTGGTAGCCAGGGAGCAGGGTGGTGGTATGTATTGTGGGGAGCCTGCAGTGACTGGGGGCATCTCTTCTTCCATGTGTATAGGTGGTGATTTAGGATCAGTGGATCCTATGTTCCTGGAGCAGTATGTGGTGGTGGCAAATTATCAGAAGCAAGAAAGCACCGAGATCAGCCTATGCGTGGGCCAGGTGGTGGATATCATTGAGAAAAATGAGTCCGGTAAGGCGAGTCCTACTTTCCGACGACTCAAAGGCATGGCTTGAGGAAAGGATTCAAGTCAGTGTTGTTCCAGGCATAGCAGGGCCCAACAATATGGCAGTCTCGTATTGTCATTATATAAATAAACACCAAGAAAACTGGCCTCTGGAGACCTACAGGGCATTCCCTCAGGCTCTGCTAGCTCAATGACTGCAAGTTGTTACCATCAAGAGGCATGTGTTGGCCTGACTGAGATAAGCTGGTAGTTCCAGTCCTGTTCCTACTGGATGAAGCCAAGACCTTTACAATTAGGGACTTAAAGGGAGGCTTCTAAATGCATATTTAGATACTTGTCCATTCCCAGAAGTACAGAGCACTAAAACTCCCCAAAGGTTTCGAGGGTCTGGTAGGTCTCAGTACTTTTGGCAGTCGGGCCATCTATTTAGGTGGCAAAAATTCGGAGCCATCCAGTGAATTCCATTGGCCTCAGTTCAAGATGTGGGTATTTAGCTGCTTAAAATATGGATTATTGAAAACAAACTATGCTCCTGTTTTAAAAAAACAACAACATTGTGTCTGCATGATGCAGACCATCCCCACAATGTGCACGTTTATTGGTATTCTCAGCTGAAGGGCAGGGACTGGCTGAATGGTTGCTGGAGACCAGATCCTTTCTCCTCCCTATTCCCCAAGACTCAGCTAAGTATGTGAATCCTTTGCTACCAAGAAAACCGGTCATGTCCCAAGAAATCTACTTGTGCATTTAGCAACTGAGCCATTTAAAATCTTTTCATATTCACATGTGCTTCTTAACTCACTTTAACTCCCCTACGTTCAAATCAGCACAGCGGTTCAAGGCCATGTTCCGATGGACAGCTACCTCGATATCGGTGCGCTTCTGTGTCATTCACACGAACAAAGCACTAAACAGAAGTAACTGCGGAACAGAAAGAAAAGCATGTACTTCTGAAAAAATCAGGAGTACATACCACCTTCACTTCTTACATCAACGTAACTTCATCAGAACACAGCCTCTGGGGGGGATGGAGCAGGGGGACAGGGTCTGGCCTTGCTGTCTTCACCTGGGCAGAGACTTGCACAGTTTGTGTGTCTCTGCCTGGGGTGGAGACAGGGCGACCAGAATCTCCTCTATCCCACCAGAAACTGACAATCTTTGGATGGGGTTGAAGAATGGGGCAACAGACAGACGAGCATGGAGCTGCACTATGGGTCCGCCCAGTAGGTCTGTGTTTGGCCATTGCCTCAGGTTTGGCCGGCCTGCTCCATGTTGGCACACTCTGGAACTTTCTGGAGGCTGCCCTGGAGCCTGCTCCATTTGCACATCTGGCAGGTGCCCTATAACACAGACCACCCAACCCAGGAATGAAGTGGGCTGGCACGAGCAGAAGTGGAGTTGCCATCCACCTGTTTATACCCTTTGTCTCCATGTTTTCAGGCTGGTGGTTTGTCAGCACGTCTGATGAGCAAGGCTGGGTCCCAGCTACATGTCTGGAAGCTCAGGATGGCGTCCAGGATGAGTTCTCAATGCAGCCTGAAGAAGGTAAGGGACTAACTACGCACTGCTGACTTGGCTTATCCCAGTCTGTTGCAAAGGTTCTCTCGGGGCCGATAAGCCCTCTTAAATTTTGTAGTGTGGAATGACCAAACCCTAAGTCAGAAGGCACATCCAAGGGCATGTAGTCTTAATCTCCCTGTCTTCTTGCTATTTGCCCTGATGAGAACTGAAGGCAGCTGCTCTGATGCCACTAGTGCGGCACCAATGTGCCAATGGGTGTGCTTGAGGGTGTCCTTTTCAATGCAACCGTGCAGTCATCACCACTAGAAAGAATTGCAGGGCATAGGCTGATATTCCAGTGCCACCCAATTATACCTAAGAGAGAACCCTCCTGTAGGTAGTGCTGTGTTATGTGGTGCAGGAAGGAGCACACAGAGAAATGTATGGTTCTCACAGGGGTAAGAGCTTTAACTAAAGTAACCCAGAAGTGCTCCCCACTCTATCAAGTCCCTTTATTGCAGTGCATCTTGCTACTCTATAGCAGTTGGAGTGCCAAGAACTTTGAGCTCAACATAGCTTTGCAGCTAGCTCTGTGTCACAGCCTAGGGATGTGAGGTGGGCAGCTCCAGCTTGGCTTGATGCAGACTTGACATACAGGTGAGTAAAACCTGTTAGCTCCATGGAATTATCCAATCCTCTGAGTTTGGACAATACTGGAAAGTCTGAAGTACTGCTTCCTTATGTCCTGTTTTGTCCCTCTCCTCCTTCCCCAACATGCTCCTACCAGTCCCATGGAGATACTGGTCTCTTCCCAGGCACGTTGGCCGCCGTCGGACTCTTGGGGACTTGTACACCAGTGGATGGGGTCAAGGTGGATGCTGTGGAGATTTTTCCTGCTTTGTTCTGTGCTTAGAACCTTTATCTATCTGTCTGCATGCACCGCTATCTGTAGTGTTGGCATGCCCTGCATGTGGTAAACAATGACTTACCCACCCCTCTGTGCTCCAGGTGTGTGTGTGTGTGTGTGTGTGTGTGTGTTCATGCACACTTCTGCCCTTTCTTGGCTGTAATGTTAAACCTTTTTTCATATTTGCTCCCCCTCTTCCAGCTACTCATCAAGTTTACTGGGCATAGACCTCTCTCTTTTGGATGTGAAACCTCCAGTGTCTGCTCTCCTCAGCACTGCATGTGTGCAGACTGCTAGTCACTAGAGTGTTTCACTTGGCTTATGGCAGTGGCTTTGAACCTGGTTCTTAGCATCTCCACTGGATTAGGCAAAGCTTCTAGGCCTGGCAGGGTATTTCTTAGCTTCTGGTCATCTTGCAGCAGTGGTAGTAAGTTGGCCGGGCAACGCGCCCCTACCCTGCATTGGACAATTCTCTTCCAGGAATGTAGAGTTTAGAGACCTGTGTAGGGTGGGCGAAATTAAAGTAGCAGCTTCTCTGTGTGCTGGAGATAGCCTGTGCTATATCTGCTGAAATGCCTGCATAGGAGACTTTGCACCTGAAACGAAGGGAGAATATGGGGAGGTTAGACAATAAAGTGAACAGGGATGGACATCTACTTCAAAACCCCTTAGTCATAATTAGGGCTAAGATTCTGTAACAGTATTTTTTCTAAAAAGTTATGACTAGGTCATGGTAGAAAAGATAAAAAGTCAGGGAAAAGTCATGGATCAAAAGGTTCCATTTTACTTTTATTCAATGTTTCTTAACATAACATAATCTTAGATTGTAAGCCCGGGGCAGGAAGAAAGGGACACACACATCCCTTTCCATTATCTCTCTGCGAATGAAAGCCCCAGGCAGGGGGAAAGGGAACCAGCTCTCTCCCTTCTCTCTCTTAGAATGAAACCCCCAGGAAGGAGGGAAGGTAGAGCAAGACGCGAGGAAAGGCAGAGGAAATGCTGCCGTCTCTTCCACGACGCCTTTTCTAGCTCTGACCCCGCCCTCTGCCTCTAGCCACACCGCGCTCCGAAGTGGCGGGGTTCGGAGAACCCCAGAGACGACAGTGCGGCAGCTGGTGCTGACTGCAGTCTCCACGCCGCTCTCCTCGGCAGCACTTCTCTTTTCCGGGGTGAGTCAGAGGCAGCTCCTCTGGTGTTTTTTAGGCAAAAGTCATGGAAAAGCTGTAAAAGTCACAGTGAGGGGGGAAATTTTCTAAAAACATGACTTCTGTCACTACCGTGACAAAATCTTAGCCCTAGTCATAATATAGGAAAAGATGTTTCTTTCATCTCCTTCCCCTTTATAAATAAATCCCCCACATTCCTTTCCACATTGGTTTAGACTAGTAGGCAGAGCAGTAGCCCAGGAACCTGTTTCCAGCTATGCAAGACCTTAGCAAAGTCACATTCTTTCTCTATGTTGAATTTCCCCTGAATTTTCCCCCCATTATAGAAGGAATATTATTAATACAGAGCAACCTTTTAAGGAGGGCTTGGAGCGACCATGCATGAAAAGTTCTCTCTACGAAAAGGCCTATATCTCTGACTAGAAATGTTGCACACACTGTGCCAACATCAGGATGGTTCAGTAACTGCGTGAATATGAGAGGTGGAGAAAGTTAGGTTGAAAGAAATAGACATCTGGAAGCACTTTTCACAGTTTGCCTATGCTGCAAGAAGATGTGATTGATGGAGGGGGAAGAGAGCTGAGCTTCTGAAATGGATCACGTACGTTCCAACTTATCTAGAAGGAAAATGACTGTAACAGAGGGATTTGATGCAATGGGGCAAATGAGAGGCATGGTGCTAGAAGGGCTTTAGGAAAGATACAGAGGACACAATCCTGAGGGAAAGGGGGCCCATTTAGAATAGTAGTTTCCAACCTTTTTGCCTGTGTGAGACTTTTGAGACTTGAATATTATCCTGTGGTTCCCAGGCAGCATCAAAGTCATGCAAAGTATATAAAGGATTATTCTGCTTGTGACCCCATTCATAGGTGGTGTGTGTCACGGACCTCTGCTCGCTTCACGGGCTCTTGCTCCTTGTGTCCTGGTACTCAGGCAGGCCCATGCCTCTCCTGCAGCTAGCCAAGGATCATCTTGCTGGGCAGGTCCCTGGGAGGTAGGGCTGAATGGGGGAAATCCACACCTCTGGGGTGCAGACAAAAACTGAAAGATTTCCTCCTCCTCTGGAGGCATCTGCTTGAAGCAATGACCAGACTAACTCATGAGTCTGCTTAACACCCAGCTTTACTAAGACCAGGGAGAGAGGCAGAGGCTAGGTAAGGTACAGTACACAGACAGTATCAGCAAGTACAGAGCAAAAGGCAAACAGTCTCATGTTCCTTGGTTTCTCCTCCGTGGTGCTCCCCAGCTGGCCTGGAAAGAGTGGTACAGTCCAACAGTCAAGCCAGCTCTCCCCAAGCTGCAGCTCCACCCCCAGCTCAGGTAACAGCTCTCATCAGCTCACACCGCACCCGCAGCTTATGGCTTCCTTTGTTCCAGGGCTGACCCCGAACTGCTCAACGTCCAGTGTATTTAAAACCAATTGACCCCATGAAACTGGATGGCCCTCTTGACCATGCTCAGGGCAGTTGTTTTGAACTTGAGGTCAGGCTTGAAAACGCTATCGGGTCTACTTGTATGGCCACAGTGTGCTTCTGCTTACCGTAAATGACTGATTCCCTTGGCTGCCTCTCCAGCCACCCCCATGTGGCTGGAGAGTTCAGAGTTCACCACAGTGTGATTCCAATTGGAGTCCCAGCCTACAGTATGGAAGCTCTGATCTGGAAGGCTAACCCAAGTTTGCTTTCTCTGGAGCTATCCTGCGGTATACAGTACAAGTTGGGATCTGAATAAAGTGTGATATGTTTCGTAGCAAATCCCTCAGTGTTGTGCCATATGTTCAGAACAGAAGCCATCTATAAAACAAAGTGTATAAGGGGGTTTGGCCTGCTTTTAATTGTGGCTCTTGTTTTAACAAGACTTATTTTTCCCCCTAAAATTGTCCATCTAAAATACTGCATTTTGTGTTCAACAGAGGAGAAGTACACAGTAATTTACCCCTATACTGCTAGGGACCAAGATGAAATGAACCTGGACAAAGGGGCCGTGGTGGAAGTGATCCAGAAAAACCTGGAGGGCTGGTGGAAAATCAGGTACTTCTCCTTCCCACTATGACACAGGAGATGTTTATGAAAGGCAGGGACTTGCTTGTGTGAGAGGCATGTTCTGAGCAGTATTTCATGTGTGTGTCGGAGATTAAACATGTGGAACACAAGGAGTCAACTACAGAGTGACTAAGAATGTAGAAATCTAGGGCTTGTCCTGCTGAAACCTATCTGTGGTCAGAGTCCAGCCTCTTCTCCGGCCATACCCAGCACCAGAGCTATTAATTATTTCTGTTATTATTAATAATAAAATGTATATGCCACCCTCTCCTGCTAAAAGCATCTCGGGGCAGCTAACATTTTAAAATACAGATTAAAATAGATAACACGAAAATACAGTTCAAACAACCTAAAATCCCCAAGTTAAAACAATCCATACCCAAACCCTCCCTAACCCAGCCCACCCACCCCATCTCCCTCAGTAAAGGCCCAGCGGAACACTCATATCTTACATTGTCTACAGAAAGAGGGGAGGTCGATGGTCAAGTGGACCTTCAACGGGAGGGAGTTTCACAGCCTTGGCGCAGTCACAGAAAATGCCCTCCTCAAGGTCGACACCCGGGGGACCTCGAGGAGGGCACCTCCGGCCGACCACAGGGGCCAATCCAGGACCCAGAGGGTGAGGCAGCCCTGCGGGTAGGTGGGGCCCAGGCCGTTTAGGGATTTAAAGGTCAACACCAACACCTTGAATTGGGCCCAGAAGACTATCAACAGCCAGTGCAGAGAGCGAAGCACTGGTGTAATGTGCTCATGTCGGCCCATCCCTGTTAGGCAGTGGCGGTGGGCCGCCGAGGGAGGGTGGGCTCAGCCCGGCCGGCCCGAGTCCCCCCAAAAACCCAAAAGTGGCTACACACGCCGCGCTGAATGTTTGGAGCCTCAGTCAGGCTCCAAACATTCAGCACGGCGCGCATGGCCGCTTTCCAAGCCTCCAAACATTCTCACTGGTTGTGACTCAGTCACACACACACACACACTGAAAGGCTTCCTAAGGAGGTCCCCTAAGGAAGCCTTTCAGGGACAAAAGGGAGGCGTTTCTCCCTTTATTCTGAATGGGCAGCTAGAAGCGCCGTCCATTCCGCGTAAAGGGACCCTGCAATGGAACAGTGCCACAGGGGGCACTGTTCCATTGCAGGGGCTGGGCAGAGGGAAATTTCATACCAGGGCGCTGCATACAGGCGCCCTGGTATGAACTGCCCGTCCCGCGGCTGTGCAGGGAGGGGGGGCTGGGAGCTCCTGCTGCGTGCGAAGCTCCCAGCCCCCCCTCCCCAGTCCCTTCCTCCCTCCCTGTCGAGTCAAACTGACTCAACTCTGGGAGGGAGGAAAGCCTGGCTGCGCGGCAGCTCCCAGGCCTGACTGAACAGTTCGGGCCTGGTGGGAGCTCCCACGCAGCCATCCATCAGGACTGGACTCAGGAGCAGAGAGGACGTCGCAGCTGAGCCCGAGCCACCACCGGTGAGTAAAGTGCCATGATAGATGGCACAGGAAATCTCCTCGCAGACAATGTATCCTTAAAAATAATGGCTACACCACACACGCACACCCCCGTCTCTCCAGCCACGGTTGGTGCTGTACAGAGTACCCAGCCGGAACAAGGTCAG
>QEPC01009589.1:2049824-2094494 GCA_003113815.1 Sphenodon punctatus
CCTTGCCCCCCTCCCACACAAAACAAACAAGCCATCCCCCACCACCACCCCTATCCCTTCCCTAAGACAACTATACCTCCCACCCGTGTTAATAGTCTCTCGGCCCTCCAGGTCCCGCTAAGGACCACGCCTAAGGGCTCTTTACTGTGGTCCTTAGGCGTGCCACCTGCGGTGCACCCCTGCGACACTGCCAGGCAGCAAGCTGCTTTTGGTTGCGCCGGGCCCAGAAGTCCGACCGTGCACCCTGGCCCCACCCCCCTCCTCCAACTGGGGGAGGGGGCCGATGGTACCTGGGGCCGGGCAATGACACAAGTCCTGGGGAGGGGCCGAGCTCCCAATACAGCTCCTGGTCTGGCTGGGTCCCGGTTGGGCCAGCAGCAGCAGGTGGAGCAGGTGGCGACGGCAGCAGAACCCTCAGGGCTGGGCAGCAAGCCATCTACTAGAGGGAGATGCAGGACCCTCGCAACAAGAAGGCATGGGATAAGATGTCCCATGCATTTCTTAGTCTAATTGTTTAACATTATACTTAAAAGACGAAACCAAAGGAGTTCTTTTATTATTATTTTAAATAACTCATCCAAAAGTGTTGGTAGCATCAATTAGCAGCCTTTCTTGTGTGATCCATACCTTATCCCCAGGAGCCAGCAGCACTTGGAGTACACACACAAGGATCCCATCCCACATTGACTGTCTCTTCAAGTCTGTCATCAGCAGTCCTATTTTAGAAATGGGAAATTGAGGATGAGATACAGTGACTTTCTGAAGACTATCCAGGAAATCCAGGATTTGAACTCTGGTCTTCTACCTACATTTCCAGCATGTTCCCCACTGGAACATGCCATTTCTTATTTTGGATGGATAGATGATATATTCCCCTAGGACTCTTGCTATATTTTTTACTTCAACCACATCCTGCTGCAGCAACGTGGGCACTTAACCACTGGAAATTAGACTGGAACTGGGGTCTAAATATAAATTGTGAGAAAAGTTGTTGCCGTTTACCAGAAACTGTTTCAATGCACAATGTGTAGTTGGGGGAGTGATCCTAACACTGTAGCTCTGTGCTGGCTGTCCTACGGGACAGAAAGAGCTCAATTTACACACTTCTGATGCATGTTATGCAACATTGGGAGTGCCACAGTGTCCTACCTCCACCCCCCGGCACAACTGCAGCTCCTCCTTAGCTTTGTCTGACCAACATACCCATCCAGTACCTGTCCATGGGATCGCTTTGGCAGTGCAGCTGGGGCAGTGCCCCATTTTAAACACATTCTCAAACTGATACAACCCTGCTAAAGTCACAGTCTAGCAAAGCTCAGGTGTGTGTGTGTGATTAAAGTGAATAGTACTTTTTGAATTCTTAAGCCCAATTTTGAGTATTTTTCCTTTAAACAAATATTTAAATTCATATTCATGCAAACGGAGAATTTTGACTTCCGTTCATATTTCATGACTTGGACTTGGGTTATTTCAGCTGCACCTAGATTGGTCACTTCCATTACTTTTACTTCACCTAGTCTGATTAGTTCAACTCGCTATTAGTTCTGTTGCTTCCACTTTGCACATACAAGGTATTTTTGATGGACTAGATCAAAACCAAACAAAATCCTTTTTTGGTGCCAATACCAAATACTGAATGACAAAATGACATGTGAACTCTGCACATGCACACAGAAATCTGTATTCGTGCTTTGAGATTTGCAAGATTTCTCACATTTGAACCTCAAATGCGGTTTCACCAGCTGTAGTTAAAACCCAGTTTAGTCTTGTCTGTACTGCCGGGGTGAGCTGTGTTTAATTGTTTTGGGACACTACAGTGGTGTAACTGGTCCTCCAACAGCATTAAAAGGGACTAGATCAGACCCTTCACATTAATTAACTTATTGTCATGGCAAACACTCACATGCAGCTAACTGCACACATGCTTAGCATGAACGTTATCTGTAGAGTGGACCTTAAGACCATATCTTAAGGCTTTGTGTTTGTATTAGGAGGTTTTGTGTTAGGGAACTGGGTTTGTGTGAGGAGTCTATATTGTATATTGGGGGGGTTATATTGTCTTGGTGGTGGGTAATGTATGAGGAAGGGGGGTATTGGGGAGTGTGTTGGGGTGGGTGGAGATCTCCCTCGATGTCTAGGCGGGGCAGCCTGGGGGGGGGGGTTGGGACCAGGTGGGTCTCCTGGGGATGAGGGCACAGCCGTAGGGGTCATGACAGGATGGGGGAGATATGGCCCCAACAGGAGGGGTGTGAGATTGGTGAAGCTGGACAGGTGCTTGGTGCACGGACCGCTCGATACCTCCCAGTCAGAGGGGCAGGTGGTTCTTGGTCAGAGGGCCCCCGATCCTGTGTTGGTGGTGTTAAATGCGAGATCGGTGGCCAATAAAGCAACAACTGTCCAGGAGATGATCCTGAACTATGGCGCCGATGTCGTATGCATCATGGAGACCTGGCTGGACAATAAGTCAGGGCCTATTCTGGCTCACCTTGTTCCAGCCGGGTATGTCATGCAACATCAACCACGAACGGGGCGTTAGGGGGGCAGTGTAGCCATGATTTTTAAGCAGCGGTGGTTAGTGCGGAGGTATCCAGTGCAACCCATACAGGATATAGAGATTCTCCACCTTGTGTTTGATTTGGCAGGTGACAGTTTGGGAGTGCTGCTTGTCTACCGTGCACCTATCTGTGCATCAGCCTCCCTGCATGCTCTAGCGGAGTTGGTGTCGGGGGTGGTGTTGAGGCCGGACTTCAGCATCCATGCCAACGCTGACCTTGGGGGAGCAAAGTGTGAGTTCGTGGCCAGCATGGCAACCATGGACCTGTCTCAGAAAATGATTGGCCCGACACATCGTGGGGGGCATACTTTGGATATTGTGTTTTGCACTGACCTTGAGGCAGGTGATCCGTTAGTGGGGGAGATATCAACTATACCTTCGTCATGGACGGATCATTACCTCCTGCAAGCCTTGCTCCTGGCACGTCTGCCCCCGGAAAGCTGCAGAAACAATTTGAATGTTTCGCTCCAGAGATTGATGGAACCGGAGCAATTCCAGAGGGCTCTGCGTGAGATACCCTTTGATCTCGACGACTGTCTCGTTGATGACCTTGTCATGTTATGGAATACTCTGATGACTGGGGCGATCGATTGGACGGCTCCTAGGCATCTGCTACCTGCGCAGCAGCACCGCATGCCTCTTGGTTTTCTGAGGAGCTGCGGTTGCTGAAGCAAGAAGGGTGGTGGTTAGAGCAACGGTGGCATTGTTCTCGTGCTGAAGCCAACAAATTGCATAATAGAGCCAGTTTACGGGCCTATGCCATAGCTATACGGGCAGCAAAGAAGGAGTTCTTTGCTGCCCTCATAGTAGCCGCAAAATCCCGCCCAGCGGAGCTTTTCCAGATGGTGCGAGGGCTGGTCAGTCCGGCCTCCCTTCACCTGGAAGTGGAGTCATCTAAGGCCCGTTGTTACATGTTTGTGGATTATTTTGTGGAGAAAATCGCTTGTATTCACCAGGACTTCAACACTGCGATTGATATACATGAGGAACTGGAGGTTATGAAAGCCCCGTCTTGTCCAATTGTATGGAACCAGTTTCAGTCGGTGACACCCGCCGATGCAGTCGATGTTCTTGGGGCGGTTAGAGCCACCTCTTGTGAGTTAGATCCGTGCCTATCTTGGCTAATTAAATCTTGCCAGGAGATAATGGGTCTACTACTGGCTGGGGTGGTCAACGCCTCCCTTTGGGAGGGCAGAGTGCCGGGCTGTCTCAAGGAGGTGGTGGTGCGGCCTCTGCTCAGGAAACCATCGCTTGATGCTGACTCCCCCGCCAGCTATCAGCCTGTCTCCAACTTTCCCTTTTTAGGGAAGGTTATCGAATGGTCTGTGGCTCAGCAGTTGCAGGGACATCTTGATCGCGTCAGTTTTCTTGATCCCTCTGTCATGATTTTGACCAGGTCATGGCACTGAGACTGCGCTTGTGGTTTTGGTGGATGATCTGTGCCGGGAACGGGGTCGTTCGACCCTGTTGATCCTATTAAATCTATCAGCTGCATTTGATACCGTTGACCATGAAATGTTGGTGACATGCCTGCGGGACTGTGCAGGGAAGGGCAGGACTGTTCTAGAATGGTTCTGCTCATTCCTGACCTGAAGAACTCAGCGCGTGGTGCTTGGGGAATATTTTTCATCATACCGGGGCCTCTCGTGTGTAGTCCCGCAGGGTTCAGTTTTGTCCCCTCTCCTGTTCAGTGTGTACATGCAGCCACTCGGCAAGGTGATCAGGAGGTTTGGCGTGTGGTGTCATCAATATGCTGATGACACCCAACTTTACCTCTCTTTTTCAACAGACCCAGGCCCGGTAGTCTTGGGTGCTCAGTCTGACAGCTGTGGGGGACTGGATAAGGGCAAACCGACTGAGGCTGAATCCTGACAAGACAGAGGTGATGTTGGTGGGTAAGCCGATGGAGATGGTGGCCCCCGTCATTGACAGGGTCTGTCCTCCGTTGGTTTCCCAGGTTCGAAGTCTGGGGGTGCTCCTCGATGCTCAGCTCCACCTGGATATCCAGGTGGTGGCTGTGGCGAGGAGTGCTTTTCGCCAACTACACCTGGTGTGACAGCTTCGGCTATTTGTTTCAGGCTCTGACCTGGCCACCATCATCTATGCTTTCATCACCTCCAGGTTGGACTATTGTAACGCGCTCTACATGGAGCTACCCATGGTGATGGCTCAGAAGTTGCAGCTGGTGCAGAATGCGACAGCCCGGCTTTTGGTGGGGCTGGGCCGCCGGGAGCACATTACACCAGTGCTCCACTCTCTGCACTGACTGCCAGTGGTTTTCCGGGCCCGATTCAAGGTGTTGGTATTGGCCTATAAACCCCTAAACGGCCTAGGCCCTGCCTATCTGCGGGACCGCCTCACCCCCTGGGCTTTGGATTGGCGGTCATCTGGGGGCACCTTGCTCGAGCTCCCCTGAGTCTTCTGGGGGGCCACACAGGAGAGAGCGTTTTGGTGGCCACACCACAGCTGTGGAACTCCCTGCCGGTGGGGGCCCAGCTGGCCCTTGACCTCTGCCAGGGGTTTGGCGAGGGAGATGGATGGAGGTTTGGGTTTGAGTGGGGTGGGTGGGGGTGGGTATTTGGTACCTCCTTTTAAAGTTGTTTTAAGTGTTTTTATATTTTGTATTATGTGAGCCGCCCCAAACTGCCTGAGGCAGGAGGAGCGGGATAATAAGTATTTTTTAGAAATAAATAAATAATAAATATCACAGAGATTATGCTGAGACAGTTTATCATCTTGACCAGACTACCAGGCCCTAATACACCGCAAGTCCTAGTCCGGTAGCCTCCAAGGCTCCTGGTTTTAATTTAGACAAGTCTTCAAAGCTGGGATTGCGTTTTGAAGCCTATGGAAGGGAGTATCCAAAGCACGATGCAAGACAGACTTTGATTTTCTTAACCTTCCACTGAACCTGCAGTGTTGGCAGCTGCTAGGCCAAAAAAATACATGTTGACTTTTTAAACTGAGAAGTGCTGCCATGAAAAGCCCAAGTCAGTTACCAGCACAGCAGCCAATGCCATCTGAGCCCAGTGACTTCACATCCAGGTGCCAGGGAGCCTCTTCCTGAGGTTGGCGCCAACTCCCGGTCCATGGCAGGCAAGCTCAGGGGATGTGGTTTTTCAATAGCAAAGAGGGCTGGGTGTTTCTTTTACTAAGGTTAGTGTGAATTTAGCCTCGGGGGAGAAGCCAGGCTGCAGACTGAATTCTTGCAAAGTATAAAGATGGGTGGCAGCAGTTCAAGCCTCCCCTAATGTGTTTGGACGCTGATCTGTGCTACCACTGAGAAGGGATGGAAAAATGAACTTCATAGGCCAATCTTAATCTCTGAATTATCGAAGCTAGCATCTCTGGGGTCAATTATTGGTGGAACGTGCTGGGATGTGGGTACATAACCACTAGCAGCTAGACTGGAACCAACCAAATTCATTTCATATAAAGGCTGCCATTGGTTGCCCAATGGTCTTTGATGAACACCCACCCTGACCTGTATTACAGCTGGCCAGCTAGAAATGTATGGCCCTGACATTACTAGCCAGTGTATTCAGCACAATTTTTCTCCCAAATTCTGCAAGTAGAAAATCCAGATTCTGCAAACAGAATTATGCAAATTAACCAAATCCTACAAATTTTCAATGCAAATTGAGAGTGCTCTTGGATCCCTCTCTGCACCTGGATTGTCAGGTTGCGGTGGCGGCCAGGAGCACTTTTCACCAACTCCATCTGGTGAGGTGGCTGTGGCCTTTTCGGATTTGGCCACTGTCATCCACGCTTTCATCTCCTTGAGGCTAGATTAGTGCAATGCGCTCTATGTGGGGCTGCCCTTGGAAGACTGTTCGGAAGCTGCAGCTGGTGCAGAATGTGGCAGCTCGGCTCTTTTCGGGGTTGAGTTGCCGGTGCTCCCAAGTCTGCACTGGCTGCCTATAGCTTTCCGGGCACAATTCAAAGTGCTGGTTTTGACCTTTAAAGCCCTAAATGGTCTGTGTCCCATATACCAGAAAGACCGCCTGTCCTACAATGTCCCTTTGCGGCCCCTACGGTCGGCCAAGGGCCCCCTCCTGCCTGTGCGTTCTGTCTGTTACCCTTCTCCGTGGGTCAGGGGATGCGCAGGAGTGCGTTCTCGGTTGCTCCCCCCATGTTGTGGAACTCCTTTCCCCAGGAGGTTCACTTGAGCCCGAGCCTGGCTATCTCCCAGAGGCGCCGGTGCAAAACCTTTTTTTATTTGGGAAAGCATTTGGCAGGCAGGGATAGGTGGGGTTTGGTTGGGTTTTTGGGAGAGGGTTGTTGTGCAGGGCTAGGGGTGAGCGAGGAGGTGGGTGTAGGGTTGTGGGGTATATTATGGTTTTATATTTTTTTGTTGTGTTTTACTTGTATTTTATATATTGTAAGCTGCCCTGAGCCGCCATTGGCAGGAAGGGTGGGGTAAAAAATTAAAATAATAAATAAATTTCCCAGCATGACATCCCATAAATTTTGAATACATCGTATGTTTGGGTTTTTTAAAAATCCGCACAGAGTACCACATGTACCTATCAGGGGAGCTGGGAAATTTTCCTCTTCACTGGAAGTCACAGGCTGCATGTTTTCAGCAGCTATGGCACAGGGCCTCATTGCCCAGCAGCAGCAGCTAACAGTACTAGCATCCCATTGGCTAATTCACAGTACCGGCATCCCATTGACTAGCTCATAGCGTCCCCACTCAAGCTGAAATTCTCCACTGGCAGAGGCAGTTTCTGTGACAATTTGTCCAAATGCGATATGCGGCAAAAATGGCTTTAATTGCAGCAGCACAGAATTCACAGGGTCCTGTTCGTATGCCAGTCAACTGGCCCAGTCACCCGGTCTATTCAAGTGATCACACGATAGCTATGTGTGCAAAAGCAAGATTTATCTACTTAAAATGTGGACAGTGATGGGCTGAAGGCAAGTTCTTATGGTTACAGGTATCAAGGTCAGGAGGGCTGGGCCCCTGCATCATATCTGAAAAAAGGGAGTGGGGAGATGTTTCCACAGAAATTGGTATCCGGCTCTTCCACCCACTCGTATGCCCTGGACTTGGATGGCGTTTCCCGACAGCAGAACTCAACAGGCCGAGAGAAGGATGGACCCAATAACCAAAGAGATGGGAGGTTTGATGGCCGCCCATTACCGTACGCTGACATTAGACGAAGTGAGTGAGAGCTGCAGGGAAGCACTACATGTTGGGCACTTTGCATAGCTCCGCCAGTGTGACCGTGCTCATGGGCAATGGGGATTGGATATGGCACAAGAAAACACTCTGACCCTCATTGGGCTTTGGGGCATGGCTGCCATGTCTGCATTTAGCTCTGCTGAGAGTAAGACTTCTAAGCTTAGATCAGCAAGACTGGCCATGGACCCAATGTATTTTGTTCTGTAGGCAGTTTTACTTCCCAGATATCTGGGTCTTTTTCATGGGGTGGGGAGAGAAGTGGACAGTGGCCATACTCCTCTCCTGTCTAAGTCTTGGTGAATCCTGAGATTGCAGTCTCACCTCTCCTGGTAGAAGCATCTCTCAGTCCCAGGCAGCAGCAGTAGGTGGGTGCATGTCTCTGAGCCAGGTTGCGTGCTGCAAGGTTCCACTGTCCTACATGCCACCAAGCTCCCTCTTCCCCATGTATGTATGACCTTGTGTGCAATGCTTCTCTCTACTCTGGCTCCTGGAGCAAGGGGCAGGGTGAGGTAGAAAGGTTCTACGTCCCTACAGTTGCCAAATGGATAAGATACTCTATCTGATTCAATTTATTAATTGCTGCCCCAATATTATGGCACTCCCTTCCCCCAGGGGTTCGTTTAACTTCAGCGTCTTCCGGAGGTGGTGCCAGACCTTTTTGTTTGTAAAGGCATTTGGCAGGCAGGGATAGGGGATGGGATGGATTCAGGGTAGGGTTGTGAGGGGATGTTGGGAATGGGGAGGCGGTACTGGGTGGGTTTTGTGGGGGCTGTGGGTGGGTTGGTTTTTTTGTATTTTAATGTTTTATTCTTTATATGTTCTTATGTATGTTTTATATGTTTTGTGAGCTGCCCTGAGCCTCCGGGAAGGGCAGGATAGAAATACAAATAAATAAAAAAATAAAATTAAGGGAGAAGGGATGAACCAGAAATCAGTCTATTGGAGGGAAGAGGTTGAGTGTACAGGGGTAAGGACCTTGTGTGCACCTCTTTTAAATGTGCCTTTGGAACACACATAGGCCTTGGCTATGAATCTCAAAGGGATCTGTGCTTGTTTCTTGACAGAATCACCAAAGATGAGGCAGAGACCCCCTCCTCGCCGCGATCTTACCATAGTAAGTGTCCTCCTCGACCCTGCAGTCCAGCGCGCTCATCCTGCTGCCCCCCCAGTGGGAAGCTCACGCTGCTAGGAACACTTGTGTATTCCTTGGCTCTGGAGATGGCTTGAATGGCCGAGAGGCTGGTGGAGGGAGCTTGGGTTCATGTGTATGTGACCTGGTGGGGATCCCTATGCACAGATGTGATGTGTACATTGGTTCTAACAGAGCCCGCTGGGGTTTCCAGTCTTGAACCCCAGCCTTCCGGCACCCCGTTACCCATCTATTATCTGGTACTTTTCCTGCTGCCGCCACCCAGAGTTTACTTAGGCCGCGAGTCTCACCCTTCTGGGAGAGTGAGTCCTCTACCTTTTACTTAGTTGAACAGGCCCTTAAGCCAAGATAAAACAGTTCCCAATTACTGCCACCGGAGCGTACAGAGGCGCTTACACTAACACACACACAGAGATCTTATAGATCAGAAAAAGGAATATTACTTTAATGGTATTTTAAACCAAGCATCACAGGTTACAAACATGTGCGGTACTTTGAATCCTTGAGCAAAAGCTACTGATCAGAACACAGTTAGGCTCGAGGGCCCTTTTTGTAGCATCTAGCCTAAACTGGTCCCTCAGATGTAACATTCAATTACTCACAGCTTTAGGTGCGCCTTTCCCTTGCAGCAAAGGGGTTCAGTCCTTAGATTCAGTTTAGTACAAACAGGTCAGGAGCCATTCCTTTAGCTCCTTAAGAGTTCCAATCTAGTCCATAGCAAAGTGTAAGTATTAGGGGCGGGAAAACCGGTAAATCCGGAATCCGATAATGCCGGTACCGGGCGTACCTGCATTATCGGATTCAACCCGGTAATCCGGTCCGGTTACCGGATTCCGGGTACCGGATTGTTTTACATTGCAGCCATTTAAATGAATGGCTGCAATGTAAAGCAATGAAAGACCCACCAAAAAGTCAACAAAAAAAATAAACCCTCCCCGAGTCCAGGCTGCGCGGGTGGAAGGGGGGACACCCCCCACCCACCCTGCCCAGCCTGGATTTTTGTTTAAAAAAAGAGCCCACCCCCCAGCACCAGCGGCCGCGGCGTCCCCGCAGCCGCCGGTAAGTATAGACCCGATCCCTGGGGGGGGTGTTTAACACCCCCCCAACCCCCCAGGGATCACCCCTACTAAAGTTGAGTGCTTTGCTTACCTTTGCGGAGCTCCGGGTGCGGCGGCGGCGGGCGGTCCGGCGGCCTCAGCGCCGGCTGTGGCTGCCGGCGTCAGAGACGCTCTAGGCCTTCCGGGGAAACCCGGAAGTTCCCCGGAAGGCCTAGAGCGTCTCTGACGCCGGCAGCCACAGCCGGCGCTGAGGCCGCCGGACCGCCCGCCGCCGCCGCACCCGGAGCTCCGCAAAGGTAAGCAAAGCACTCAACTTTAGTAGGGGTGATCCCTGGGGGGTTGGGGGGGTGTTAAACCCCCCCCCCAGGGATCGGGTCTATACTTACCGGCGGCTGCGGGGACGCCGCGGCCGCTGGTGCTGGGGGGTGGGCTCTTTTTTTAAACAAAAATCCAGGCTGGGCAGGGTGGCTGGAGGGTGTCCCCCCTTCCACCCGTGCAGCCTGGGAGGGGGAGGGGGGAGGAATTAATTGTATTTATTTCATTGATTTCAATGGGGACACAGTGCCCCATTGAACTCAATGAAATAAAACCGGTACCGGTATACCGGATTTAATCCGGGAATCCAGTTCTTTGAGAACCGGAAACCGGTAAATCCGGTATCCGGTATTTACCCCGGGGTCCCAACGCTAGTAAGTATATCTGAGCAAAAAGAAGTAAAGTGGAAGACTGCGTGGCTTTGGTCTTTTTAAAAGTCCCCTACCCTTCTTTCATGATTGGTCCTTTGGAGGTTACCTGGCTGTACCTACTCCAATCAGAGAAAGATCCCCCCAGCCATGCTGGCTGTAGGCCCCTTCCCCCGGTATTGCAAAATCCTGCCGTGCAGCCGGTTGCGAAACCAGACCTAGTCAACCTGGAAACCAGAGTGTCAGTGAAGGTCACCTGGAAAGGCAGGGCTGCTCCTAGCAGCTTCTGCCACATATGTGACCTGGTGGAGATCCCTATGCACAGATGTGATGTGTACATTGGTTCTACCACATTGGTTCTGCCAGGCTTCCAGGCAGCCAGAAAACTAGCATCTTGTATGTTCTCCAAGCCAATTCAGTTGTTTTGGTTTTAGATCTGGGGGTGGATGACCCACAAGCTGTTGCTTTTAGGGAGCCAGCTGCTGTGTGACCATTAACTAGTATTGTCCGCCTACGTGTGCATTACGTATGGCATCTCGTCCATAGGGAGTTGGCTGATGGTTTTGGTTTTTTGGCTTTTACTCCTAACAGCCACGTGGTCTTAACCTACCTAAGCCCCCCATTCCTCCCCAAGTTGAAGAGGAATATTACACGATTGCTGACTTCCAGACCACCATCCCTGATGGCATCAGCTTCCAGGCAGGAATGAAAGTGGAGGTGAGTGTGTACCATGCGTTCCCCTCCTTCCCCCAGTTATCCACAGAGTTCGCAGCAAGTGAGACAGCCTTTTGCTTGTGGGGATTCATTGGGGGAGAAGCAAGATTCCAGGACAATCAGTTGCACTGTTCCCTATTTCCCATAACCCTCTGACTGGCTTGGTAGGCATGGAGTCTACCGCCAGTAGGAGATGCCCTATAAGCTGGTAACTAGTAAAAGATGCCCTATTTCCTGTATTGGGAAAAGCTAAATCTAGATAAGGAACCCGTCACGTAGGGGTGGGTTAGTCTGTAGAGACATGAGTGCCCAGGAGTCCAGCTGTAAATGCAATGGGCCTCTGCCTCCTGAAATGAAACCTGTATCTGCCTATGGAATTTTGGTGTCTCGGGTCCTTGACTGTCCTTTTGAGGGTCTGTGGATAGATGCTGCGCTCTTGCTGCTGTGGGAATTGGAAGCATCTTGTGGTGACACTGGGACAAGTTCCTCCATTTGACAGCTCCTTACGTGTTGCAGTCTACTGGGAGTTTTGCTGCTTTATCCGCCTGACTGGATGGCTCAACAGTGACACCTAGTGGCCAGTGGCAGCATCTTTTCTTCTACAGTCAAAAAATCCCAGACTGCACCTTGACTCTTGGCAGGGTTACGGGTTGACTCCGAGGCTGACACAGTCTTTCTAATGGACAGGCATATCTGAAATGTGCCTTTTTCTTTGGAAAATACTCTGAATTGGGTTCTCATGTGATGAAAGTGAAAAAGTAGGAGAAACCCAGGTGAGCAAGAATTGGGGAGTGAGGGAAGATGGGAGAGGAGCCATTTGAAAACATGGACTGGAACCAGACAAAGCACAGGTACATAGTTACATCTGTGTGTCACATGCCCCTCTCCATACCCAGTTCACAAAAGATGGGAGTCTGTTCAGCCTGTGGGGAGTGTGAGACATATTACACGCCAGAAACTGGAGTTGCCTCCCCATGTCATGCCTGTGCATAAGGGCTGTGCTGAGCACGCCACACAATATTGGCAAGACGTCTGGGCACCTTGCTGCTGACATGATAACTTGCCACCCTGTGGGAGTATTCCATAGATGAGGCTTACATCAAATTACGATAACAGGCTTAGGAAGGTGAGAGGTTTGTTCACTGACGGTTTACATAGCTATCTGTATGCGCTCGTGGTTTAACTGCGTGAGGTGACTGACCATATTCCTACCACTGAGTCCCCTGTGCAATTGTAGTGCGGGAAGATGAATGGGGCAGAGCAGTCTGGCACAAGGTGTCTTAAGTCCTGATGGTTTTGTTTCCTCCTCTAGGTGATTGAGAAGAACCTTAGTGGCTGGTGGTACATTCAGATTGAGGAAAAGGAAGGCTGGGCCCCAGCTACCTTTATTGATAAATACAAGAAAACTAGCAATGCATCTAGACCAAACTTCCTGGCACCGCTGCCCAATGAGATGGCACAGCTACGGCTTGGAGATACTACAGCAGAGAGCACGGCCAATGGAGAAGCCACTGGGCCATCTAGACCCCTGCCTGAAGCTCCACCTAACGGTATGGACTGTGGAGTGAAATGGAAAGGGAAGGAGGCCCTTAAGGCTGCCCCATCTGAGGTTGATGATGCAGCCTTGCCTGGGTATGAGGAGATATTAAATCAGGATATGGAGGAGAAGCCTAGCCTGCCACCTAGGAAGGAATCAATCATTAAATCCGAAGGGGAGCTAATGGAGAGGCAAAGGCTGGAGCAGAGACCTCCGCCTAAGCCCCCGGGCATGATTTTGCCGATGATCCCTCCAAAACAGATGGCTTCCCCAAAAGACAGTAAGAAGCCGGAGCTCAAAACAGAGAGGGGCAAATTATTCCAGTTGAAAAATGAAATGGGTCTGGAGTGTGGGCACAAGGTGTCGCCCAAGGAAGTGAAGAAGCCAAACCTCAGGCCCATCATCAAGCCGGGCAAGCCCCGAGCTGAGACCCCCGAGGAGAAGCCCGAACCAGTAACCCAGAATCCCTTCTTGAAGTCAAAACCTCAGATCAGACCAAAACCAGCCGCAGCTCCCAGGACAGACCTGCCTCAGGCAGATGATAAATTGGACATTTGCAATCTGAGGAGCAAGCTCAGACCTGCAAAGTCCCAAGAGAGGCCTTCTGAACAGGAGCCCAGGGCTAGTTAAAATTCCTGCAGTAACAGCGTGCTTCCAACAGAGGCTTCAGGCAGGCCTCAGGAGAGACCAGGGGCAGAGAATAGGCCTCTGTCCAGATCAGACAGCCAGATCCTGAAAGAGCCTCCACCCAAGGCTCCCCTCAGCCCAGCAAAGATGTCTGACAGCGAGCCAAGGAGTGTCTTCCCAACTCCCAGGGAAATGCCGCCTCAGCGGCCAGTGGTGCCCCCTAGGAGGCCACCTCCTCCAAAGAAAGCAATGTCCTCCTCTCCTGGCATCCCTCCAGAGCCAAAAGCCCCTCCAAGGGAAGTACCTGAAGTCAGAGCTGCCCCGGTGCCTGGCAGACCAATGCTGGTTCCACCAAAGGCCAAAGCTTTCCTGCCTGCTTCATGCCAAGATGATGCCAAAGCGAAAAGCAGCTTAGGCCCAAAGGTGACACCCAAACAGGGAGAGAGGACGGCAGCCCCCATCACCAATCCTGATGTCTCCAAAGAAGCCCTCTATGTGGCCGTGGCAGATTTTGATGGAGACGAAGAGACCAACAGCTTTAAAGAAGGGACCTTATTCGAGGTTCGTGAGAAGAACAGCAGTGGCTGGTGGTTTTGCAAGGTCCTCACTGGGGGGCCTTGTTGGGAGGGCTGGATTCCTTCCAATTATCTAAGAAAGAAGCCATAGTCTCTCCACCGTTCACACAGTTCAGGGTCCCCCCAGTATTTAATTAGCTCATTAATTTATAGTTTTCCATAAGACTGGCTTTAAAGAAAATATCTGGGACACTGTACATTCCAATTTGTATCATTCCTGAGGAAGAACAACAAGAGAAACAGGCTTCACATAACACAGCTAGGCCACCATTTCTCCTCTCTCTGCACTTACACACGCACGCACGCACACCCACGCCCTTCCACAGAAAATCTCTTCCTCCTCTGTTTTTTCGTTTCTCCCAGCCCTTGTAGACAGGCATGCGGAGATGTTTCCCATCAGGGGTTTGAAAGGCGCATTGTCAAAGGCAACTCCCAGGCTAGGGAATCTGCTGATGCCCAAGAATCTCTTTTGCAGAAAGTCCAGGTGTAGACTAGAGGAAACTCCACCGTTAGCTAGGTAAAGAGATGAAGCCAGCCCCACTAGCTGAAGAGAAGGGAATCAGGAGTGGAAGGTGTAGCTGGCCACTTTGCCTGGTGGCTCAGGCTCCCTGCTAAATGTCCGGTACCATATAATATTGCACAGTCTGGCTCCATCCAAGAGCCAGGCCGACTCCTTGGCAAGGAGTAGCAGCAACGCCAAATCCAGTCTGCAGCCCATGACTGTCAGTTGGATTCTTCTAGTTCAGATTTGTGCCTTTTTTGTCCCTTGCTTTAACCATCCACAGCAACCTTTGAGCCTCTTGTTAATCCTTCTGTCTGCAGTGGCTGGTGTTAATTTAAACATCATTTGCTTTTATATATAGACAGTAGAGATATGTACACCCATCCTACAAAAAGCTGAAGATGATCTTTGTGCTGAGCCAACACCCTGTGTGGACTTGCAGTAATACAGCCCAGTGAGGGGATGCCTGCATTCAGTAGGTGGAGGGAATGATGCAGCAAGTTTTCCAACACACTCGGCAGAGAGGAATTGAATAATCACCTGAGTTCCAGAGACCGAGGAGGGAAGAGTCAAAAGACCTGTGGTGGCTCTCCCTCAAGACAGAAAGCACCACTGCATTTCATCTTGGAATTGCCCTGCAAAACGGCATCTTTCTTTTGTGCAGCCAGAACACTCCGCACTTGGTAGGCGGCGGTAGCAGCGACCAGATGTGGCTGCTATTGTCTAACGCAGGGGTTCTCACTTTGTAGGTTGCAGCTAGGTTTTGGTCTAGGAAGTCGGCAAACCCCATTTCTCTGTTTCTTACACTCATTTTTAAAAAACAAGTAGTTTTAGGAATCAAGCCCCCAAATTAACAAAGCCTGGTCTCCTAAGGAGAGGGCAGTGCTCTGTGTAAGTCAGTGGGATTTGTTGGCTATATATTTCTCTTCCAGGGGTAGCAATTGTTACAAAATGATGGGTACTAACTTACCCCTGGGTCTTCTGCCCCTCTTCCAAACTTATTGGCCTATGAGATCAAAACTTCACACACACACACCCCACAAGTGGTTGCATAAACCTTATTTTCCTAGGAAACCAGGTTAACAATCACGTTTCTAGCCACTGTTGTGGATACAAGCTCAAAACATGAGAACGGGGTGTAAAGCAAGTGTGATGTGTGGCAATGTCTTGCTGAAATCTGCAGGCAGCTTTTAAAGCATTAGCTATGAGAGAAAGGAATTGCCCCTTCTTTTCAGTCAAGTCCCTCTGGATTTTGATTCTACGGCCACAGAATCTGACAAAATGGCTTCCCAGCTTCCAGGGAAAGGGCTACGATCAGAGGTGGTTAGCACCGCCGCGTGAAAAGCCAGAGCCATGATGCTCATATGGAAAAGGTTGAGAACTCCTGATCTAGTGCTCAGGTCCACTGGGATGAACAAAGATGGTCTGTCTTTGGTGCGCAGGCATTTTGTTTCTCTTGCACTAAATTGCCTCCTGGGGAATTTTTCTTATTTTGTTTTACATTGTGAGAGAGAATATTGTGCCTTTGGCTGATGCCTTGCTTCCCGTTTATAAAGATCTCTTCCCCCACGACCATGCTGTTTGGTTAAAGACTCTCTGATCTGTCTTGTCTGCCTATTTCTCCATGTGTTTGCCTTGCTCTTGGCTAGATCTTTCCATTGCATTCCCAGGCCTGTGCATATCCCTGAACTTGGGAGCTTTTAATTCAAATAAAGTCTGGGTATTTTCTTTTCCTGAATTCATCTTCCTCCTTGCCTAGCCCAATCCCCCACTCACTCTGTGCTGTCACCTCCTCAGTCAGTCCCAGAAGAAGGGCAGAGTTCAGTCAGTTGCCTCGGACTCTTTCCTTTGGAAGTAGGTGCTGTGGCCAGCTCTCACAATAGGTGTTTTTAACGAGTGGCGGGTCTGTGGGTGCGCGGGGCGCCCAATTCGCATGAGGTGCATGGGGAGGGGAGTGCTTCAAACTAGTGGCTCCCAGCACGGCTGCCCTGTCCACAGCGCTGTCCACCCTGGAACGCACAGGGCACTCTGGATTTTTCAGAAGTGCTCCATGGGTGGCCAGTGCGTGGTTCACAGAAGCACGTCCCCCCACGCACCAATCCAAATGAGCGGTTGGACGTGTGGACAGTGGGGGGCCCTGCGTGGATGCATCTCGTTTAAAAACACATAGTTATCACAAATCTCTTGATTTGTAAGTGCGGAGGGGTGTTTCTTAAAGTCTGAAGTCGTGAGACTAAACTTTCTTCTTTCTCCCTTATGGCTGTGGAGAAAAGCTTGAAAATAATAGACCCATAGGCTCGGAAACTAGGATGCAAGTGACAGAAACAAAATCTCACAAAAGCTAGCGGCTTGATTTTGGTGGCCTGATTCATAACAACATAAGACCTCTAACCAATAGCCCATTGCTCTCCATCCCCCGTCTCTGGCAGGGCAGTGGCTGGGTACTAGATGCTTTAGGGGAGAGTACAAGACAGGGGGTCTATAGAGTGATGCATCTCCTATTGCTTCCAGCAATTTTAGAGCTCATGCTCATAAGATTGCATGCCCTGACTACAGCGGCTAATAGCCATTGTTGTTCCTGTCCTTCGGGAATTTACATCATCTGTTTTTGAACACCCTCACACGCTAAAAAAGAAAAAGCCAAACATTTGAACCCACCATTTTTGATCATTTGAGGTTCTGTTTAAGCTGCTTGTAGATTCCAGAGCAATGCCTTTCCCATCCTATACGGATTTTAAGCCTCACTTTGGGGGGGACCCATCAGACGATTTCCAGTGACCAAGTAAGTCTCACACCCCTGCGTTTTGGATCTTCCAAGAGAGGTTCCGGAGGCCCCATCACTGGAGGTCTTTAAATATAGGTTAGACAGGCACCTCTCCAGGATGGGACTATGGATCCTGCTTTAATGATGGAGGGGCTGGGCTAGAGAACCCCCGGGGTTCCTTCCAGCTCTGGGATTCTTTCTGTATGGCAGACATGGCTCCGCAAAATCATTGAAACTAGCCACAGATCCTATCCAGCCAGAGTGCTAGAGAGTTAAGAGACACAGATGTCTCTGTTGGTTCAGTGTCTCCCAACACATCAGGTCGGTGGCCATTTCATTAGCTCCACGTCTCTCTTCCAGTGTGTTCTATGAAAGATGCATGCACCCTTTTTAGTGTTTTACCTTGTAGGGCACAAGCAATGGCTGCTTCTGTTTTGTTGCTACAATCTCAAATGGCAGGTGACATTGAAATTAATAATCTCATCAATGAGGGGACACAAAATAAACATACTTGTTACTCATCCCCCATCACAGCAATGTTCACATGGCATTTGGTGGTGCTGTGATATACATCCTCAGAAGGATCAGTATACCTTAGCTGCATCCCTTTGTACTGTGGTCTGTTTAGAACATCCCTCTGTCCTTCCATGTCAATGTGTCCATGATAGATCATGAGTTAAGAAGGGGCTGTAATGAGTTTTGTGTAAGTCTTTTCTGGTCTGTTCTTAATTTGAAGACCAGAGAGGGATCATTGTGGTCATCTAACATAACACAGGCCACCTCTTGTACAACACCATGCAGAAAAATGCATCCACCAATTCCAGCATCGAGCCTAGAGCAACTGGTTGAGCTAGAGCATACCTTTCTGAAAGGTGTCCAACCTTGCCTTTCAAAGAGAGAGAAAGAACCCACCACCTCCTCAGATAGATTATCCCAATGGTTATTTACCCAGTCTGTTTAGAATTTACACCTGACTTTGCTTAGCTTCATCTTCCATCTCATTCTGTTATCTGCTAAGTTAAAGAGCCAAATGCCATCAGAAATCTTCTCCAAATGTAGGTACGTATTGATTTCTCAATGGGAGCTATATGCCTAAGGGCCATTTTTGCCTTTGAAGATCTACTCAGAACGTGTGCTGTTGCATTTTTCCTATAACAATTCTGCTTTGCCATCTGGTTAGCCAAGTGTTGACCTTCTAGTTCTTGGGGGGTGTGGGGGGGGAGCATTTGTTTTGCCTCTTTTTGTATGTTGGACACCTCTTTGATCTTTGCCTTGCTGATAGGTAACTGCCATTTCAGATGCCTTCATTCCATACTAAGAAGATTCCTCCCCCTTTCCCAAGGCTAAATGCTCCTGTTGAGAGTATTAATGCTTCACGTTGTAGGACGCCCATTGTATTGGGCTTAATGTGACAATTGCACGACCTTCCCATGGTCAAAGCAAATGCAACTTGTAACTATGGTCTAACCACCATCTTCTGTGGGTGTGGTGCCTTCACAGGACCAAATATAATTCCACTATAAATAAATTTATAATACCCCTGTCCCTTTCAAGTATGTGGGTTCTTTGCCCCTGCTCCTGCCATATTGTTCAAGAGAAGAGAGTTTTCCCTATTAGAAAAAAGTTGAGAACCATGAAACACCCTTTCCACTATCTCATACCTACAGCAACCTCAGACAGGATGGCCTGATGCTTAGAGCAAAGGGAACTGGCTGCTCTCTCCTGTTCTGTTGTGCTACTGAAGCACTGTGACTGTGGGCAGGAGGTGCTATGCCTCATGGCAGCATGCATCACAATTCTGTGCCTCAGTTTACCCATGTATGAAATGCAGTTAATGCTTTTGACCTCCTCCTGCGCTAGGGTACTAGAAGACTCACTGAGCTAATGTTCACAAGGCACTTTGAGATCCTAAGCCAGCAGGTGCTAGAGAATGGCAAACTGTCAGCCCGCATCTGGTATCATAGCCTGAAACTCCCCTATTCCTAAAAAGTCCCTGCCTTCCATGGAATTTCCTTCCAGTACAACTCAGTGACCAGCATGTGCTGTAAGGGAATAGATACTGTGCGGCTTTGTGGTCCTTTGGCTCAGTGTGTCACAGGCAGATATGAGGCCACTGAACTGCACCTTGCTCCTTTGCAAAAGCTGTGGAAGCCTGCTTTATGTCTCTTTAGTACTATGTAAACTCTTATAAATCTCTACATTACTGTGGGCGGGTGGGGGTGTCTGAGGATGTTAGATGTAGCCTGTGTAAAAGCCGTATGTATACTTTCACCGTTAGAGGGTTTTTAAAAAAAATAAATAAAAGAATAGGCTTGACTGGTTTCAAGCAGAATTGCGACAATGTCTCTGGTTGGTGTGTGTGTGTGTGTGTGTCCAACTAACAAACTGACTGCAGTGTCTCCATAGTGCTAGGGGCACAGGCTGCCTGGTTGCAATGCAGTGATATTTTGCAAACAGCGTTTCATACAAACACTTTAATAGTGGGTAAACGACACCCTCTGGGCCACGCCCTTTGTCCTTAAGTCAAGCTAGGGCCCTCAGTCAGTCAGTCAGCCAGTGGAGGGAGTTTAGACCTGCTGCCTGAGTTGCTGCTATAGGCACTACAGATTGATGACCAGAAGCAACTGAGAGGCGGTTGCTACCACCACTGAGTCGGGACACAGCCGAGTATATTACTTGATGACAGAGGCCTGTATTGACTCTTTTTTTCCCGTTGCCCACAATGGTGGAAATGCAGTGAACACAGATTCCTGCTAGGATTGCCACTTCCTGTGGCTTGACCCTACGACTCCCATTTTAGCCTGTACGAGTCTTGGGGTCAAACTGCAAGAGGTGGCAACACTAGTTCTTTCTGTCAGGGAAACATGAGCCTTGCGGTCTCCTACTTTTTTCCTTCCCTCCTGGAACTGCTCACTCTGGGCATTTTTACACACACCTTAAAGTTCTGGATTTTTCAATCTTCTAGGTTTACAAGGCCACAAGTAAGTTCCGGATGCACTTTTCTCACACACAGACTGCCCTGAGGCAGTTCCTGGATGCATTTTTCACACAAACACTGCCCTGAGGCAGCCTAAAGTAGCCGCAGCTGTAGATGTGACAGGCTGCCATGGAAACCAAGTGACCACAGCTGCCTGGAGCAAAGCAGTTTACCAGGAAAACTCTACACACACAAGTTCTGGGAGAAGTTCTATGCAGAAGTTCAAAGAGCTGGATGTTTAAGATCTGGGTGAGTGATTTAAACACACAAAGTTCAGGATGTAACAGCAAACATGGAGGAGAAATGTGTGTGTAAACACCCTCTGTCAGGTCAGGCTCATGCTGCTTGACAAAGGGTGAGAGAACTTTTATGATGGGCATTTTGGCTTGTGAGAGTGGTAAAGGAGTGTTTGAGGGCCAGACCCATTGCCCTCTGAGTAGCTTAGGCTGCCCACCTCTGGTTTTAGGGAGTTAATGGAATACCATACAATATCAGCTCCCTGTATTGGCCACCTATTCTTCGTGGACATAAAGGGGATCTGTCTTATATATCAAGGTTTCTGTAGCACATCTGCAGAGCTCATTCCTTTTCCTCCCTTTTGTTTGAAATGTTCATCTTATAGTAATGAACAGGGCCAAGTGGGCAGTCTTCGAGTTCTTAACCTTTGAGAGAGGGGCTGCTCCCTAAGTGCCTTTAGAGGGATCCTTTTGTGATGAACAGTCATGCCCATTCAAAGCATTAATGAAAGTCCCTGCTTGGACAAGTCCATCTCATCATGTATAAAACAAGAGCAGGACTGTGGGAAGCAAAGCACTGTTTTGAATACAGTTTCCTCTTCAGGAGAGAGCAAAATGTATGCAAGACAATGAGCTCTGGTTGAACATCTTGTCCCCTGTATAGACTGAGCCCACCCCTGGGAGCATGTCAGCAAGTAGTTAACATGAGCTGGAACCCTTTCACACACTACTTTTTAAAGCAACTGTGTGTCCAACCCAGCTTTTTTCTTCTGTTCACATAAAAGCAGGTGCGCAGCCTGTATTCATCAGTTCCATTTAAATTGTGGCTACTTGATTTGCTAATGCAGAATTCTCACAAGATTCTTGTGAGACTCAAATGGATTCTCATTTCAGCCCTACCTCCTGCTGCTTCTGGTTACCTCATGCTGCTGCCAGGGTCAGGCCCTTCTCAATGTGCGACTGCCACATGGCCATTCACGCATACTCCTGCTGCCATCAGAATCAGACCTCCTGTTGTGGGGGGGAGGCTACAGAGTTGGAGACACCATACACACACACACACACACCCCACTCCCTCCTGCTGTCACCTGGCCACTCCTAGTCCTAATATGTATTAAGGTGGGTGTCTGCTTTTTCAAAAAATGTTTTGGTGGGTCACTGCCTCACCCACAAAAGGGCTGGGAACCTGTGTGACACTATTGGAAAAGCAAGGGTAGAACGGGCTACTTTAAAGGAGGTTAGCTCGGTCATTTTCCTGAAGGCAGAAGGATGCTGGGGCAACCTTACCATGCCCAGATAGGTGAAAATGAATCTCTGCCCTTGAGCTGCATTTAAAAAGAAGCTGCTCACGTTTCTGGGTTCAGCAATTCAGAAACGCTGCTAACATGAACATGTCCTGAAAAGCCACCATCAGCAGGAGGCTAGGCAGCCTCTGATACCTGGGAAAGAAGACAAGGACCGAGTAGGCCATACAAGAGCTTCCCATCAGAGGTGGTCCTGTTTGATCAGGATTCGAGGTACAAGCGAAGCTTCTGCTGCTGCATCTCCCCCAGAGCCATGCTGTAAATAAATAGGCTTGAGGGTTTGTTAGCTGAAGCCACTCGACATTTTGCTTATCTTCCAATTTGGCCTGAAAAATCTGTTGGGGTGCATTAGGTTTTTCAGGTCAGCTCAATCTATTTGCAGAGACCCATAGTCCACTCCCTACATGCTTCAGATAGAGTAGCACGGAGGACACGTCTCTTGCTGACTACCCTATACGTTCCCACATTGAGTGGTCAGAGGGACACACCCTACCCCTTGGCCAGTAAGCCCTGCCCTCATGCACTTGCACTGTGCCTCCCAGCATCCCAAGCGCATAAAGAGGGACAGATGCTCTCCTTCTCCTTCCATATAGGGTGTTTGTAAATGAGCACGGGTGGGGGAGGGAGTCCGTGGCCACTGCACAGCTGCGGAGCAGTCACTCGGGTGGAGCGTGTGGGGAGGGATTCTAACAGGCAGCTCTCAGGGTAGCCATGCAGGCAGCCTTCACACACTCCCGCAGCCACCAACCAGCTCCGCAAACAACTCACGGGGGCAGCCGTTCCGCAACACCCCCACCCCAAGCTCTGCCCACCTGCCCGCCCTCTCCTATGATGCACAACCACAGAAACAAGAAGCTGCAGCAGGCATTCACCCTGTCCTGCCTATGACCCTAGGAGCTGGTGCAGCCGCTGGCAGTTCCGGCCAATCACAGAGGCACATACCGGGCGGGTTCACAACACACCACTCCCATAATGCACCTGTCCCTTAAGGGCTCTCAATAGGACTGAGGGCTTGACAGGAGGGCCGGCCTGCGGATGGCCACAGTGCCACATGGGGCTTAGGGGCAGCAAGTCTCCATAGTACTGGCAGACCTGTCTGCTGATGTGAGTGGTTGCCCCAGTTCATACAGGCAGGGGGTGCGTGAACACCCATTGCCACACGCTTTTTGGCTTGCACCACACCCACATGGCGGCACTCTGTTTCTCAGCACTAATGGGTTTGCAGTCACGTCTGAGTCCAGGCAAGTGTAGACTGTGTAGCTACGCAGGAATCTCTATGCTGTGTGCTCCATCACAATGGTCCCCAATCCATGGGATCCATGAGTAAGCTTGAAATAATAATGGGAGTGTGAGAAGCACTGGCATGAAACAAAGGTCTGATTGACCTGACAGTAGGGAGCCCCAGGCTAGGGGAAGCCCTTGATAAATCAGAAGGGGGACCCCAGCACAGGAAGTCCGTGAGTAAAGGAGAAATACCATTTGCATAACCTATCAACCACAGGGCCTGCAATGCAGAGAGCCCCTGAAGGGGCAGTTTGATTGAACATCAAATATTACTTATGGTAACATTGTCCTTTTTCTAATAGGTGAATCAGAGTATGGGTGAAAACAGACATGCATCTTAACTCTGCTTTAACACCGCGTTAACATTTCTTAAGCATGTTGCAGGGCTGCATAGGGCGTCCATACAGCCCTGCAATATGAATAAGAAATTTTAAAGTGCATGTCTGTTTTCATCCTTTGACTGTTAAACATGCCATTTGTTATCAGGGTGCCCAACTTCCCTTCATCCAATACTGCTTCTTACATTGTTTGACACGTCTGACCCATCTTTATATCATTTGTTTATAATGAATAAGTGAAACCAGTCAAACCACCAATAACGTGAGCTTAAAACTGAAATGTGAACCAATGGCAAGGCATGAGCAAGCGCCAGCACCAGGTACTTGCCTACAAACAGGGCGGTGAGGTGACGGATAGAATGAGGGTTTCCCTTACTTTTATGACATTTCCTGAATTGCAGTAAGTCAGGGATCAGGTCCTCATTTCTTGGGCTGTGTTTCAGCAGGCCACTAGGTGGTGCTGTCACCTTGAAAATGTTGTGGTACAATGAGGAAAATAGGCTTCTGCTTTTTCAATGCTGAGCTTAAATGGAGGAGGATGAGCAGCAGGACAGTATTTAGCTGGGGAGCAGATGAAGGCAGGTTCCTTGTGCTTGGCAGCTGTCTCTGATCTTTTACTCAGGTCCAGGAAAATGAGAAAAGGATACCAAACCGCAGCAGAGCAGCTGTGCCCTATGCCAGCAGCTGAAAGGGACAGAGAGGAAGCTGCTGAGCTGTGCAGAAGGGTTGTGTGATTTGTTAGGATTATGGCAAAGGAGCTCGGCTGCTGCATGCTGCCATCCTATGGCACCAAGTGCGTAAATGAAAGGCCCACTCCATCTTAGTGACTTAGGATGCCAATCCATCTCCCAGTGCCTGGGATCCCGTTTTATGGCTCTGTTCCTTGCCCATTATAGCATTGAGGTACCCTCCGTTTCCCTTTTATACACCCACAGACACATGATCTGAGTGAGTCTTCACCTGTCTGACCCTGATTACGGGGACATGTGCTCATTTTCCACCAGTCTTACTTGGGGAAATGTTGCATTTACTCTCTGAGGGTCAGTATTTCCCTTGTATGAAAATGGCAGTGATGGGGCAAGACCATGAATAACGCAAAATTTGCCATAATGGGTAGAACCAATGGCTCATCTAGTTCTAAGATTGTCCAATACTAGATGCTTCAGAGGAAGTGTACATTTATGTACAGTTCAGAGGAAGGACATCGAGTGATCCCAGCAGCCAGTAGCTTAATCTCCAACCAGCTTGGCTAGTAACTATTTATTTATTTATTTTATAAATTTGTACCCCGCCCCTCCTGCAAGCAGCCCGGGGCAGCTTCCAACAATAAAAGCAGCATACATAAAAACAATTAAAAACCATCAATAAACATACAATCATTAAAACAGGGCTAATAAATAAACAATAAATAAATAAATAAATAAATAAAAAACTTACCCCACCCTCCCCAAAGGCCTGGGCGAACAGCCAGGTTTTGCAATTTCACCGGAATGTCAACAGGCTGGGGGCCAGGCGAGCTTCCTCCGGAAGGGAGTTCCAAAGGCGTGGCGCGGCCACCGAGAATGCCCTCTCCATTGTGGCCCCCCGCTTAACACGGGGGACCTCCAAGAAGGCACCCCCGGCAGAATGAAGGAGCCATTCTGGGGCGCGGAGGGCGAGGCGGTTCCTGAGGTATGAGGGGCCCAGACTGTAAAGGGCTTTATAGATTAACACCAAAACCTTGAACCCGGCTCGGCACGCTATCGGCAACCAGTGCAGCGCTCGGAGCACAGGTGTAATATGCTCCCGACGGCCCGTCCCCGTCAGAAGACGAGCCGCCGCATTCTGCACCAGCTGCAGCCTCCGAACCAGGAACAAGGGAAGCCCCACGTAGAGTTTCCCTTGTTGGACCTATTGATGGACCTATTCTCCATTTACTTATCCAGTCTTTTTTTTTCAACCCAGTTATACTACTGGCCTTCGCAGCATCCCATGGCAATGAGTTCCACAAGTTAAGCAAGCATTCTTTGAAAAAGTACTTGCTTTTTTTGTTTGTTTGAAATCTGCAGCCAGTTAACTTCATCAGGTGTCGCTTAGTTCTAGTATTACATGAGAAAGTAAATATCAGTTTCTCATTTGCTTTGAATGCAACATCATGATTGTGTAACACCCCCCCCCCCCCCCCCCAACCCCACTCTCTTTTCTAAGTTGAAGAGCTCTAACCCAGAGGGCTCCCAAGGTTTTGGGAGCTCCAGCTCACCCATGTTTCAGCAATGCTGCTCTCATGGTACATCTGTCAATAGACACCAGACAGGGGTCAATAATCCCATGGCCCGCAGAAACCGCACGCAACCCACACACATGCATGCAAACTGCACGCAAATCCATCGTGGAGACATTATGCCACGCAGAATCCACACAGATTCCACACAGAGGGGTTTGGGATTGCGGCCACAGCCATGCTCGTAAATTGAATATAACACTGAAATCCCTTTGTTTGTGTAACAAAAGACAAAATGAAGTGGGTGTTAATTGGGCTAATCAGTTTGTTACACCAAGAATATTAAATAAATTGGATTTAATTTAACATCCATTATAACAGCTGTGACATGGCCATGATGGGCCATGGATCACTGAGCAACTCTAATGACCTACACTTTCAGGGCACACCTCACAACCTGATGAGGCAGCCTGCTCTGACCTATTGAGCCTCTCCTCATAAGGAAGTTGTTCCCCAACCTTGATTGTCTTAGTTGCCTTTCTCTGCATCTTTGCCAGTTCTATTATGTCCCTTTGGAAATGAGGCGACCAGAACTGCACACAGTATTCAAGATGTGGCTACACAATGGATTTATACAGCAGCATTATGATAGTGCCCATTTGATTTTCTCTCTCTTCCGCAGTAATTCTTTACATTGGATATTTTCAGACGTGATGGGGCGGCATTCGCCCCGCCACAGAATCACCCAAATGATTCCCCACTGGAATCCTGCCGTCACGGCCAGCAGACGTGCTGGCCGATTCCGGTGGGGAATCTGGGGGGGGGGGCTGTGCAGTGCAATGTGCGGCCGCACAGCCCCGCCCCCCCCATGCTCCCTCGGCTGGGTGCCCTCCGGGAGACGGGCGGGTGCCGCGACTAATGCGGCCACAGCGCCCACCCACCCCCCGGGACATTGACCACGGCCCGGAATCAGCGGCGCTGATTCTGGGCCATGATCAGGCGACAGACGTGACGCCCCCGTTGATCACGGCCAGGAATTGCTTTGACCATGCAAACAGTCCTCCTCCGGGCAGGAGGGCCATTTGCGTGGTCAAAGTGATTCCTGGCCGTGATTCACGGAGGTGAACATCTGGCGGGAATCACAGCTGGCCCCAACAGACGTTACGAGCTCACGGTCCCCATATGGGAATTGACCGTGGTTCACCATGATCTCGTAACGTCTGAAAATACCCATTGTTTGCTTTTTGACCACTGCTGTGCACTGTGCTGATGCCTTCAGTGAACTATCCACAGTGACTCCAAGATCCTTTACCTCATCATCATCATCACTGTTTATTAGGCAATCGGATTTTGCCATAGTCAACAAGCAAAACAAGGGGGGCATTATTGAGCATGCGATCGGAGTAGACGCTGACTCTTTGAGCTCTGCTGTGGCCTATCTCCAAAGCTGAATTTCAACTAGAACAAAAAAGTAAGTTGCGCTACCAGTGCACTGGAAATGATCCGGAGTATGTCCTGGTACTCAAAAAGAATGGAGAAGAACTCTACTAAGAGATTTTGTGAGCCACAAAACAAACATATCTCAGACTTTGGGCCCTGAGGATAGCCTGGCAGGCAATATGGCGACTGCAAGTGCAGAGGAGTCTAAGGGGGAACCTGACACTAATTTAAATGTCCTGGAGATGTTCCAAAAGATCAAAAAAGACTTGGCTCAGACTCGCCTGGAATGGGAGAGCTTTAAAGAGGATATGAGGTCTCTTAAAAAAACATTTTGACAGATCTCTAAAGGGATGGATGAAGTGGAAAAGCGGGTGAGCACTGCTGAACAAAGGATCAGCTCCCTTGAGGATGAGGGGCCTAAAAAAGAACAAAGCCTGCAGAACTTGCTCTCCACTGTAAGCCAACTCTCTGCCAAGTGTAAGAATCTTGAGAACAGAAGCAGGTGCTCAAACCTGCGTTTCCTGGGAATTAGAGAAGGAATTGAATTCCCTGACCCAAGAGCTTTTGCGAACAAGTTGCTGGAATCTCTGTTTCCTACAGAGATACAGGTGCATGGCGCCATTATAGAGCAGGCCCACTGCATGCTACAACCTAGAGCAGCAGAAGGGGCTTCTCCACGAGCCTTTATTGTCAAATTCTTGTCATTTCAAGACAAAGATAAAATCTTTGGCTGGCAAGAAGTGCAAAAGAGCTAATCTTTCAAGGGGATAAGATAAAATAAAATTTATTCAGATCTCTCACCAGAAACGCAAGCAAAAAGAAAATTGTGGTTTCGCTACATTGACATGCTGTATAAGAAAGGTTTCAAGCTACATTTGCTGCACCTGACCAGGCTGATTTTCATGTGGGGTGGTCAGAAAAGAGTCTTTACTGACGCGGATAGCTTCAATGTTTTTCTCCAGCAGAACCCGGTTGTGCTCGATGGGGATACTTCGGGACAGCTTGAGCGAAGGCTTTAACATTTGGTGATGGCCCTGTCAAGTTACGAGAGTACTAAGTTTAGTTTTTGGCAATATACAGGATGTTCAGTTGCAGGAAGCTGTTGGTAAAGGTTATTAAGGGGTTGTATATGTTAATGAAAGGATCTTTGTAATGGTAAAGAAGAGAGCTAGGAATGTGTCTTCAAATAAGGGAGATCTTAGGTTCTGGGTCTATAGCTCAGTACATCAGGAAAAATTCTAACAAAATGGTGGAGATCGGAGTGTGTCACTCTGCTAATACAGTCTCACATGCCCTCTAAGAAGGGATTACCAGAACTAGCCTGGTTAGGGGGGGAGAAGGGGCGGGGGGAGAAGGGAGAGAGATGCATAGGGTTTATTGGTTGTTTCTTTTTTTTTTGCTGTTTTTGTTTGTTCTGGAAGAGAAGGATGGATACACACTGAGTGTCCCCTCGTGGGGGGAAACTAACACTAAAATAAGGCAGAGGAAGCCCTCTGGTGGAGAATGGGAACTTAATAACTCTAATGTAAATGGCTGAGTTGAATGGAATGAGAGTTCTAATGCTAAATGTTAGGGGACTGAATAGTCCCATCAAAAGGAAAAGGCTACTATACTTACTGAAATCTTTACAGGTCAATGCATTTTGTATTCGAGAAACACATGTGCTGTTGAAGGATGTGGGTAGACTGAAAAGCAAAACAACTGAAAAAACTTACCACACTTTCTCGGGGGTGGGGGGAAGGCAGGTGTCTTGATAGGGTTTTCTGAAGGAACAACCTTTTGTTTTAAAACACCAAATCAGGGACCCATATGGGAGATTCTTGATACTAGTTGGGAGCCTGAATGGCACCCCAATAACTTTGATCAATGTATACACACCAAATGGGAACTCCTTAGCCTTTTTCCAAAAGCTAATTACTGACATAAATAAGTGTGTGGAAGGTAAACATATGATAGCTGGTGATCTGAATCTTCACCAGGACATCAAGGATAGGTCCTCTACGCTGCTCCTAGATCGATGGCCATTAAGAGTAGCTAATCTGCTAAGAGATACTGAATGCATGGACATAAGTAAAATATTAAACCCAGGCTCCAGAGAGTACACATTTTTTTCTGCCAGGCAGTAGTGGTACCAGTAGTGGTAGCGACTCTAAGATTGACTATGTCTTAGTTGAGGCAGATCTGGTGCATCAGTGCCACAAATGCTGGGTACACACTGTAGCCTTTTCAGACCATGATGCTGTGGTGTTGGAAACTGAGGCACAGGTCAAACAAAATAACATAGCTAGTGTTTGGTGCCTGCCAATAAGGGGTTTAATTCAGGATAAAGATGCAAAAGAAAAGAGGAAAAGTCTTGAAAGAATATTTCATATTCAATGATAATTCATTGGTTTCGGTGCACAACATATGGGAGGCTGCCAAAGCAGTCATGAGAGGCGAATGTATATCAGTGGCGGCACAAAAAAGAAAAGAAAGGGCTGCTGAAAATAAAGACCTTTATTTTCAGTTGAGAAATCTGGAACTGATAGATAAACACAAGCCAAATAAAAACAGGCAAAAAGAAAATTACCACACTGAAGGGCGAAATAAATTTGATAGCGATTGAAAAGACAGTACGCCAAATGAGGAGGATAAAGACGATGTACTATGAAAAAAATAATAAATGTGATCGCCCACTGGCTAATATGGTGAGGAACAAACAAAAGAAAACTTTGATTCCTCCAATTACAAAATGTGATGAAACGCTGTCAGTAAATAACAAAGAAACTGCTAAAACATTCAGTGAATTTTATGTTAAATTGTACCAATCCATGAACCCAAAGTTAGATGAAATTTGTAGGTTTTTGGACAATATAATCCATTAATGTGGAGGAGGTGCAAGACACTATAAAAGAACTTCCCAGATGGAAAGCTGCTGGCCCAGATAGTTTCCCTGAAGAATTTAATTTGGCATTTAGTGACTGTATAGCCCCAGTATTAACTAGAGTTTATAATGACATTCTATCTACTGGTCAAATGCCAATACTTTTTATAATGCCAAAATAGCTCTATGTCTTAAGGAGGGCAGACCATCCACTGAATGTGACAGCTATCGCCCAATTTCTTTATTAAACTCTGATTTCAAACATTTTTCAAAGATTTTGGCGGTGAGGCTAAATACCTGTATCTCCAATATTATTAATCATGATCAAGTGGGATTTATCCCTTACCGCTTGGGAGCGGACAATGTTAGGAAGGCTGCCAACATCATGTACCAAATAAAAAAGACAAAACAAAATGCAGTAGTGGTGTCGATGGATGTGGAAAAGGTATTTGATCGCAGGGAATGCAATTTTTTTATTTGAAACTATGAATAAGATGGGCTTTGGAAGTAATTTTGTGAAGTGGTTGAGGGCAATATATCCCTCCCCAATGTCTAAGCTCATCATCAATGGTGAACTGTCTCCCCCCATACAGTTGGGGAGAGGAACAAGACAGGGTTGCCCACTATCCCCACTTCTTTTCAATATAGTAGAAATGACCAGTATATCTCTGGAATCAGGATTGGGCAAACAGAACATAAACTAGCTTTATATGCTGATGACATGCTAGTCTTTTTATCTAAACCAGAAAGTGCCATACCCAAATTAACACATCTTATTTACCGTTTCAGTCAACTTTTGGGTTACAAAATTAATTTTCAAAAGTCCTCTGCCCTCCTTTATACTACAACAAAGGCTGAACATGAGAACCTGGTGGAACAGATTCTGTTTAAAGTGGATAATCACAAAATAAAATACCTGGTGATATACCCTACCAAAGATACAAAGAATTTGTTTAAGGAAAATTTTCCTCCCACTTTAACTGAGCTGAAAACAACTACTGATACATGGGCAAGATTTTCTTGATCTTGGATGAGGAGACTCAATCTTTTTAAGATGATTGTCATCCCAAAATTACTTTATAAGTTGCTGGTCCTCCCAGTGAAAATCCCTAAGAACTTCTTTAAAGAAGTGGAGGAATGGCAGAAAAAAATGGATATGTAACAACAAGCGTCCCAGAATCAAACATACTACATTGAAGGCCTCTAGAGACCTGGGAGGAATCAACATGCCAGATTTGGAATCCTACTACAAGGCCACAGACTTAAAAGTGGTTAAATGTTGGTATCAGGATGCGGGACATACGAAGTGGGTTAAAATGGAAACAGATTTTGTAAAGTTAACAAACTTTAAAGAATGTCTGGTGGCAATGGAAGCACCTAATTTTAGTGACCTGGAAGTGCATCCTTTTATTGGAGTAGCTTTGAGGAAATGGTTTATGAGTGGGCAGAAAATGGAGATAGGAGGGCATTTGTCCCCCTTTCTGCCATTAACAAGTAAGTTGATGCCAAAATCATATCACCTCCGAGCTCTTATTCATTCACTGATTGGGAAGGGCTTGCAGAAGGTGAAAGATCTCTTTGTTGGGGATACTTTTAAAACCAAAGAAGAGCTGGAGAGACTGTTAAAGGCCGCTATTGACTGTATGGCCTATAATCAGTTGTACAGTTTCTTTACAAGATTAAAAAAAAAAAAAAAGAGAGAGAGAGAGAGAGCTTTACTAGACCCCCTAAACCAATGGAGGTTGTGGTTTTTTCCAAATTCTAGTAACAAGGGTCTGATTTCTAGGTTATACATAGAGGTGAAAAAACTTTGGTATATACCTACGTATGAATACCTGAAGGTATGGGAGGAAGACTTAAAATTAAAATGGAAAAAGAGGCTAGAGCGCGGACATGGTCACACATGTTCAAGTGCTCTTCCTCTACGGCACTGGTGGAATCTCAGATCAAAACCACAATGAGACTATATATGACCCGGAGTAGAATGGCAAGAATCAATGGGGCTCACTCGGACCGATGTTGGAGAGAATGTGGGCTGAAAGGGAGTTTACTGTATTGCTTATGGTCATCTCCAAAGGTTAATCCTTTATGGCAGTTCATATGGGACAAAATGAGTGAGGCGACTGGTATACAACTCCCTTTTTTGCCAGAGACAATGATATTGGGATTGTACCCCAAAATTCCTTTAATGGAATTTCACAGGAAAACTTGCATGCAAATGATTCTAGCAGGACTTAATATCATTGCCCGCAGTTGGAAGTCGCCGAATCCACCGACGGAAACTGAATAGTATCAAAGACTATGGAATGTAATGTCCTTAGAAAAAATCATGGCAGAAGTCAACGAGGAAATGGAAGAATACTACACTGTCTGGACACCTTGCTACGATTGTATATGGACCAATATGGATATGGATAACCCAGATGACCCTATTCTCATTAAGGGTATATAACCCTGAACTCAGGTGTAGGGCTAGAAAAATGTAATGAATGTACTTATTATTACTTAAGTAGCTGATTTTTATTTATTTTTCATCTCTCTCCCGAGGGGAGGGAGAAGAAAGGGGGTGGGGAAAAGCCTGTGTGGGGTTTTTTATCCACTATGTAAATTTATGTTTGTTTACTTCTCTGTGAGCTATAAGTATTCTATATGTACCATATGTCTGTTATCAATTTACTCAGTAAAACACTCAATTATATAAAAAAAAACCAAGCAAAACAAAAAGCAAACCCAAAAGAACAGTAACAGACAAGTTACTCAAGACCTGATATTCATGCATACACCTCAATACGTAAGATAAAATCATCTCAAAACAATCATGGGATAAGTCAATCTAATCGCTGAAGTCCTGTCAGCAAAAGCTGCTAGTTTAGTAGCCACCTCCAAATCAGGGTGCTGGCAGAGCCAAATTAACTTCTCCAATTTGGAGAAAAAAGGAACCCTTGAAAGCAAGGGGGTTAAGTAGCAGTGGTCCCAGTATAGACACCAGTGGCACCCAGCTATTTACTTCACTGTAAAAAGGATTATTTATTCCTACCCTTCCCTCCCATCTTTTAATGTGATACTGATTCATGAAAGGACCCTCCCTCCTTTATTCCATGACTTAAACCATGCACTGTTTTCTCAAATTAAACCTTGTCAAAGGCCTTTTGAAAAATCAAATTATACTATATCAACTAGATCACCCTCAACCACCTGCTTGTTGACACTCTCAAAGGCTGTTTCTACACAAACATTTCCCCAGAATAAATGCCTCTAACACCAGGATTAAATGTTCAGGACATTCATAAATACAAATTCTGTTTTTCCCCCTGGAATGATAAAATCTTATTTTCTAGGTTTTATTTAGTCCAGACTAAAATAATACTGGGATAGTGCTCATGTAAATGCTCATGTAGATGCTTATTCCAGAATGAAGTCCCCCCCCCCCCCTTTAACCAACCCAATATAGACAATTGCAGGTAGAGTTTACCTCCCTTTCACCCAATGTTTTTATTGTATTCTGCAGCCTCTGGTGGCAAAATGTCACCGGCAGGGATTTATAACAGAGAAGGCTGTGACAAAATGCTATGCATGCTGCCTCCTAATCCACATCTGCTCCAGGGACCCATGGCAGCAAGTGACATAGGCACAGCAAGGACATTGGGAGGAGAGGGGCTCACAGCTGCCAACACAGCAGCCAGGAGAGGCACCCAGGACCACAGAATACTGCCCCTCTGTTTAGACGGTCTCACCAAACCCTCAGATTGCCCAGGGGTGAGGAAGGAGGCAGTTGGCAATGGAAGGGGCAGATGACGTGTTCACTATCTCCAAGGGCTTTTGCAAGGGCTCTGTTGTATTCCCAGGAATCAGAGCAGAAGAAGGCGCTGAAATTCAACTGCGCTGTCTGCATGACAGAATCCAGTTCCCTTTGGAACTGTCCTGTTTGTCTCGGCTCTTTACACAAATACAGAATCCGCTCTGGAAATTTACATCCTGGACATTTAATGACAAGATCGATGCTCTAGCAGAGGCATTCTGAGTTCTCCAATTCAGAAATTCAACTGTGCTGCACCATGGGATTGATGTAGTCCTCTCTGTGACTCTTATACTACTATAAGGCCACATTCACACCTGCCAGCGGTGCGGCGGAGAAAATTCTGTGAGCTGAAGACGCATCGGGAGGAGGAGGAGGGAGATGATGGAAGTACCACCAGTGTGAATGGGGTTCTGCCGTGATTTTACTCGTGGATGATAGGGCATCATCCGCTACAAGTAAAATTGCGGCAGAACCCTGTTCACAGCGGTGGTACTTCCATCATCCCCCTCCACTCCCCACTGCAGCTTTGTTATGTGGATGTTTCTCCGCCGTGCTGCTGTCAACTGTGAATGTGGTCATAGTGTCTACCCTGCCATTCCGGAATAGTGCTTTATTCTGGAAATTTAACGAGCGTGTGTAGACAGTTATCCCGGGTTGACAGTCCCGGGATGTCATGCTGGAATTGTGTTCGTGTAGAAGCAGCCAGAGAGTTCTTATAAGTGGGCAAGGAATGACTTCCCTTTACAAAACCGTACTGACTTCAGGTCTTTTTTGCATTGTTTTTAAGTTAAATGTTATTGTGGTGGGGCTTGGGACATTTTCTCTCCTATAAAGATAATTAATTTTAATTACATTATGGTCAAATTATTATTCCCAAGTGGTTCAGCTGCAGCTGTCCTTTGGGCCAGAACCTGTGTTCCACTTAAGCCTTGGCAGAATAATTCTTCACCATTAAAATCAATGGGAATTTTTCTATTGACTTCAATGGGTGGAGAATTTGCCCCCTAAATCAAGAGTAGCCTCCGCTCTGTGGGTTCCAGGGCTAGCTGCTCCAAGAAGCAATCGTTTATACTGTCAAGAAATTTTATCTCTGCATCATGCCCGGAAGTGACATTTAGCCAGTCAATCAGAAGATAATTGAAATAACTCATTATTATTATTATGTTGTCTACTTTTGTAGCTGTTTTATGTGTCTGCCAAAAGAATCATCACTGCTCTCCCCAGAGAAGTGGGACGGTGATTTATTGCAGGGCCTCTCTTTAAATTCAGCCTGCTGAACCATGCCGGTGGCTGCTATTCCCAGCTGATTACTGTGTTCGGCAGAGATCGCAATGCATGCCCTGATATAACAGCCCAGCTCAGTCAACTACCTTCTAGAAGGTGCCCTTTTGCCTAATAGTGAAACTTGGAGACACCATTGGACCTGGGGCCAAGCTAGGGATGCGGACAGTAGCAGCTCAGCCCGTGTAACCCTTTGACCCTGTGCATACGAAGATGTGTTGCCCAGGTCCAAAACATCAGCTCTGGCTCAGGACTATGTGGAGTGGAGCGCTACGCACCCAGTGTTCCTCGGCGATGGCTTTTCCCTCCTTGAAAGGTGTTTCGACACATTACAGCAGCCACATCTACAGTTCACATTTGTACACATAAACAAATAAATGGCTACTTGACAAACTGGAGCAGCAAGCAAACCTAGTTCCACCCCCCACCTCACCCCCAGTGTAACGTATGGCTATCCAGCTACAGATCTGGGGGAGGGGCTCATCTGTTCTCTACTAGTCCCTCCTCCCAGTGGATGGGTTTACACGTTGCATTAAACACATGGGAAATGGCTACCAACTCTGACATCATCCTGTGGTGGAGCAGTTTGATCAAATGTTTATGCTGTTCCATGTTAATGCTGCCACCCTATCAAATCTGCCCAGCACAAGGAGCCCTTTGGCAGTATAAATGGGGGCTATCCAGATCTTCTCACCAGGTCTCCCTATTTGCCATTGGTCGGCTATCACAAAACTTGACCAGGCACTCACTCTAGTCAATTTCAGTCTGGTTCCAGCACAGGGTGATATTGATCAGGGTAATGGGAGCTTGGTCAATTTCATCAAACGATTCAGTGCTGTGACTGGTGGCCTGGCTGACCAAGGTCACATGGCAGGGTAGTGGCATTGAACAAATGTCAGTTGTGTGCCGTGCTATTAGCTGTTCCACGGGCCTACTCATAAGTTTGCTGGACATATGATTTGGGCCCGAAATCTGCCTTTCCTCCATGGCAAAACCTGGTGTTCGAATGGCCAAACATATTATTTATATTTATTTATTTATTTATTTAATATATTTATACCTCCTGCAAACAGCTCGGGGCGGCTAACATAATGATGACCCCCCCCCCCCCCCCGCCCAGGTTAGATGGCTGGAAGGGAGACAAGAGCTATGGGTAGAGACACCCCATGTGGGAAGGCTAACCGGCTCCCCGCTGAACAGCAGACCACCTACCCACCCAGAGTAGCAATTAATTACAGGCAGAGGATGCCTGCCAGCAGCACCGGTCTTGCTGTGGGCAGAATGAGAGAGCTCTTCTGACAGTTATCCTAGGGGGAGAACCTGGAGCAGCTAGCAGCAGAACTATGGGCGCACCCCCAACATCTGCCAGCACGTGTGAACTCCAGCTCTGGGAGCCTATACGACTGCTCTCAACACCCTTGCTTCAGGCCTGGAGAAAGCGTCGGGTTGAACCTGCTTGGTTTGGCATCTGTATCCAGATGATTCAGAGACTGACTTGTAAGGGATTAACGATGGAGATTAAATTAACAGGGCTGCCTATCAAGCTTGGCTATTTCTTTCCTTTGATCTGTGAATATATGTGTGAACGCCACCTTTATCTAATTCACTGGTTTGCTCCTGTAAATGAGCCAAAATTCAACTGTGGTCAGATCAACTCAATTGTTTAATGTGTTTAAAATCCAGCTAACTGAAGTAGTGGCTTGATTTGCTTAAACAGGCGAAGTAATTAGTTGAATTTTTTAAAAAAAAATCAAAGCCAGACCCTTTGTTTCTGTGGCTGTATCATTCGTTGTCCTTCTTTGATTGTGTTTTACCTTTGCAAGCAGCAACTAGCCGGCAGCGAATTCTGAATTAATCAAAGAGAACTAAAACACCCACGCATCGGGCAAAAATCATGTAGCAGTATTCACAAATAGGGCATAAATTTCAAATTCAAACCAGAATCTGTACAAATTGTCAAATATTCTGTTTGCTCTGAATATTCTTCTCCTCCCTAGCTATAGATTAAAATAGAAGAAAAGACACTTTTCAGTGAGGATCAGATGAATCTACTGCAGCCCTCCCTTCCAAGTCTCTTTGTTCTGTTTAAATTTCAGCAACAGACTGGTTCTCCCCGTGCCTCCTTTGCCCATTATTCTCCTGGGATTCCTCAAGCCTTCACCCTGAGCAACGTTTCAATGATGTGTCTGGTTGCGAGGCTGCAAAGGCCACAGACAACGGGGATAATTGCAACAATCCTCATACCTTGTTTTGCCTCTGGCCATCAGATTTCAGCTGTGATGCTGATTCATTGCGACTGTGTATGCTCTGTATAGTTTTGGTGGTTATTCCCTTTCATGTCAGTACAACAAAAATGAACATTAGAATGGCTTCTGTACTAGGAAAGACTAAAAAGATGAGGGCTCTTCAGATTAAAAAAGATGCCTGGGCCAGGAGACAAGGTCACCAGCAGTACTGCATGGGGGTGGGGCAGGAAATCCACTTCATCCTTTCCTTTGCCTGACATGACCACACCCCTTTCCAAACACCCTGATGCCTTGACACTTGGAAACAGGGTGTGGCTACATCAGAAGGGGGTGGGGTAAAGGGAGTCCTGTCCCTTTCTGATGATGTCACAATGACTAGAAGGGCTGGGGCCAGATGGGGGCCAAGGGGATCCAACTACACCCCCTTACGCTTCCCTCCCAGCACCCATGATGGGGGGAGGGATGTGATAGAGCTTTATTAAATCATGAATAGCATGTGGAGAAACTGAATTAGGGAGCTGGGTTTTTTTACTCGCTCATGCTACAAGAGTTAGGCAGTCTCTGATAAAATTAACTGTCAGATGGTTTAAAACACACAAAAGGAAGCACTTTTTCACCCAAAACCCAGAATGCAACCCTTTGTCCACTGGAGTCAGTGGTTAAATGGGTGGAGGATGGCACCCACAATTGACCTGTGGAACTCATTGCTATGGGAAGTTGTGAAGGCCAATAGTGTAACTGCACCCAGAAAAGAGATCAAGATCATCAGTGACTATTAAGCAAACTGGGTATGCAGTCTCAGTGCTTTTAAAGCTCTGGCAGCTGGAAGCAGACAACAGGAAATAGATCACTTTATAAACTTGTACTGCTAATTATTTCTAGAGTGCTATTAGGCATACACAGCACTTTACAGTCACAGGTTTTGGAGACAAATCCCTGCCCAGTGGGCTTACAATCTAAGCTGGACAAAGGTGTGGGGAACGCAGGAAGAGACAGATACACACACACTCCCATTTTACAGACGGGGAACTAAGACTGAGATTTGCCAAAGGCCACCAAGTGAGTTCATGACTAGAGTAGGATTTGAACCCTGGCTTTTTAGGATTAAGTCCAGCACTTTATCCACTACACCACACTGGCTCTCTAGGCTGAGTGGTTGTGACTTGCCCAAGGCCACCCTGTGAGTTTCATGGCTAGGGCAGAATTTGAACCCTGGCTTTCTAGGTCCAATGTCCTGTGGTTTCTTTTACAGAGGTATCTGGTACTGTCCTCCCTTGGCAAGAGGATACCAGGCTAGATGGAATCTGGATTGTATGACAATTATATGGCAGTTCGTATGTACTTACAGCAATTAGGCATGAGGAGTGGTGACAGCAGACTCCCTTTTTTGGAAACCTCTAGTGTAACAGATGGTGGCAGGTCTTGGAGACATTGGCACTAATTCTCACTCAGCAGTGCTGCTGACAGATCTGGGTGTCCCCTCTGGAAGGAGTGAGCCAGCTCCCAACATAAAGCTACTCTGGTAAGGACAGCACTGACCCAGCTTCCTTGCCCCCACAAGCTCAGGACAGAGAAAAGAGTGATAGAGCCAGCTCACTCTCTGGGGTTGATTTATTCATTCCTCCATGAGTGGGTTCTGCTACATCTGAGGTGGCACGACTGGGGTTTGGAACCAGCAGGCCACAAAGAGAACATAAACAGTTTTTAAAAATGAGCCTGGCGCTGACCTTGGCTGTTTAAATACAGCAGAAGATTTGCAGTAGACAGAGCCTGCCTGTGAAAACTCAGTGCCGGGAGGAAAGATGACATCCTCACACAAGCAGTAGAGATGGATGTTTCTGAGTCGGAGCCTGAGTGCCAATGCCAGGTTTAAGTCTTGATCGGTCAGGAGGATACATTGTGGGACTGAAAGCAGGGGCGTAGCTACCATAGGGACAGAAGGGACCCAAGCCCTGGGTGGGTGGGTGCGTGCGTGCTGGGGTGGGTGGGAGGGTGCGTGTGTCCAGAAATGCTGTCCTGTTGCAGCACGACCGGGCACTCCCTGGCTAAGCTGAGTGGAAGCGGAAGCACCCGCAGCACGCGGCGCATGTGCGACCCACCCCGGTGGGTCAGGAGTGAAATGAGATTTTGAGCCAGTCAAAAATCTTGCCTTTCCAGCTTGAGAATCTTGTCAGAATCAGCGTTCTCACCGCCATTCTTGCAAGATTCTTGAGCACTGAAAAACACGACACACACACCCCCGAACGTTTTGCATGTGTGCAAAATGGTCACTGGGGGCCATTTTGTTGCATGCGCAGATCGTTTTTGAGAATCTCATGAGATGTTTGAGTAACCTCAAAAACCGCTGTGCGCATGTACAAATGGCTGCCGGGGCCCGCACATGTGTAGAACGGCCACTGTAGTCATTTTTCACATGCGCAGAACATTGGGGGGTGTTTTTTAGAATCTCACGAGATTCTCGAAAACCCTAGGTTTGCGAGAATCTCACTTGTTTCAGCTCTACACAGGATGGAGCAAGCACCGGCAGAGGCACAAGGCAGGCAGCACGGCCTCTGCCTTCAGGGCTCAAGTGCAGCAAAGGGAAGGAGAGGTGCTGGAGGAGGAAGTAGGCGGGTTGGACAGGGGAGAGGATGGTGATGGGGGGGGGGGCATTCTAGCCTCGCTACGCCCTTGACTGAAAGCATGAATACACGGAATCACATTAGAGACCCTCTGCTATTAGGAGTGTGCGCCAGGCACCCATGTCGTTTTTGTTTTTCATTTTTGTTATTTAAAAATGTCGTTTTAATGACAATGTTGTTTTCGTTATCGTTTTCATTATCGTTTTTCATTTTTGCTGTTGTTATTCAACAACGTCCTTTTCGTTATCGTTACAGTGTTTTCGTTTTCGTTATCATTTTCCGTTTTTGTTGAAAAATGTTTTCATTATCGTTATTAATGACAATGTTGTTTGTAGTTTTATATGTGATGGCCATGTGGCTAACTATCATAATAAACTTGTCTTCTATCTTCTATCTAATGACAATGTTGTTTTTGTTATCGGTATTGATATCGTTTTTATTAATATGTTATCATTTTTATTTTCATTTTCGGTATCAATATCGTTTCAAATTAAGATTTTATTTTTGGTAATGGTATTGTTATTGATTCCCGTGCACAACTAATATCTATCTAAATCTAAGGGAAACGGGAAGGGAAAAGGAAAACGATCTATTATCTAATCTATATGTCTATAATATATATCTATATCTAATCTATACTACCTATCTATATATAATGTATAGGGGGGAGAAGGGCAGGGAAAGGGAGAAGGTAAAATGTAGGGTATGAGGAAGGAAAGGTATTGGTGGTAATACAATGAGAGCTAGGGAGGATTTTTTGTGTGCAAGCACCACAGTTCTGTAAACGCAACCTGACAAGCAGAACTCTCACAGAACGGAGAGAGAAACCCATTATAAAAGGTTGCAGTGCCCTCCCCCAAAGCCCCCCTGATTGGTTGTGGGAGGCAGCAGGTATTGAGCAATCACAGAGTCCCATGAGACACTGGGGTCTGCTTGTGCTGCTCATTGACCAGGGATACATCCATCAGATACTGCTGAGCTGTTCACCCCTCCCAACACAGGCACAGTTCAAGAGTTCAACCCTGTTTAGGGCTCCAGATGTCTGCTCCCTCGTCCCCTCTCCATAACCCCAAACAACTCCACAGCTCTCCTCTCCAAAACCCAACTGCTACAGCACTAATAATGACAACAATAACATTGTCTTTTTCGTTATCATTTTGGTATCGTTATCGTTATCGTGTTTTGGTATCGATATCGTTACCATTTTCATTTTTGATATTGATATGGTGGTTGTTATCAGGTTTTGTATCTATATCATTGATATCATTATCATTATATTTATCGGGTTTTGTGTTATCGGTATCGTTTTTGTATCGTTACTGTTACCATTTCCGTTATCATTTTTGTTATCGGTAATGTTGTTGGAATCATTATTGGTATTGTTATCGTTACAGTTTTTGTTATCAATAGTGGTATCGGTTTTCATTATCGGTATCATTATTGGTATCGTTATCTTTACCGTTTTCATTATCGGTATTGTTATTATAATAACTAAAACGACATGCACACCCCTATCTGCTACCTCTTGTGATAGGAATGACAGGAAAAATGAAAGAAGATGCTACTCCCTTCCCATCCAGATCTGGAGGCTGAATTTTAACATGACCGAGAGAGCTTTCTAACCACTTGAAATGCATTCACACGAGTCCAGATTCTGCCATAGACCTCCGTAAAAAATAGATGTACAGAGAATCTTGAAGTTTGTATCTGTTTCTGGCCCTTGTGGGTACACATTTAGCTTGGGTAGACATGCCCATTCTGTGGCATTAACTCTGTAGCTGCCATTTTCAAAGATGGCTGACATGTGAATGTGAATATGGGATAACTCATGAATGAGTGCATGTAGAAAGCTCATTTTGGTGGCAAAATATAGGGTTTCTTAGTCCAGATAGGTAGAAGAACTATGAGTAGCCACTATTACCACCAGGCATATTGCTAGAGTAGGAGCAGGAAGACCTGGAATCAAATCTCTGCTCCGTTATGCTGATCACCAGTTGTGCTTCAGACAGTCATATTTTTTAGCCAAAGCTACCTCAACAGGATTGGTGTCAGGATAAGAGGGGGTGGGGAACATGTACACCCCTCTGAATTCCTTTGAAGAAGGTTGGGATAAGAATGAAGTAAATAAATATTTATTTAATAGCAACTGAAACCAGAAACAACATTCAACAGCACATATTTTTTACTGATAAGTGCAAGTGATTTTTTGAACTTGTGTTTGTTATTTAAGATGCATTCTGACACAGTTTTACACACTTGCAGAAAGAACAACATATCACTGAGAACTTCTTGCATTTGCACATTCTTGTGTTGCATGTTTTGCACCCGCACGTGGTCGTCAACTCTTCTGGTAAAGGCATATGGCAACGGCACTTAGATGGTCGCAAAACACCATCCACTTCCTCCCAGCTGCAGTCCAGTGGATTCAGCATTGTGTGGTCATCCAAGAGAGTGTGTAACTCTCCGATAGCAAGGAATGCTCTTTGGCTGTGTCCTCTGATGGAAGTGGAGGTTGGTGGCAGATCAGCAAGAGACATGTTCAGCTTTCTGTATGCATGAAACCTCAGCTCGACAAAAGTGTTCACTTTTGCAGATACTGTCCACACTCTAACCAGATACCTTTCAGCATTTTCAATGTCTTTTTCTGATACGGTATCTGTCTCTCCAAATTGTGCAAGGTAGTTTTGCGGCTGTGCAATCAGTGCTGAATGTTTGGTACCAATCTTGCTCAAAGCATCATTTCCAGTTAAAATGTGAGCTTTTACCAAAACACTGCACAGTTCAGGTCCAAGCTTACTCAGAAGGTGATGCAAAGGGATAAAGTGTCTTTTTATCCTTGTTCCAAACTGAACCCATAGCTCTCTTAGGCCTTTGATGTTAAGCATTGTCATGTACCTTAGTAAGAGAGCTACTATGTCACTATCATTAGAAAGCACAACACCACGCTGGGCACTACCTGGCTGAACTGCCCAGTTCAGATGTGGTATAATGTGTTGATCAGCCTCCTGAATCTTGCTACTGAGTTCTTGAACTTCCTGCTTCTTGACATTTCTGTACATTTCTGCAGCGACAACCTCATTATTGATGACCATACCACTTGTAACAATCAAGAAATCAACCAAAAGTGATTCAGCCCATAACTGCTTACAGGCTAGCTGTTGCAAGTTCACTTTATTTGTTGAAAAAGTCCAGAATTTGTCTATTTGGAGAGGAACTGGTTTATCGGGGTTGATACATTTGAACTCAACAGTGCCAGTGTTGGATGCTCTACGAAGCCTCTCTGATTCCTTGACTGAAAGTTCTAAGTAGCTATCAAAGACAATGTGCATCTCTTGTGGGTGACACATGGACTGTGATCTTCTGACCATTGCAATTATTGCTTGACCAAAGTTTTTTTGAGAGCTCATATGCACCATTCTAATCTGTGGCATGAAATCAATAATGACTGCAGTTTTCAGATGAGACACTGGTGCCACTGGTGATGCTAAGATGTTTTTCCAATTCCGCAGTAAGAGTGTGTTTCACAGGTTTTGTTGCAGTATCTCCTATTAATAAAGGGTTTGATGGCAGCAGATCATAAGCCAAAATGTCCTGAAGACACTCTCCCCTTTCACGTTCAATTTCAGTGCTTTCTGTGCCTTACACAGCATCTTTGCTGTCATTACTTGTGTAGTAGATTGTGAGTGTTGATCTTTTAAATAATTGAAATGTGGTAGATTAACTCGGCATATTCTGTCTGATAACTTTTTCTCTTGAAGAATGAATCTTTCTGTTCGGAAACAGTTGTATAATTCACGTCCATGAACAATGACATTGAGCAACCGTTCAGAGACACTATGATCAATATACTGTTTGGTTACCAAGTTGTGAAGTCTTATTTGACCACTAACATTGTAAGCCATAGACAGGGACCGCGTCTTTCTCATTGCTGTGTAAAGCGCCAGGTACACTGCTGGCGCTATATAAATTCTTGTAATAATAATAATAATAACATCAAAGGGTTTCCTTTCTCCAGCAAGAACTGGAGGAAATGTGTGACACTGGCGTCAAACAATTTTGCTTTCCTCCCTATCAGCTCATGATGAGATGTTTCAATGTGATTCATCACTTTTGCATTTGTTAATTCTCGGAAGATATTTTTGATTGCCAAGACCTCATGGTACACAAGTTGCCATTCTGAAACAGAAGTACTTTTTTTTTTCTTGTTTGACCAATGATGCCTTTTGATGATCTTTGGATTGTCTACTCTAGCTTCATGTCACAGCGACAGCATTAAACTTTCCTTCCCTGTCTTGTACAACAAAGTGCCTGTGGATGAAGTTATGGTAGAGATATGGGTATTTCACTTCAAGTTTCTTAATCCTTTCGAAGTACCAAGAACCATAACTCACATAATTTACACAGTCAAACTCATGAAACACAGAGAGCAGTGACTGAACTATTTGCACATGCAGCTCCCAATTCCCTTTATGGTCAGATGTCACAAAGCTTTTTACCAGACCCACAAGATACAGAAAAACAGAAAAATTACCAAAGTAAATAGAATAATCAATACCATAATCTGGAACAAAAGCAAACCACGAATTAGACGTTCTACAATGCAGACCCCAAAAGAGTTGGGGGGACTGAACTTACCCAATGTCAAATATTATTATTGGGCCTCGGCTATGCGGGGTGTGAAATTATGGTATGAAGAGGGCAGAGACCCTTCTTGGGTAACCTTAGAAAA
>QEPC01009589.1:2097478-2165840 GCA_003113815.1 Sphenodon punctatus
AGAGGTAGAGCTGAGTGTCATCAGCATACTGATGACGCTGCATGCCCTGAAACCCTCTCACAATCTCCCCTAATGACTGCATATAGATGTTAAACAAGAGGGGGGACAGAATGGCACCCTGCGGGACTCCACATGTGACAGCCCGGGGGGAAGACGTACATTCCCCCAAGACCACCCGGTGAGTTCTCCCGGCCAGGAACAAACGAAACCAGTCCAAGACCGTTCTGCCAATTCTGGCATGGTCCTGCAGGCAAGTCACCACCAACACTTCATGATCGACTGTGTTGAACACAGCTGAAAGGTCTAGCAGGACCAGTAAGGTCTGACGACCCTGGTCCAACGCCAGATGGAGATCGTCAAGCAAGGCCACCAGTGTCGTCTCCGTACCATACCCAGGCCGAAACCCAGACTGGGAGGGATCAAGGAAACCGGTGTGGTCCAGATGTTCCTGGAGCTGCCATGCCACAGCCCGTTCAATAACCTTCCCTAAAAAGGGAAGGTTAGAGACCGGCCGATAACTGGCAGGAGCATCAACGTCAAGTGATGGTTTCTTGAGCAGGGGTCTAACCACAGTCTCCTTTAGGCAGTCAGGCACCCTGCCCTCCCGAAGGGAGGCACTAACCACCCCAGCAAGTAATGACTGTAACGTCTCCTGGCTAGCTTTCACCAGCCAGGACGGACATGGATCTTGCTCACCAGTAGTGGCACGAACAGATTCCAACAAGGACTCCACATCGGCAGGCGCCACCATCTGAAACTGATCCCACAAAACAGGACAGGACGGGGCATCCATAGCCCCAAGATGATCCTCTGCAATAACTGTGGAACCGAAATCGTGGTGGATGCAAGCGATCTTATCTACAAAGTATTCGATAAACCGGTCACAGCGGTCACTGGATTGTTCCAGGTCCAGGCGGAGACAGGCAGGACTGACCAAACCTTTCACCACCCGGAAAAGCTCAGCTGGACGTGACTTTGCAGATGCAATAAGAGCAGCAAAGAACTGCTTCTTTGCTGCCTGCACCGCCACAGCATAGGCCTTTAAACTGCTCTTATGCTGCAATCGATCATACTGGTCATGAGTCCGTCACCACCATCGCTCTAACTGCCTGCTCTCCCTGCAGGCCCTGAGAAAACCAAGGAGACCTGCGGGAGAATCGAGAGGGCAGCGGATGTCTGGGAGCCACTCTGTCAGTGGTCTCAGCCAATAAGGTGTTCCAGAAGGCTACGAGATCATCAACAGAGCGGGTGTCAAGGTCGAGGGGAAACTCCTCCAGAGCATTTTGGAACTGATCCGGTTCCATAAGTCTCCGGGGGGCGGACTGATCTAATAGGTCCTGCACCCTGTCAGGGGCTAACATGCGCCAGCCAGTATGGTGTGTGCCAGCAGTGCCAGATAATGAAGAGCAATCCTCAAAGTCAAAGTCATCTAGAGCACCAATTGTGAAATCTGTTCTGTTGAAATGACTTGGAACAGGCATGCTATTTGCTTCACATGTTTGATGTACTGCATAAGCAGTCAAAAGGCTCCGACGTCTTACTACATCAGCATAGCTCACTGATACACTAATCCGATTCATGGATGTTATGAGCTCCTTACTTTTACATTTGTCATAAATGCTATGAGCAGTCATCATGTGCAGCGGAGTTTTCTTTGTGCCCTTGTGCAGTTCATAGAACATTATTTGGAAAAGACACGATATCTGTACAGCCTGACATTTCAATGTACTACTTGCATCACAGTCAATCTCGTTATCCCAGTCACTTTTTTATCTTGTTCATCTCCTTGCTGAACCATTGCTGCATGCAGCAGACGTGATTTGCTGATACTGAAAAAAGATGAAAAGAATGTCAGGAACACATCAGGCATTATTGTGTTCTCCCGTGAATGGGGCAGTTCTTCTTCAAGGATGTCCGCGATTCTCACTATTTGAATTCAACTTCCTGCTCCGCAGGTACCGGAAAACCTCTGTCAGCAGTTTCCAGGCAGAAAATGACCTGGAAAGATCTAGAAAAGGTGAGGGCTCCGTCTCTCCCTCCCCTCCCGTTCAGAGAAAAGCGCGGGTTCCAAATCGTGTGAGAGCGGGAGTCAATAAAAAGGGGCAGAGCCCTCACCGCCTCAGTTCCTTCCAACCGCATCGCGATTGGAAAACCTCTGTGCTTCTCAGCATAAGTCAGCATTTACCTCACAGAGCAGATCTGTCTCTAGTAAATCCTTGCCCCCCCGGGGCTTACCGCCTACCCTTCCCAGGCCAGAAAATTATGCCCAAGCAACCGGGCTTCAAGCAGTGTGCCCTCTGCCCCGCCACGCTCTTGGTGAGGGACACCCATGACTCTTGACCCTCAGTGCCGATGCTACCATGCCCAGGACTCTAGAGATGCACACAGTGTTCTCGGAGCCACTCCCGGTCACACAGCCGGTGGCCCAAAGCCCGTTACCACCTGTACCCCCCCATCCAGCTACTGTCACCCATACTGCAACCGGCAGAGGATCGTCACAGGCACTCCCATGCTTCCTCTCATATGCAGGTTCAACAGCCCCGTCACTCCCGCTCCAGATCCCCTAGACAGGAACCCTTAGAGCCGAGTCTCACTCACCTTAGAAGGAGAACTCACTGGTCACCGCTTCCACAGGGACCAACACTCCCGATCTCCATGCTCTTGCTGCTCTCCTTACAGGGATGCATGGTACCGTCCTGAAAACTATGACCAGTACCATGGGTACGAGCATAGGGAATATCGGTACCGCTCTCAGAGCAGATCTCCTTATCCCTCGAGTAGAGACTTTTTCCTCCTCAGACCACTCGCCAATACAAACCCCAAGCACCGCCGTGAGTTCTGCCAACAGCAACGGTGTCCAGACCACCCGACTCTCGGCGAGACTTCGTCCTCCAGTCAGAGAGGCAACCAGGCCACACCTGAGAAGATCTTTGTGCACCGGTACAGGCGGTACCACTGGCACCCATGCTACACATGGAGCCAGATCACTCCAGGGCACAGATTCGCATACGGTACTGACGGTACCACTGGTGTCCATGCTGCCCATGGAACAAGGCCAAGCCAGGGAAGAGTTCAACGTACTGGTACCACCGGTGCAACCGGCTCCGAGGCTGCACACGGAACCTCACCATAATATCTCCCCTACACAGCAAGGGGAAATGAGGTTAGACCCGCCAGCAGAACCCTCTTTTCTTAATACACTTCTTGGCATACCACAGCCACCTAGGGCTGCTCCCGCAGCGGCAGCAACTCCCATTGCTCCTACGGATGCTGAGGCTCCCTCTGAATGTTCTGCTTCCATTTCGTCCTCATCTTCTGTAACCGCCGAAGATGAAACTATCTCTCCACCTCCCCCTGACACCATCTCCGACCCTAGCATCTCCCTTTCCACGGGTGACAGTAAGGCTTTTCAAGCCATGTTAAGGCGCCTGGTTGCTGCCCTTCCCAAGTTACCTACAAGGGTTGTTAAAAAGGCACAATCAGGACCCGTCTTTGGCATCTTAGGATCAGGAGACTCTAGTCAGGTTATGATCCCCATGCTCTTGGAACAACTCTTGGAACCCGCTACGTCCATATGGGCTAAACCCTCTGCTGCCCTGCCCACTAACAAACTAGCAGATTCTTTGTATGCAATCCCTAGGGAAGGTGCAGCCATGTTCTATAGGCATCCAGCCCCGAACTTCCTGGTCATTGCAGCAGCCTCTTTAAAATCCAGGGCCGGAGGCATACAGATGTCCCCCGCAGATAGAGAGGGGAGACGACTAGATGTGCTGGGTAGAAAGATTTTCTCGTTGGAGACCCTCTCCCTGCGAGCCGCCAACTACGACTCTGCCCTCTGTGACTATCAACACTGGTTGTGGTCACAATTGAGTAGAGCATCCGACCCCACCCAGATCCTGGCCCTACAGCGAGAAGGCATGCAAATAGCGCAATTTCAGCTCACCGCTAATATGCATATTGCTGATTCAAACATAAGAGGCATGGCCTCGGCCATTACTCTCAGACGACACGCATGGCTTCAGTCTACCGCCCTTGCCCCAGAGAACAAAACCCGCATTGAGGACCTACTCTTCAATGGGGAGGGTCTTTTTGCAGCCTCTACAGACGACACCTTGAAAAAGGTCAAGGAAATGTGTCAGACCGCTAGGTCCACAGGAGTAATCCGGTCTGTTAGGAAGAGGCCCTTCTACCAATCCTCTGCCTCTTACCCTTACCAGGCCAACAGACGGCATTCCCCTCAATACCAACAGCCTCAAACTCCTGGTACACAACCTCGTAGGCGAGTTTCCAAACAGAGGGGTAAAGGTAGATCTTCCTCCACCTCCTCAGCTGGACCTCCACCCAAACAGCACTTTTAGAATATCAGAGATCAAGGGCAAGTACGAGCGTCCCCTTAACTACCTCAACCATCTCCGACCCTTTTATCACCAATGGGCTTTCATCACCTCTGACCACTGGGTCAGGGAGATTATAGATTGTGGCTACTCCATCCAGTTCCGCTCACTCCCGAGTCCAGTCTCCCCTCCTCACCCCTCCTAGGGTTCCCCCCCAACACTCAAATACTACTGGAGGTACAGGAACTCCTTGCCAAAGGGGCCATTGAGGAGGTGCCCCCTATGGAACGTAACTCAGGCTACTTCCTAGTCCCCAAAAAAGACAAAGGGTTCAGGCCAATTTTAGACCTACGTCGCCTTAATAAGTACATTAGGAAGTTCCGTATGACCTCTCTTCCTATTATCTTTCTTGGTCTTCAACAAGGAGACTGGTTGGCCTCCCTTGATCTTAAGGACACCTACTTTCATATTTCCATTAACCCTGCTCACAGGAGGTACTTACGCTTTCTTGTAGGAAACCACCATTTCCAGTACTCTGTCCTTACCTTCGGATTCTCTACAGCTCCGAGGGTCTTCACCAAATGCATAGCTGTGGTGGCGGCTCATCTAAGGACAATGAACATAAGTCTTTCCATACCTTGACAACTGGCTTCTCGCTGCACCTTGCAGACACACCCTGTTAGACCACCTCCACAAGACTCTATCTCTTCTCCAGACCTTGGGCTTCATTATCAACTATGACAAGTCGCAGTTCAAAGGCTCCAATTCATCGGCACTGTGCTGGACACCGTACAGTCAAGAGCCTTCCTCCCTATGGATAGGTTTCACGACATTATATCCACGCTTTCAGACATTTCAGCCCGAACCACCAGACCAGTCTGCTTTTTTCTCTGCCTTCAGGGCCTCATGGCAGCTACCACAGCCATGACACCACCCGCCCGCCTACACCTCCGACCCCTACAACAGTGGCTAGCAAGGGTCTACACCCCAACCCACCACCCCCTCTCCATGAGAATAACCATCCCCCTAGAGATCCTCACAGATCTCCTTTGGTGGACCGACCCATCTCACCTCCTAATTGGCATGCCTTTTGATCCTCCGCAGGTGGAACGGTCCATCACCACCGATGCTTCACTCTCAGGATGGGGAGCCCACATGGGCCACACAAGGGTTCATGGCCTCTGGTCTCAGGAAGAGAGTCTCTTGCACATAAATTTGCTAGATCTGAGAGCCATACGATGGACACTCAAAGCTCTAGTCAACCACATCACAGGTTGGAATGTCCTAATTCTCACAGACAACACCGCAGCGATGTGGTACATCAACAAGCAAAGCGGCGCAAGATCCACTAGTCTCTCCCTCGAGGCTCAGGCTATTTGGGCGTGGTGCATCAAGTGCAACATACACCTACAAGCAATTCACCTTGCAGGCCAAGACAACACCCTAGCAGATCACCTCAGCCGCAGGGGTTCCGACCAACACGAGTGGACCTTCAACAACAAGGTGCTGAGCGACATCTTCGACACTTGGGGCACTCCTGTAATAACCTGTTTGCAACATGGGAAAATGCAAAGCTTCAGAAATTTTGCAGCAGAGGAGGCCGAGCTCCGGGGTTGATCTCCGACGCCTTTGCCATCTCCTGGAATGGGCCCTTTCTCTGTGTGTTTCCTCCTGTCCCTCTGCTGTATAAAGTTCTCCACAAGGCCCAAATAGATTGCGCCTGCGTGATTCTCATAGCCCCATCCTGGCCACGTCAACCATGGTTTCAGACTCTGCAGAATCTAGCAGTGGACCCCATACGCCTTCCACTGCTACCCGACCTCCTTTCTCACCAACACAGCATGGTCCTACACCACAACCTACGGGCACTCCATCTCTCCGCCTGGTTAATCCAATCTTAATGCAGCACGCCCCTCCTGAAGTTGCGGAAGTCCTACTCAACTCCTGCCGACCCTCTACGCGTGCCTGCTATGCCGCGAAATGGTCTCGCTTTTCGGCCTGGTGCACATCTCTTTCCTGCCCCCTATCTTCCCTCTCCATCCTACACGTATTCAGATACTTATTGTATCTACACGGCTCTGGACTCTCCATTGCTTCTCTCAAGGTACACCTAGCAGCTCTTTCTTCTCACCTACAGCCAGAAGGAGCTGATACACTCTTCTCTCATCCTCTCACAAGAACTTTCTAGAGAGGCTTGGTTAACTCGTTCCCACCAACTTCCCAGCCAGCCCCGCAATGGGATCTTAATCTGGTTCTGACTAGGCTAATGGAGCCCCCCTTTGAGCCAATGGCCACCTGCTCCCTGGAGAATCTCTCGCTCAAGACAGCATTTTTACTCACCATCACCCCTGCTAGACGAGTTTCCGAACTCTCCATGCTTCGAGCATCCCCTCCATACACTTGTTTCCACTCTGATAAAGTAGACCTCAGGATAGATCCTGCCTTCGTTCCTAAAGTGGTGTCTCCTTTTCACCTGAATCAGACAATCTCCCTACCAGTCTTCTTTCCGAGACCACACTCCTCACGAGCGGAGCAGATGCTTCATACACTCAATGTCAAACGAGCTCTTGCCTTCTATATTAATCGTACCCAACCCATCAGGGCATCAGACATCTTGTTCCTCTCTTATGGCAGCCAGCGCATCGGTGTTTGTCTTACGTCACAAAGACTGTCCAAGTGAATCCTCCTTTGCATCCACTGGTGCTACGAACAGGCTGGGAGGCCTCCCCCTACTCATCTTAGAGCTCACTCCACTAGGGCTATTGCCTCTTCTCTCGCCAATCTCCGTGGGGTCCCTATTCTGGACATTTGTAAGGCTGCTACATGGTCCTCAGTGCACACCTTCATCAAGCACTATTCCTTGGACCTGGAAGCCAGACTGGCCTCGAACATGGGCAAAGCAGTTTTACAGTCTCTATTTGACTGACTTCCTTGTCACCCTCCACCTTCAGGTAGGTCATGTTACTGCTACTCACTCTCCCAATAGTAAGAATCATGGAGATCCTCAAAGAAGAAATAGAGGTTACTTACCAGTAACTCTGCTCTTTGAGAGAGCTCCGCGTATTCTCACGTCCCATCCAGCCTTCCCCTCTGTCTTGGAGGTACCTTATTAGGTCTTCCCGGGACGGAATTGGAAGGAACTGAGGCAGTGAAGGCGCCGCCCCCTTTTATTGACTTCCGCTCTCGTGTGATTTGGAACCCGCGCTTTTCTCTGAGCTGGGAGGGGGAGGGACGGAGCCCTCACCTTTTCTAGAACTTTCCAGGTCATTTTCTGCCTGGAAACTGCTGACAGAGGTTTTCCGGTACCTGTGGAGCAGGAAGTTGAATCCCAATAGTGAGAATACGCGGAGCTCTCTTGTAGAACAGAGTTACTGGTAAGTAATCTCTATTTCTTCAGCATCACATAATTTGTCCTGCAGTTGGAAATCAATGTTCTCCATTGCTTCACTTAAACGTCCTCCTGCAGATTTCACAGCATCATGGGATCATATTTTAGTGGCAAATTCCTCAGCACTCAAAGCAGCTTTTTTTGGACGGACAAAACAAAAGTTTGTCTCCGTATGTTTTTACTAGAAAAAATTTGACCTCGTTGAAAAATATGAATGTCTCTTCATCTATGTTGCTCATTGGCTTTCTAATATCTGTAAGTGTGAAGCCATAGCCTGCTACTAGAAGAGGGTCTATGGCATATTTTATTTGTTGAAACAACTGAAATTTCAAAGACCACCTACTTTTCTGTGGTTCCTCAAGGTTGATAGACATACGCTGATATTTCAAAAGGTAGCTGTTCAGACATTTACCATGGGCAAAGAGATTGGCAGCAAAAATTCTGTGTTCACTGTCAAGATCTGCAATACGGTCAAATATTTCATCCTGGAAGAAACTAGCAGCAGCTAAAAATCTATTTTCTCGCTGCTCTTCACAAATTCTGAACTTAGTCCTCACCCTAACTCCACGCTCAATTGTTCTGGTTTTATTACAAACAATACATGGTCAATCATCAGAACGTTGGTTATTCACACTGGGAGAAGGACGTTTGGTTGATTTAGATCTGTGTAGGACTTTTTGAAGGTACACTCACTAGTTCCAGATTCCCAAATGATACTTTCCAGTGTTGTGAAGAGTGGCCCGCAATTCTTTTTCACATACTGCATCCAATGTTTTCTTTAGTGTATATTTTTTATAACACATGTTATCCATATGGTAGTAAATTTTATCACTGTCATTCAAAAGCTTTAGTCGCTTACAAACTACATCCTGCCTTATTTCAGCTGCCTCTCTCACTCGTTTTTGGCCACCATCTGTACTTCTTAATTTGATACGTGCCTTTGCTTGTTGACATATAATGCACTGATCTTTTTTGAAAACATCAATAGGCCTTGGATTCAACAAAATTCCCTTGCCTATGTCATTTCTACTTCCAGCTTCTTCATTCATTTCAGTTCTGAGACCCAGAATCACCGCAGTCTCTTCAGAACCTACGGCTCCTCCAAAGGGACAAAAATCCTTCCCCGTAGAGATCCTCCAGGGGGCTACATGTAGCACTGATTGCACAGGCAGAAAACCTTGCACAATTTGGAAATTCAAATGCCCTATCAGAAAAAAGATATTTACTTTGAGGTAGCTTTGGCTAAAAAAATATGACTGGCTGAAGCACAACTGGTGATCAGCATAACTGAGCAGAGATGTGAATCCAGGTCTTCCTGCTCCTACTCTAGCAATTTGTCTGGTGGTAATAGTGACTACTCATAGTTCTTCTACGTATCTGGACTAAGAAACCCTATATTTTGCCACTGAAATGAGCTTTCTACATGCACTCATTCATGAGTTATTCCATATTCACATTCACGTCAGCCATCTTTGAAAATGGCAGTTACAGAGTTAATGCCACAGAATGGGCATGTCTACCCAAGCTAAATGTGTACCTACATGGGCCAGAAACATATACAAACTTCAAGATTCTCCGGTACATCTATTTTTTTACAGGGGTCTATGGCAGATCCAGGACTATTTCTCCTGCCTCTTTAATATCTTGTGTGCAATTGTAACCACACATTTTAACTGTTTCCACGTTCTCCTTCCTGATTTAAAATGTACCTCCATGTACCTTTAAAATGTACCTTCTGCTAGCTATCCTGAACTTTTAAAAGCCTGCGTTTACTTCTAGGGATCATAGAGCAAACAGGGAGACCAAAAAGAGCACACACAAAAATCCATGGGAAATACCAAGGGCCAGCCTTAGAATTTGCGTGGCCCAGAGCAAAGATAAAATGCATGGCTCCGGGTTGCCCCGTCCCCACAAGCACCTTCCATTGTGACTTCATTTTCTTAAGTCTGATGTTACTTTCCCGAGTCTTATTGTGTCTCTCTTTTCCATACAGAGCTTGGAAGTTTGGGGCTGTGCATGTTCTGCTTTGTGGACAAGGCCTGCCTTTTAGCGCTGCCGGCCCTGCTGGAATGTCATGCCACAAAGCTTTGGGGATTGCTGAAGATGTCTGTTATCACATGCGAGAGCACTCAGGGTGTACAGGCACGTCAGACTTCCTGCGCTGAAATGGAAAAGAATATGACAAGCCAGTCTGAAATGACCCAGAGGCATTACCTGGCAACTACCAACAGGCCAGAGACCCCACAACTGCTACTGGAGTCACAGGAGCTGAACTGACATCCAGCAGACAGGTAAAAACGTCCCGCAAACTGGCACTTGGGCTGTAAGGTAGCGAGAGAACACCCAGCCCCTGCAAGAATAAAGGCCTCAGCGAACCCTCCTCTTTCAGGTTGGGGCAGAGGTTCCCACAGTGTGAGCTTGGGAGGAACCCCAGATGGGTCCAGGCCATCGGTGGATGGGCTCACAGTCCTGCTTTGATATTGGCTATACTTGGTATGTCTTTGCTGCCATTGTTTGAGGTGTTAGATCTAAGACCCAAAATGGGGTAAGTAGGAGAAATTTGGGGAATCCGTGGGTTAGATTCTTTTGACCCATTCTCTTGCACGAAGACTCTGCTGCTAAATGAATCCAGATTACTGTGTGAAGGGTGTAACGGGTTGGAGGTCCGCACCCCCACTTTACCGGGTTTGAGTGACTCAGTTTCCCTCGCGTACAGCCCACTTGAATCAGTTTTTCTCTCTGGCCAATTCAAGCCTGCCACAGGGACAACCCCTTTGTCACCCAAGGGCCTGATCCTTCCCGTTTACAGACTCTTTAATCTCTGGGTTCGCAAGAGATTGAGAACTCTTGTTGCTCACTTGTGTTCCAATGTTAGACACAGACACTTCTTCATAAAGATAAGAAGTAAGTTTATTGATTACATAAGCAAGATTGTTGATACAGAGTGGTTACTAGAAATCAAAGATAAATATAATGCATTCCTAACCTATACTGGTTGAGTTCCTAATTAAGCATCTTACCCTACAAGGGTCCATAAGTTCTTCTCAGTCCTTGATGTAAGTGACTGGGGTTCATAAGTTCTTCTCAGTCCTTGATGTAAGTGACTGGGTCTTCAGTCTTAGAGTTGCTAGGAAGCAAAGTCCTCTCTCTTAGTTCATGGTTTCCAGCCTTGCTTGCTGGCAAGTTTTAGGATGCAGATGCAGTTACTCAAGATGGCCAAGCGAGAGAGATTCTCCTTAATGGCCCTCGCTTAAGTACCTTTCATGGTCTCTTTGTTTTGGCTTTCCCGCCTTGGAGAAACCTGAGGTCTGTTACGTAGGCAACCCAGGCCAACCTGAAGGTCGATCTGCATCTCAAAGGGTTCCGTCTGGCCAGAGTTCCCAATACACATTCTTTTTATCTCTTTGCATTTCCTGGAGTTTTTTCAGTGTTACAATCCTGATTTGGGTTTTACAGTTCTCAATTGTAACATTACATACATGTTGCACCTTTTGCTTTACATATTTACTAGGCTTGTAGTTTACATGTAGGCCAGTATCACACATGTGTGACCCTATGTTTCTCTGTGACAGCTGCCCTGTGAGATAGAATGTGCAGTGGGCACGACAGAGTCCCGTAACATGCTTAGACTGGTGTGTCCTACCGGTGTGTGTAGGGATATGCAACCCCCCTACCTCCTTTCCATGTGTTTGAATTCTATTTAAGTTAGACCTTTGGTTTTCCAAACCCTCTGTCAGCTCTGTGGGGCTATCATGTTCACGTGTTTTCCACCATGTCATAGTGGAGTGATCCTCGAGATTCAGTGTTTCTGGGTTTAATATCTTGTAGGGGTATACCCTGAGGTGTCTATGTCCCTCCGCCCCATGTTGCATGTAGAGTTCCCGTGTCATATACCCTTCAAGGAACATCAGTATGTGTTTGCATAAGACTGTGACAAATGGGTGGGAACGCTATGTTAACAACCTTTGGTCCCCAGTTACAAACTTTGGCCATGTTTCCAAATTATCTGGCAGCCTGTTTCTTATTGGCTGTATTTCTGTTCCCCATGTCATAACTTCTTTGTCTGATTTACCTGGGCTATCCAGACTGTAGATCAGAAGTATTATTAGGAGACAAAAGAGGGAGTGTGGAGTAAGTGTGGTATTTTTAACACTACTGAGCACCGCCTTCTGTTGTCTGTGTAACTTTGCATTTGAAAACACTTTTCACCAGGAGCAATGCTGTAATTCCCAGTGGGTAGACTGTTGTCCTTTGGCATTTGCATTTCCCCCATGGCTGTGATGCTGTGTGTGGATGTCTTTGCATTCAAATCAATCACCCAGCCAAAAACTGCTTCTGTGAAGGGGCTATTGTCAGCAGCCTGTCTTGTGCCCTGCCCCCAAGTTCTGTTTGTACCTCCAGGATCCCCTGGGTCTGCATAATCGTGTATTTCTCCTTCTTGGGAGTCTGACTTTGTGACATGGGTGTGAGAACCCCCAAGTGTCCCCTCAGGCCTCCTCACACAAAACTCTTGAGGATTCAGTTTACCAAGTGCAGCGACTTGACCCTGGACACTCTTAACCGTTTTCTGCCCTCCATTCTCTACTTCAGCAGCGTTTCCCTGCTCCTTCTTAGGTAAGGCAGGGGCGCACAGTTCACTCTTAGACTGATGCTCCTGGCCTTTTAGGACTACAGGGTGGTGCATTTCTATCCCTGGGGAAGAGATGCCCATCGTTCCCCCCTCCATCCCGAGAAAGGTTTCCTGCACATTCCCGCCTCTTCTTAAGGTAGAATCCTCCACCTACCGGCTTGCCTGTAATCCTTTGGGTTCAGTTAGCTGCTTCCCCCCTTCTCTTAAGGTGGGACAACAAACCTCCAGGCCATCCTGCAACCCCCTGGGTTGAGTAGGGGCGTCTGCTGCCTCTAATTCTCCCCCGACGGTGGTTACTCGGTTTGATTCTGCAGGATTTGGTCCCTCCTGTGTAAGATGGGGTGCCAAGTCCTGGGCTTCAGAATCAGGTTGACCCATTGACTTCACTCCCTTCAGTTCCCCATGTGAGACAGGGACTTGCAGTTCACTCCCCGAGTCTTGTCCTCCCCTGCCTTCTGGCTGGTTTGGGGACTCCTCTTTGGGGTTTTCCTGCCCCTGACTGGAGTTCATAGGTTGGGGTGCAGGATCTGTAAGGCTGCTAGAGCCTTCCTGTAACCCCTCCCCTCCACTAGGTTTGTTCTCTGTCTCCCCATGTTCCAGGGGTAGAAGTGCAACTTGTTTAGGGCTCGCTGAGTCTTGTTGCTCCTCACCCTCCCTTTCCGGGTTGCTCTCCGGCTCCCCGTGTTCCTGGGATTGGGCTTTTTCCACCCTCCCGTCCAGCATCCATTTGTTTATAGCATTCCCCACCAACATTTCATTTTGTGCCTTTCTGGGGAGTACAGCAACCTGGATGGGTCCTTTTGAGCCCTCCCGTTCTAATTCTACAGTTGCTGTGGGCAGAATATCCTTGATTCCCATTGCCAGGGATACCACAATCTTTCTATGAGTGTTTATTTTATGTTTTGGGATCAAGTCCTCCCGTACCATAACCATGTGTGCCCCATTGTCTAATCTCCCCACACAGTTTACCCCGTTAACCTTAGCAGATTTTTGTAGCAACTGATCCCCTGTGGGTGGGTTAGGAATAATATTGCAATCATCAACACCTCTGGGGACGGGTTGAAGTACAGACACAAAATTTGCACTGACAGTCCCAATAATCTCATCAGACTCATTAAACTCCCTTTTGGGGGGGCAGTCTCGTACCATATGCCCTGTTTGGTTACAGTTAAAGAACTGCCTTGCATCATTATTAGAGCATTGGGAGGTGAGTGTTCTGTGGAGTCTGGGTGATCCCTGTCTCCCCCACCCCCCATTCTCATTTGTTTGTTCTGGGTCAAGTGTCCTTGTTCAGATTGTGGATTTTTGTACCCATTCTGCTTATGGTAAAACTCTTGTTTGGATTTCCCCCCATTATTTGGTTTCTTTTCCCCATAAGCTAAGATAGCATTTTCGGTGAATGCATCAGCCCTTGTCCCTGCCTCTTTGAGATTTGTGATCTCCTTGTTCAGCAGGTGTGCTTTTAAATTCAGGGTACACAAGGTATAGAACTGTTCAAGCAATACAGAGTTAATAATTTGTTCCTTAGTGGCATTCCCACATGCATCTAACCATTTCACCACATATTGTTTCAACATATTACAAACATCTGAATATGACATACCATCTACCTAGGCTTCCTGAAGCTGCATAATCTTTGGTGAAAAGTTTCTGGAGTAATCCTGTAAGCCTCAAGAACTGCCTTTTTGAAAGCATCAAAAGTCAGCACTGGATTCTCCTCCATTTTTGTGTTGTAGACCTCTTTTGCTTTCACTGGGAGTTTGGGCAATACTAATTTGAGCCACATCTCACCGGGGATCTGTTCTTGATTAAACACATGACGCACGGTTGTGAAGTAATCATCTATGCATTGATTCCCATCACATTGTGGAATCAATGCTGCGTAGTCCCGGATTCTGCCTCCAGCATTGTTTCCAAATGGTAGTGTGGGCTGGATTCCTGCATCTGTCTGCATTTTCAGGAGTTCCAGTTGATGTTTTCTTTGTTTTTCGTTCTCCTGTTTCATTCTCTCCAGTCTGAGCTCATGTTCCATTCTCAGTCTGACTATCTTGAATTCAGGGTTTGAGCCTTGTCCCCTTGGTTGCCGATCAGTTGGAAGGGGGTTTTGAGGCATGTTTGGCAGTGCATCTCCATCTCCTGGTTACTGGTCAGATGGAGAGGGGTTTGGAGTGGGATTTGCTGCCCCCGCTCCATTCCCATCCGTTCCATTCGTGCTCATTTCAAATTCTCGTATCAGCTGCTTCATTTGCTGTTTAGTTTTCCCTTCTGCTTCGAGACCTCTCTTTCGGGCTTCCCTGCTCAGCTCTGACCTTCTCAGGTGGTGAAAGTGGAGCCGTATTTTTCCGCTGTCTCTGACCCTAAATTAAAACTAAAACCACAAACTCAGCGCACTCTGTTCAAGGATCTGCTTATTCCACTCTCTCAGAGCTGAGTTCCCGACTCCTGGGACTCTGTCTCTGCAGTTATGGGATTTACTCCGCTCAGAGGATTCCAGTCACCTGGCTATGCTCCTCTACTTTCTACACATTGGTCCACAAACTGAGCTTGACTCTTCTCATTGGGTGCCACTGTCACGGGTTGGAGGTCCGCACCCCCACTTTACTGGGTTTGAGTGACTCAGTTTGTGGATGGGCTCACAGTCCTGCTTTGATATTGGCTATACTTGTCATGTCAGACATGTGTCTTTGCTGCCATTGTTTGGGGTGTTAGATCTAAGACCCAAAATGGGGTAAGTGGGAGAAATTTGGGGAACCCGTGGGTTAGATTCTTTTGACCCATTCTCTTGCATGAAGACTCTGCTGCTAAATGAATCCAGATGACTGTGTGAAGGGCTGAGATCCACAGGGAGATTCTTTAGGGGCTTGCCGGCCAATTCCAATGTGAGAAGCTGAGGTTGCGACATCGGAAGCTGTAGTGTTTGCCCTCTTCCAATTGCCCCGAACAGGCTGCTTTTCATCCTCTAGGCAACGTGGAACTACACTGCAGGATGCATGGTTCAGGAACCCGGAATTCCCCTGCACATGGTTACGCTAACCTACTGGGATGGCTCAATTGATCGGGGCAACAGATGGTTGACTCCAAGTGGCTCTTTGGTATCCCCTGGCTTCTTTCTGCTTGTGTGTTAGTCCAGGACCTGTTTATTAGAGATGGGTGAACAGAACGCTGTTCAGATGTTCGGCCGTTTGGTCGTTCGGTTTGAAACCCGAGTTCGGGTTCGGTTGTTCGGTTCGGCAGAGTTCAGGTTGGCCAAACTTGATCGAACATTCGAAATAGCACTATTGATACTGATATTGATACTGAATTTTAAGATTTTTTTTCAGTATTGGTATCATTTGGCCCTGAGACCACCCCTGGTCTCCACCCCTGGTGCCAGGAAGTCTGCTCCTCAGCTGCCTCCCCCTTCCAGTCACGTTTTCCCCACCCGAATGGTCACGCTTTTCCCGCCCCGAACTCATCTGAACTCATCTGAACATGGCCAAACTGTTCAGTCGTGTTCGAGCTCAGTACGGACGTTCGATTTGGTCATCTGAACAAACCAAGTTCGGTCCGAACTCTGAACGTCCGAACCGTATTCGTGCAGCCCTACTGTTTATTTTTCTTTTCAATATCCTTGTTTTTTTCTCTCCATTTGATTTGACACATTCCTGGACCCAAGAGTTTCCTGGTGCATGGAGCCAAGCTAACAAAGATGGTTCGCAAGGCTCACATTTGGCGATGTTACAGTATAGGGTGCCCTTTGGAAAGGAAGCTTGACTTTAGCTCAGGCCCAGCTATGGTGAGCGCCCAAAATGTGGGGCCACTGAGAAATAGGCAAGTGTTGGGAAATGTCCGTTAAATACGGTTGCCATACATGAAATCTTTTAGAGGATGCTTATGAGAAATACAGGTTGCATTTCTCATAAGCGTCCTCTAAAAAATTGCATATGTGACAACCCTACTGTTAAAATAAGGGACATCCTACATTGTAGGGGAAATCTGCAGCAGCATTTTGCATGGGAAATGAGAAGCCTCCAGTGCAGACCGGGCTGCTGCATCCCTTTGCTCTTGCACCAACAAAACAAACCACAGCCTCCATTCTACCATCAATGAACACTGCAGGGTGTGTGCGAGTTTAGCGTGCCCCCTGCTGATTGGTGGTGAACCAACCAGCCTCACCTGTCCCACAGTGCTGGGAATGAGAGGGGCAGCCTATCTCCCCTAGCTTGAGTACTGAGTCTGATCTCGTGAAATACTCTAGGAGCAGATGTGCCCACCTGATCCCACCTGCAGGAGGAGAAATATTTCCCACTCACATGAGCAGGGCTCTGAGACTTACAGGTCCAGCCTGCAGTGGGTTCTAGAGCAGAGCTCTGTTCTGGAGCCGTTGCTATCTAGGAGATGACTGAGGAACGGTGATAGAGAATCCTCTCCCAGCCAATCCTTCTGAAGCATGGTGCAATGCTTCCCAAGGTGAGATCGAGGAGGCCATCAGTTTCACTCTCAGTATTAAGGGTGTGCAATTTGCCCCACCCAACCCCATTATTGGGTTCCATAAGGAGTGCCCCTGGTCCCAGTATCTGTGCCCATGCATGAGCCAGTCCTGTCGGCAAGACCTCTGGCTGCCACTTCATGCCATGCAGCACTAATCTACTAAGGTGATGAGGCATGAATTGCCTTTAGTTTACAAATATGTTTACAGAAGGTCACAGTGTGTGCACATCTGTGGGTGCCAAAGCTTAGCTTCTGCGCCTCTCTGCTAGCTATGACACAGTCTGCTAGCAAACAGCTGTGGGTGTCTTTAGACATAACACTGTTCAGTGTTCTGTGACAGTGTCCTACCATTACAGTGTTTAGACAGACCGTCAACACAGTGTTCACCCCAAACACTGAAAGTGTACAACTGCCAGGTCTTGAGAGTTTAATCAGTGTTTGGGGTGAACACTGTGCTGACGGTCTGTCTAAACACTGTAACGGTAGGACACTGTGTTACAGAACACTGAACAGCGTTTTTCAGCGGACCCAGACCCAGCTATCTCGGTGCTATCCCAATGCTTGGGGGCCGTGGCGGAATGGATGTGACAGAGCAGACTGAAGCTCAACCCCGATAAGACGGAGGTGATGGTGGTGGGGAGAGCGAAGGAGGTGTCGGCCCCCCTTATTGGGGGGGCTCGCCCGCCCATAGCTCAACAGGTCCGGAGTCTGGGGGTGGTGCTGGACGCAGACCTCCGTCTAGAGCGGCAGGTGGAGGCAGTCACAAAGGCTGCCTTTCGCCAGTTATATCTGGTGCGGAGACTGTGCCCGTTCGTCTCCAGCCCTGACCTGGCCTCCCTCATCCATGCCTTCGTCACCTCGAGGCTGGACTATTGCAATGCGCTCTACGTGGGGCTTCCCTTGTGTTTGGTTCGGATGCTGCAGCTAGTGCAGAATGTGGTGGCCCGTCTCCTCTCAGGGACGAGTTGCCGGGAGCACATAACACCGGTGCTCCAGGCTCTGTACTGGTTGCTGATAGCGTATCGAGCCAGATTCAAGATGTTGGTAATGATTTACAAAGCCCTGCACGGTCTCAGCCCCTCATACCTCAGGGATCGCCTCGCCCTCCACACCCCGGAGCGGCTCCTTCGGTCTGCCGGGGGTGCCTTCTTGGAGGTCCCCCGCGTTAAGCGGGGGGCCACAATGGAGAGGGCATTCTCGGTGGCCGGGCCGCATCTCTGGAACTCCCTACCAGAGGAGGCCCGCCTGGCCCCAAGCCTGTTAGTATTTTGGCAAAAATGCAAGACCTGGTTGTTCGCCTGAGCCTTTGGGGAGGGGAGTGGGAGTTGATTTTTATTCCCCTATCCCAAGTAGTTTATATCCCAGACCCTGTTTTATGTTATTTTAAAAATATTGATATGGTATTTTAATGTGTTTTAGATTGTTTTGAATTGTATTTTATGATTGGAAGCCGCCCCGAGCTGTGTTCAGGAGGGTGCGGGGTATAAATTTAATAAATAAATAAATAAATAAATAAAATATGTCTAAAGACACCCAGTGTGCTGTGGCACCACCTGTGTGTGCTACACCCCCTTCTCTAATAAAGTGTGTCTCCAAGTTGCTTCTGTAACCCAAGGGACAGAGCTCTGAACTGCAGCTCAAATATGAATTTATTAATTTAATTAGATATTTTTTGTTCGCTTAGATCAGGAGTGGGCAAACTGTAGCTCAGGAGTTGCATGTGGCTCATGAGCAGTTCCTGTGCAGCTCTCAGCCAGGGCTGGTTCTGGGTCCCGCACTGTCTTAATTATCTTGTGTCTGTTGCCAATGCATTCTAGTCTCAGCAGCTGAACTGAAGTTGCTTCTCAGAATCACAGCAGCCAAAACTGCAGAGCATTAGCTTTGCCAGCCAGTCCCAAAGCAGAAGAGGTTTGCAGATGCATGCGTACATGTGTGTCTTGTGGCTCTCAGTCATGTGAAGATTTTGGTACATGGCTGGGGATAGCAACTTTGCCCATCTCTGACTTAGCTGAAAACCAAACTTACTGTTGTTGTGATGTTGTTATGTCTTAATACTGATACCAAAGGCCCAGGGTTTGAGCCTGGTTTATGCTATAGGATCATGTGAATGATTTCCCCCTGCCGAGCTTATAACCAAGTGAGTTACAGGAGAGACCTACTTATCCAGATGCTTTCGGGGGTGGGGACACCCAAAGTGTCTTAGCATTTGTCCAGATGAGTGGGTCTCCTGCCCTCATCTCTTTGAGTGCCCCTGCAGGAGACAGGGGGCAAGAGAGTGGGCCTCCACCCTGGTTGTTTGTTTGTTAAAACATTTTTGCCCCGTTCCTCCTGCTCCAAGCAGCTCGTCCAGATGGCGCTTCACCCATTCAGGGCACAAGCAGGGTCTCTGGATGAATAACATGACTGGGAAATTGATGCGCAGAACCAGGTCTCTACTGTGTTTAGGTTCCAGAATGGGTGTCTTTAGACGCAACAGCAATTGGGTGCTTAAGACGTTTGTCACGTGACTGTGTGCGGTGTCTAAGCACCGTCACTAGTTTTGGCCACTGGTTTGCCCTCCATTAGCCTCCCATTGACTCCTCATTGGTTGCATGGATGTCTCGGGTACAGCAGTTGAATGTTTTCCCTGTCCCTGTGGCTAACGTTGTGTCTAAAGACATCGGGTGGTGTGTTCACAGCCATTTCCGATCTGTCTGCCCCAACTCCTCCACTCTGCGCTGCTGCCAAACAGCTCGTTCCTTGCTGCACACTCTCTTTGTGCTCTCCCAAAGCACCCGTGTGTGTGTGTGTGTGTGTGTGTGTGTGTGTGTGTGTGTGTGTGCAGTAAAGAATGAGCTGTTTAGCTGCAGCACAGTCATAGGGTGGCCATACCTTCCTTTTAATCAAGGACACTTATGAAAAATACATGGTGCAAGGCTGCACCATTGGCACCAATGCAGCCCTGCACCATGTATTTTTCATAAGTATCCTGGATTAAAGGGGAGGTATGGCAATCCTAAGCGCAGAGCAGAGGATTAGGGTCAGACCTGACAGCTCTCCTGCCTGGACTACAACTCCCATAATTCCATGGGAGTGCTTCTGCAAGGAGAGCTTCCGGTGCGAGCAGCAGGCAGGACCCTGTTTAGCTCCTGGATGTGGAAAGGCAGCTGTTGCATCTAAGTACTGCAACATATTAAACACAGGGAAACACGTCTGGCTATACAGTGGTGTCAACTCACATTCAGCCACCCCTTTCTGTTGTGTATAAAGGCAGCCAATGAGAAACCAGCCTTTAACACCTTTTTGTAACTTGTAGGCTAGCATGGGGCACCAAATACGGGTCTTACATCTTTTGGTTGCTGTGGTAAAATGTTATTTTATTACTATGGCTGACTGGTAAAAAGCAAGCAGACTAGAACTATTTACCAGATAAGTCTTTATTTACGAATCAGGAAGCATTTTTGGTGAAAAGTTGGTAACCAGTTTTTTTTACCATAATTTGAATATTCTGAATCCAAATATCCTGTATACCAAGCTGAATTCCCATGTGAAGAGCTAGAAAACCGGAATTCAAAATGGCCACCTCATAACGAAGAATATTTGCACATATTTTTCCATGTACAGATACTAGTGAATAATACCATGGTCATTTATGCTACCTATAGACTTAAGTTATATTTTGGAAGATTTCATTAAATCAGTTACATTTGAAATCATGTTAAAATAAAGTGTCTGCCATTTAGAATTATGGTCATTTTGTGAGAAATTGAGTCAAATATAAAGACATACCAGTAATTTACTGAATCATTCATGACTGTTGCTGAAGGCTTCTATCAGTGTAACTTACATATATTTTTATTGCTTTTTCAGGCATTTGTAAACCATGGAGCCATTACTACACTTGAAGAGACCAACAACAGTGTCATATGAACAGTGCATTATATGCCAGCAAGTGAATCACGATTCTGTCTTTTGTGCAAGCGAAAAGGGGTTATCTACAATACAGGAGGCCGCAAATGCAAGGCACAAACTGAGAGATTCAACATACAAGGAAGCTATTGAACGAATCAACACTGCTTTGCAATCCGACGGAGGCAAATCCTTGGTTTTGCAGAGATATTACTATGCACAGTTTACAGATAAAGGTAAAATCAAAGGGTTATAGAAACACACTGTTTAGAAAAAGCCCCATCAACCAGTAGGTGTGATTCACAATCAAGTGCTCTATCTGTTCCCCAAACTGAATCAGGATCGAGAAGTTTCACACAGTCAATGAACTGGAATTGCTGTACGTTCTGCCAGGACAGAAGTTCTAAATAAAAGCTCTCATGGACGCAGCCAAATATGAGTGTGCCTTATGTGTCAGACTGTCTCTGGTAAGTGATCTAATTGCAGCAGAAGGCAAATACCATCCTAATTGCTACAAGCGGTTTATAAAGAAAACCCCCAAAACTGAAGGCGATGCGGAAAACACTGATCTTGCAATTGTGTGGTTTAGTAAGGAGTAAAGTACTCTGCTGAATAGAGCCATGTTTTTGAACTGTCTGAGGTATGGAAACGTTACTGTAGTCTGGCAAGTGAAGCTGGCACAACAATCCCACACTCATTTGTTACTCCAGTGCACACATTTAAAGAGACACTGTTGCCCTTTATTGATCAGGTGTATGGTTTTATTGTATTGCATGATCAAGCTGCTTCTGAGAGACAAACAATACCCATCAAATTTAGTCACATACCCATCTCTGGTATGACTGATGCAGACAAAGACGATGATCCATTCACCATTCCAGTTTACAAGACCCACAAAGATTACTTTCTCTCGATGGTACACATCGCACTCAAACGGAGGGCAGATATACTTGCCCAGCCTGCATACACGGGTCTAAATGTAACTGAGGAAGCGGTAATAGCCTGCATGCCAGACAGCCCCTATATGTTTTTACGCCTTCTGTTAGGTGGCCAATCTCTTTTAGAACTTGGTGAGGGAGAAGTGAATGTAGAATACGATGATCATGATAGTGATGATGAAACAGCTGTGGATACATCAGATGGGGAAGACAAGCAGGAGTCCTTCAAACAGTCCAGGGTGCTGAGTATTGCACAGGATCTAATTTACAGCGTAAGCGGTGGAAGGAGGTGGACACCTAAACATGTTGGACTTGGGAGCACTCTACAGGATCCAAGCAGTTGGTAGAATTGTTTCACAGAACTAGACATGCTATTGGCCACGGGGATATACTGAGGCTTGACACAGCATTAGGTAAGAATACACTAACATTGATGGATCCTGGAAATGGATCCGTGATCCCACCAAACATAGCTAAAGGGTGATTCCTTCATTTTACTGCTGACAGCATTGATATTAATGACTCTACACTTGATGGAAAAATATGTTTCATGCTACACGATATGCTGATTGGCAGAGAGGACCTTCCCCCACTGTTATCCCGATGATGACTATGATGAACTTGTAAAAAAAACTTATCCATAGCAAGATTCCATGACCAAATGGCAGCATTTTTGCAAAGCAGCACAGCCAACAATCCTAATTTTCAGTTCTGGTGGCAGTATATGGACATGGTTTGCATCCTTCTGCTCTCCATAAGAGCTCAGAGAGAGATGCAATTTGGGATTTGCATCTGTACACATTCAGAAGAATGATGTCATATTTTCACAGATATGACTCCCCATCTAGCATAGTTTTATAATCATATCTTGCACAAACACATCAGCTTCCCCAGGAGATTCTTCAGCTGTTCCAGCAGGGCAATTGGGTTGTAAAAGGCTCAGATGGAAGATTCAATCAGGTTGATCCTGATCACAGTCAGGAGTGGCTGAATGCCACAGGAAAGAGGGGAGGAGGAATTGTAGGAATCACAAAAACACATTCAGCACTCAGCAGGTGGGCTCTGTCGTACAATTTACGTGCCCAGATTTCAGCCCAAACAAGGGCAATGTTTGCACTTGGACTTGATGTTCAAATGACTCACAATGAATTGACTCTTGCAAGAAAACAGTGAGATCATTGTGATGAATGTAAAGTGCTCCAGACTTTGGAAAGATTCAGTGTATTTTCTCCTAACTCATCCATTAAAACTCTTCATACTATTGGAACAATGGATATGGCTACAGAGGTGATCAGGGGCGGCTGGTAGGTTTTGAGTTTGGAGGGGCAGTAAGGCCATCCGGCCTGCTGGCGAGCCGGTGGGCGGAGCCAGGGCAACGGTGGGAGGAGCCACACCAACAGTAGGAGGAGCCAGGGCAACGGTAGGCCAGTGGCATGGCATAACCCAGCAGCAAAGAGTTCCCAGGGTTAACATCGGATGGAAGAAAACACAGTCTATGTGCACATCAAGTTTAAAATAAATAATGTATAAACCCCAAAGCACAAAATTTCCAGCATTGTGAACACACTTAACTTCCTAAGATCAACAGCCTAGGTGGAGGATGCAGGGTGGAGGGGAAAACTGCCTAGGGGTAGGATGCAGGGTGGAACAGCCTCGGGGTGGGGAAACAGGCTCAGCCTAGGGGGGTGGATGCAGGGGGGGAAGGGATCAGTCAGCGCTTACCTGCAGGCTGCTCTTCTCAGATTCTGAATGCTCCTTCAGGAACGGCAATGGCAGCAGCAGCGGGAACTAGCGTGTGGGCGCAGACTGAGACTCTCAGGGGACTGAGGCAGGGAGGAAGCGCACATGTGCGCTTCCTCCCTGCCTCAGTCCCCCGAGTCAAGCTATCTCGCCAGGGCTGTCAGCGCGACCGCCCTGGCGAGATCTTCCATTGCGCCCATTGAGCGCAATGGAAAGGCTAGGCCCTCCCTCCACAGCACGTCCCATGCTGTGGACAGAGGAGTTCAGCCGCCCAAATCGCGTTTTCCATAGGAAAATGCTGTTTGGGCAGCTGAGCAGCTCAGCCTTTTTGTCCCTTCGGGGACCCACTCCATCTCCCATCAGAGTGGGTGGGTCCCCGAAGGGAGAACAAGTTCAGTGACAGCTACAGCAGCCTCTGCAGCAGCTCAGAGGCTGCTGTAGCTGTCATAAGCGGTGCGTTGTTTTTTTTTAAAAAACAACCACAGTTTAATGCCGGCGGTGGCCCCAGCAGTGCTTTGGGGGGCACTGCCCCAAATTTCTTGCAGGGGGAGCTGCCACTGGAGGTGATACAAGAGTATCTGCTCAGTGCTGAACAACTGGGTCAGAAGCAGTTGATTGCTTCAGAAAGACTCATGGTGCCAACAGAGGGAATTTTGCACATGAAATGCCATGCTCCATTAAAGAAGGTAAAGGCTTCAACGTTTACATCTCTTTACATGGTGCAGAAGCAAACAAAAGACAAATGTGTCATCATAAAAGCTGACTGGAACATCTTGCATCACTAAGTCATGGCCTATGAAGCTGGAAGAGTAGTAGAACTTCAAAAAATATTGCAACATTAACTGATGCCAGTTCCAATTGTGCTCGCAGAACTGAATGGAGACTTCAGAGCTGGAAACAAATCAGCCCTTGCAGATGTCTTGACAAGTGATATCCTATGTTCTCCTCAGGTGATACTTGAAGGTACTTCATGTCTTGTGACTGATGGCCAAGCATGTGTGGTGGCACTAGGGAAACCCTATGGTAGTACCACTTTCGGTGACCTGCCTTTCTGAACAACTCACACTCCAGGCACTTGAGAACAAGACCATAATTGTTTCTGGTGGGTTCAAAGAAGACAACACAGTGAAGTCTTCGAATCCCACTGTAGATACAAGTGTATTGGTAGCCAAACATGAGGAGGCTGATACAAGAATTGGACTGCACTGTATTCACGCTAATACTAACACTGTTGTTGTGTCAGGACGTGACACCAATGTTCTTGTGCTGCTAGAGGCTCATTTCAGCAGAATCTAACTTGTGAAAAGTTGTGGGTGAAGTCAGGCGGCACATCAGCAAAGCCAAAGTATATTCCTGTGCACACCATCTGTGACAAGTTGTCCAATTCACTAGAAGATCTGACTAACATAATTCCATTTTATGCAATCACAGGCAGTCTCCCACATTGCTGGGCATGGCAAGAAAACAGCTTGGAAAGCATTTTGTTCAGATCCTGGTCTTCTTCAAAATCTAGGAAAAGGTGATCTTCAGCATGAAACATACAAGTCAGTAGAGAATTTTGTCTGCAAGATTTACAATTTTCCTAATGCAGACAGCTGTGATAAGGCAAGAGTGGTTTTGTTTGGCAAACATCAGTCACCTGAAGCATTACCTCCTACAAGTGATGCACTAAAATTCCACATACAAAGAGATAATTGCGACAGGTCTGGCAAAAGTCAATGGTGTGGAGGCAAGCAACTTGTAACATTCCAAACCTACCTGTTTGGAACCCAGAGAAAATGGGTTGGACAAAATGCAATGTAAAACTTGTTCCAAAGCTCATGTCACCAACTCCGATACCTGATGCTTGTGTCAAAAACATCACATGTGGATGCTCTACTGGATGCAGATCAAACAACTGTAGTTGTGAGAAAGGGAAACTGCAATGCACCACAGTATGCAAATGCCAAACTAATGAAAGTGCTTGCATGAATGAGTAACATTATTACCTCAGACATTATAATTATGTCAACTATGTTTTGGTAGTGAAAAATTGGTGATTTCAGACGTGATGGGGCACCTATTGGCCCCGTCATGGAATCACCTTTCAATTCGCCGCCGGAATCAAAACATCATGTCCAACAGATGTGCCATCTGATACTGGCGGGGAATCTGGGGGGGGGGGGGGCTGTGCGGTGCAACGTGCGACCGCACAGCCCCGCTCCCTCATGCTCCCCCAGCCGCCCCTCCTCCTGGAGATGGGCGGGTGCAGCGGCCAATCCGGCCGCTGCGCCCGATTCCGACCCGTGGTCTGGGCCACGGCCCGGAATCGGCATGGTAACAGATGTTACCATCCACCAATTCTGGGCCATGGTTCAATTAACTATGCTTTCGGAGATGGTTCCCGGACCATCCTCGAAAGCGTGGTTATTTTGCTCACCGCCGGTGGTTCACCATGGTGAACATCTGGCAGTGAGCAACCAGACGTTACAAGACCATTCGCCACCACAGGGGATTCACCGTGGTTGAGTGTGGTAACGTAACGTCTGAAAATACCCAATGTTCAAAGTATGAAGCAACAAACCTCATGATGCAACCTGTAGTTACTTTTACTTTAAAATGATCACATAACCTATGTAACAGTATTTCATTAAAGTGTACAATACATATCAATGTTGTAAAATGACCCATCTCAGCCCTCAGTCTCTCGCTTCCTCTCCCTAGCCTCCTCCTTCAACCTCCAAGTTGGACCAACTCCCCCACGCCATTCTCTTGATCTTGTCCTCTCTAGAAACTGCTCTGTCGCTGATCTCTCCTTCGATCCTCATCCTATATCAGACCACTTCCTTGCCTCTTTCAACATTTCCCACTGTCCCCCCTCCTCTTCCCCTTCTCTACGCCCCTTCCGTGACCTTCAAGCTATTGATCCCCTGGACTTTGCCTCCTCTCTCTCTCCCCTTCTTCCTACAGTCTTCTCTTCCTCCTCCCCTGACTCCGCTGTCTCTGCTCTCAACGCCTCTCTCTCCTCCACACTTGACTCCCATGCCCCTCTCTCTTCCCGCCCTGCCTTCTCCCACAACCCCCGTCCTTGGCTCACCCCTAGTATCCGCCACCTCCGTTCTTGCACTCGTGCTGCTGAACGACTCTGGCGCAAATCCCATTCTCACGCTGACTTCCTTCACTTCAAATTCTGTCTCTCCACCCTTACTTCTGCTATCTCCCTTGCTAGACAACACTACTATGCCTCCCGCATTGAGTCCTGTTCTCGGGACCCTCGCCGCCTGTTCTCTACCTTTGACTCCCTCCTCAAGCCTCCCTGTCCTCCCCCTCCTTCTTCCCTTTCTGCTCAGGATCTTGCCTCCTTCTTCACCTCCAAGATAGACAAGATCCGCCTCGACATCGCTTCCCACTCCTCTCTTCCCACTCCCACCCCTCTCCCTCCTCCCCCTCCTTCTCTCATGTCCTCCTTCTCCCCTGCCTCCCTTAAGGAAATCTCCTCTCTGCTCTCCTCCTCCAACCCTTCCACTTGCCCCCTTGATCCCATTCCTTCCCGCCTCCTCACCTCCATTACTCCCACTGTCGCCCCTTCCTTCCTGCACATCATCAACCTCTCCCTCTCTACTGGCTCTTTCCCTTCTGCCTTCAAACATGCCACAGTCTCTCCTATTCTCAAAAAGTCCACTCTTGACCCCTCTGACCCTTCTAGCTATCGTCCTGTCTCACTCCTTCCTTTTGCTTCCAAGCTGCTTGAACGTGTTGTCTACTCCCGCTGCCTTGACTTCCTATCCTCCAACTCCTCCCTTGACCCCCTCCAATCTGGCTTCCGCCCCCTTCATTCTACTGAAACTGCTCTCGCTAAGATCACCAACGATCTTCTGGTGGCTAAATCTAAACGTCTCTATTCCATTCTTGTCCTCCTTGATCTCTCTGCTGCCTTCGATACTGTTGACCACTCACTCTTGCTGGATTCCCTTCACTCCCTTGGCTTTTGTGGCTCTGTCCATAACTGGTTCTCCTCCTACCTCTCTGACCGCTCCTTTAATGTGTCTCTCTCCAACTCCGCCTCCTCCTCCTTCCCCCTCTCAGTTGGTGTTCCTCAAGGCTCTGTTCTTGGCCCTCTCCTCTTCTCGATCTATACCTCATCCTTAGGCAAACTCATTGCCTCCCATGGCTTCCAATACCACCTCTATGCTGATGACACTCAACTCTATCTCTCTACTCCCTCTCTCTCTCCCTCTGTTCAAGCTCGTCTCATCAACTGTCTCTCTGACATCTCTACCTGGATGTCTCAACGTCAACTCAAACTCAACATGGCTAAAACTGAACTCCTTATCTTCCCCCCTCATCCTTCCTCTCCTTCCTCACTGTCAATAACTATTGATGGAGTCACCATCCTGCCTGTCCCCCAAGCCCGTAGCCTAGGCTTCATCTTTGACTCAGCCCTTTCTTTTAAACCCTACATTGACTCTGTTGCTAAATCCTGTCGCTTCTCCCTCCATAACATTGCTAAGATTCGCCCTTTTCTCTCTGTCTCGTCTGCCAAAACTCTTGTTCATGCTCTGGTCATCTCTCGCCTCGATTACTGTAACCTCCTTCTCACTGGCCTTCCCCGGTCTCACCTTTCTCCCCTCATCTCTGTCCAAAACTCTGCTGCCAGGGTCATCTACCTCGCCAGTCGCTTCGACCATGTGCAGCCCCTCCTCTCTTCGCTTCACTGGCTTCCCCTTCCTGAACGAATCCTGCACAAGCTCCTAGTCTTCACCTATAAAGCTCTTCACAACCTTGCTCCCCCCTACCTCTCTGCACTTATCGCCCTCCATACTCCAGCCCGTGCACTTCGCTCCTCCTCTGTCCCTTCTCTCACCCTTCCACGCCTTCCCTGCTCCCCTAAGCGCCTTCGTCCCTTCTCACTTGCTGCCCCCCATGCCTGGAACTCCCTCCCTGTCCACATCCGCCTTGCCCCCTCCCTTCATACCTTCAAATCTCTCCTTAAAACTCACCTCTTTCGCTCTGCTCTGTCTGACTCTTTATCCTGCTGAGCCACTATTCCTATACCTACGATCGGTTTACCCTTATCCTTGCAACATGGACCTGCCTGCTGTCATTCTCATCGTAACCAAGCCAAGTACGTGCACTTGAGACCTCGCATCTTCATGAATGTTAGACCCCTTGTCTCTCCCTCTGTTCCCCTTCCTAAGTCTCTCCCCCAGCTCCTGTCTCTCACATTGTAAGCCCTAGGGGCAGGGACCGTGTCTATTTTATTATTTTGTAAAGTGCCAGGTACACTGCTGGCGCTATATAAATGTTTGTTAATAATAATAATAATAATAATAATAATAATTAGTCCAATATGAAGAAATATAGCTATTTCAGGTGCCATTTTTTTTTTTTTTTTTTTTACAGTACAAGAATACCAAAATTGAGTTTGGTAAACAGCATTTTTGAATTCAGCACATTCAAATTAAGTAGAAAAATGGGTTTACCAACTTTTCACCAAAAATGCCTCCGTTGTTCTTTCATGAAAATGGTCCCAGTCTTATTACCCTGTCACCCTCCCCAAAGCTGGGTAGAAGTGAAAGAGTTAACAACCCCTCCAGCAATGGAGCTGCGGAGGGGAAAGGATGTGGAATCAGGCTGCTCTGTATAGAGTTCCAGAAAGCGCCCTCCCAGGGTGTGTGAGTGTGACTGAAGGGGGGAAATGTCTTTTCCTCTGAATTCCATAGGAGAGCATGCCAGAGCCCCACAAGATCTGGCAAAAAACCCCAACCAAACCCTAACCTGTTCCCCACACATTGGAGAAGCCAGATCCTTTATGGGGGACCAGGAGTGTAACACTCTCTAGGACAGTTGTTTCTCTCTAGGCTTTGGGAACAGAGAAGGGTCAGGAAGTGTTGGGGGTGGGTGGGTGTAAACGACCAGTAGTGGAGATCTGAATTCCCCTCCCCTTGTGTATTAGTAGCTAAATATAATATAATTAATATATAATATGCAGGGGAAGAACATAATGGCGTCACCATAACCTTTATGGACATTCACAGGATTTCTTATTTTTGGAATCAGGATCTTCCATCCTTGGAGTGAGCCCTTGCTGCAGTAATATGGCGGCATCCACTTTCTGTAGCCTTTGAAGATGGAGCTTAATAAGACTCCCATCTCTCACAACCAGTTTTGTCTCCCCTTCCCAAAAGAGATTTGATGTAGAGCTGAAATGAGTCACAAAATTTGCTACCTGTAGGTAATGTTTGGAGTACTCTACCTGTTGCCTCATTAGTAACTGAGTACAGAGCCAGGCACCCAATTTCCCGAAAATCCTAGGTGTGTATTACTGTTATCGATTTACCATTTTGCTGGTCAGTAAAACAGCAAATCTGTACAGGACTCGGTACCAGCAAGTTGGTACGTGAAGTTGGGAAGTCAGTGCGAGAAGTCAGAAAACTAGGACAAAAATGTAACTGGTTACCGTTACCGGGTTGAGTCAAGTACTGCGGTTTTGACTAGTATACCGGTTTTTGAAGTTACCAGTTTCAGCTCTCATACTGTGTGCATTTCCTGCTTTCCTCCAGTTCTAGTGAATCTTTCAGTGGCATGATTGGACTCCTCCCCAGCTCTAGGAATTCCCAGATGTGCCTGGCAGACATACCAGACCTGCAGTATTGCTGTGCTGAGCTAGATGCTAGCTCTTTAATGCCTCTACTGGCAGGATGTGCCTACCATCTGCCCTGCTCTCTCAGGTTGATAAACGTACCATCCCGAATGAGGCCTCAGTTTGGGGGATGGCTCAATGCGGAGCTCAAGGTCTCGTGACCCTTTAAAAGGCTGGTCTACCCTAAGCTCCTCTACTGGTTTAAGTCCTGTTGCAAGGGCTGAAGCATTCATTCTCATGCTGTATTCTCCTGTAATGATGTACGTTACTTCTCCTAAAGCAGTTTGGCAAGGTCCCTTGTGCAGCCAACCTTTTACTAAACTACTCCAGTTAAAACCTGTTTAGCACATGATTGAATTCACAGAAACTCTGTATTGATAGAGATAGATACATGGTAATAATGAGGGTGATAAGCAATCTGTAGGGCAGGGGTGGGGAAAATCTCCCCTCGCAAGGGCCACTTTGAAAAGTAGTACAAGTTCCACAGACCAGATAAAGGTTTGGGGCAAGGGATGCTGAGGTGGTGTGCAGGTATGGGAGAAGGAAGGGTAGGTCTAGATCATAGATCCATGCCATGAATCCATCCCCTGTCCTCAAGTGCATGCCCCTGATCTCTGAGTGTTAACAAATGAGACGTTAGTCAACATGAATCCACACCAGGTGGGTGTCCATCTGCCCATGTATTAGGTGCTTGCTTCCACCGGATATGTGGCCACCACCCACTGCCCCCACTCACAGCGGGGTTCCAGAGCATGCGGAATCTGCCATGTGGGCAAATGCAGGCTAATGTTCTGTGGTCATGTCCCATCACTTCGGTTGCATGCAGCCTCACGCCCATACATTTCCGCCAGACCATCAGTGTCACAGGTGAAGAGCCAAGAACATTCCAAGGAGCAGCTGCTTCTTGCCTTTCTTTCCACTCTTACTCTCGGTGCCACCTTAAAAGGTCAGCACATGCCAAATTCAAACATGCATTGTCCCAGCTTGTCCTGGTTTGCATCACGTGTCCGACACTCACTTTTCCTGAGCAGTTACATTTTAAGAAGTGACTTCCACTGGCTTTCCATCACTGTGGCCATGGCTCAGAACAACATCCAGCCAACTGTAAGTTAATGTACCTGGGAGCGGGATGTGCTGTGTTTACACAGCTGCATGAAAAACGCTCCCATTTACTACTATCAAATTATGTCCCACCCCCACCCCACCCCCTGTCCTTTACTGTGTTCACAGGCACCGCTACCTCCAGTGTTCCAGCTCAGGCACTCTCCACTGGCAAATCTACCACCATAGATGTTTTCCCTGGAGTGAGAAAGAGACCAGGGCCGCCTTCACACTGATGGGGGGAAGGGGGGAGAGAGGAGCAGAAGGTTCCATACCAACTGGTCAAGTGTTATTGAAATGAAGCAGTGTTCCAGGAGATCTCTGTCCAGATGGTGCAGCAGGAATACACCACAAGCTCGAACCAGTGCCAGCAGCAGGCCAAGAACTTGTGCAGGTGGTACAAGGAGATCAGGGACAACTTAGCCTTTGGCCACGGGCAGCAAACATCACTATAACCTCCTCAACCAGCTCCTCTGTGTTCGTGGAACCATTCTGGCATTCCGACTCTACAGCTGTGCCTTTGCCAGGGGCCAGAAGCAGGTGGATTCAGCTCACCCACTGCCCATTTTTGCTCCAACCGCTTCTGCTCTCCCCACAGAAACTGTGACCGCTGGGAGAGAGCCCTCCGTGCCTGTCCCCGCCCTTCAGCCACTAAGGGTTGACAAGGACATGATCACTGTGACTCTTGATGGGCTGCCCAGAGCCAGCCTCTGTTTGAGAAGCCACTGGAGGTGCTTGTGGCGGGAATGGCAGCTCTGGACGCCATGTTTATAGAGGAGGAGAACAGGAAGTGAATGCACTTGGGGGGGGGCTGCGTTTATACAGCTGCATGATAAAGACTTCTATTTATTACTATCTTATTATGTGGTTTGTTTGTTTGACTGTGTTCACAGGTGGCCAGGAGAGCACTGGTGAGCGGCAGGATACTCCCTGAGACACAGTAGCACCAGAGGCGAATGGTATGTGCAGGAAGTGGGTGGGAAGGACCATGGGAGACCACGGGCTGCTAAGGGGAAAAGCACCATGGTGGGTGACAGGATTGGGGAGGGGGTGGAAGCCAAAATGGCAGATGTGTAGAAGGGAAGGCTTCACTTCGCTGCAGTGATCACAGGAGAACTGTGTGCTGCTCCAGTCCCACCACAGCAACCTCCCCAGCAGCAACCTAGTCCAGGTACTGATTCCCACTTCTCTTAGTGCAGGCAGAAGGGCGTTATATTGGTCAGGAAGGGCAGCCATTACTTTGGGTAGGAACACCCTGCAGTTCTCTGGATCCATGGCTGCATTACAGGCGTCTGTGACAACATACCAAATGTTTTGAAGAGTTTGTACAGCTGGGCTGCTGCCCAACTAGGATGGGCTGCGCATGCATGTGAGCTGCTATTGGCTGAAAATGTTTTTGCAAAGCTGATGCTGTACTGGTAACGCATGTAACAGGCATGTCAGTGCACATGCCAAGTCATGGAAAAATGTTACAGCTTTTACCACATGACAGCATGGAATTTTTTAACTGGGGTGGGGGAAAGAACCACTGAATGTTAAGGTGAGGGGCTCTGCAAGGCCAAGGCAATGAAGGTCACTGTGAACAGAATATATGCGGGAGCAGAGCTGCCCATTGGTTAAAAACAATTCCTATATTTTCTTATCTTTTGAAAGTAATACTTCCTGCTTGCAACGAGCATGAGGGGGTCATAACGCCACAGAAAGTTATTCCTGTGGGTTGCTTGCCAGGGAAAGCCCAATGGCTTCAGCTTTTGTCTGAGGGTGGGGTGGCCGCCTAGGGTAGAGGGCCCAATTGGTGTGTGTGTGTGTGTGATGGATACCCTGCCCTTTGCTGACATTTGGGTGAGGCCTGATGTACAGAGAGAACTGTCAAACCCAGCCTCTGGGGCTGCCTATGCGCTTATAGGGTGGCATGTGCACACAATAGGGTTCCATGTATGGATGATGGAGCGCAGACACCGCCTAAACCTGCTGTAGTTCAACGTTCAGCGGAATGGAAGAGTGGAAACCCCGGATGTGTTGCGAGAGTGGGATGTGAATGAGACAATGACCTTTCTGGTCAGAAATTTGTCAGAAGGAAATTGCTAATGGAGGCTGGATCTTCCCTGCTGTTTTGCCTCATCCCTACCCTGCTGACAGCGAGAGGATACCTGCAGGGCCGCCGGGTGTGCCTTGATGGATGGTGGAGCTGAAGCTTTTTGGGGGAAACAAGAGACTCAGGGTACAAGGAATGTGAAGCCGCTGCTGGAGCGCTTCTTGCCCTATACAAGGTTTGGACACTCCTGGAAGCGCAGGGTGCCCTGACGAGCAGGTCTGTTTTGCGCCTCCACTGTATGGTAATGCAGAAAATGCTGCCGCAGGGGTACCAAAGGCTCATGCTTGACTGGGAGTTTTATGTGAACTGTGGAATTCCAACTCCATGGCATGTGTTGCTACTTGCCAGGGAGCCGTGAACTGTGGATGGGAGAAACCGGGCTGAGAACATGCAAAGACACTGCTTGGCGTGATTGCCTTCAATTTCAATTTTTACTTTCACTTTTCACTATTAGGCGCTCAATAAGGTAAGCAATGTCCTCAATGAACGCAGCATTCTGTGCATAGCAAAAGGTAAGTTACTTCCAGCCACCAAGTGCTGGCCGGTATCAACCTAAGTATGCACCTCCATGGGTGGGCAGGGATAGCAGGTGCTGGAACGCCTCCCAGAGTAATAGCCCAGAAGGAAGAAACCATTGGGGTGGCTGCTTCGTCTCATGGTTCGTCGTGAGTCCTGACAGGGAGCGAGATCGTGGGGTGGAGTACTACGCTGAAGGATATTGTATTAGGTTTGTCAGGCTAAACCTGCACAAGAAATACACGCAGAGGGCTGCCCATTTATTAGGCTCTACACGCTCAACATGTGAGTTGGGGCCAAGCGGTGGGCTGCAGAGACCAAACATGGACTCCAGCGGGCTCTTGGCTCTCTTGTTAATACTCTCTGTTTGCTTTCACTGAGCCCACTCTTCAGTGCTTGAGGGTAGAGGTTGGTTCTGTGCACCAGATCCAAAAATTGTAAAGAGCCAAATAAAATACAGTCCTGGGACAGATTTAGCTCAGGCGCGAGAGGTTCTCCACCTCTGCCTAGGGAATGATATAAGCAAACACTGCTGCTTGCACATGAGATGGGTGGTGGTGGTGAGGAGATTGCCATGGACCAAAATCACGTTGGGGTGACCATGGGAAGTTCTGCTTGTGTGCGTGGGTTTTTCCACGTGATTAGCCCATTCCTGCCGTGTTTTCAGTGATAGGAGACAGGGCTGAAAATCCAGCCCTGTCTCCCATCGCTAAAATCATAGTGGGATGGGCTAAATGCCACTGCACATGAGTGGAATTTCATGTGATCCCCCCGACGCGATTTTGGTTCACGGCAGTTCCGCACGTGTCTTGTGTGCAAGTGGCCTGTGTGAGAATGCAGGAAGGTTGCTTTCTTAAACTAGTTTAATAGCATCTACTGTCCAACAGTACCCCTTTGGATGCTGCTGAATCCCATGTCCCCTTTTCAGGGGTCATAGTCCCTCTTTTCATAGAGAGAGACAAAAAGACTGCTATTCAAGCCCCAGGCACCTCTTTCCTAATAGCCTGCCCGGAGGACAATGGGGAGATGGTGGAATGACCAAGAAACTTAGTGGAATGGTGAGCAGGAGAGTTTCCTGTTCCTCTAAATGCACTTGGAATGTTGGCAGCTGTGTGTATGCACGGACGGGGTGGAGCTTATTTGCCAAGGGGTGGAACTTCTTGACCAACAGGCAGGACTTGTCCCGCTTTTTAGTTGCTGGAAATGTTAAGTAAATTCAAAGTTAAATCAGTACAATCTGCAGCATAGGCAAGCCCTTAGACATGATGGGGGCCTGCTATTTTCCACCTGGGCCAGAGACTCAATGTAATGTCTGTTTCCAGGCTGCCAGATGTGGGCTTGCTGCTTCCCTGGCCTGGGTAGTATTCTAGCAAGGACAGATGAGGTCCCCCTACAGCCAAGGGCCACCCAGGTGGTGTGTTGTCATGAGCAGCAATTCTCTAGGGTTGTTAATCTGAAGGAAGTAGCTTCCTCCTTCTGGCTCTGTTCTGATAAGCTGTGGGAACCAGGAGGTAGCTTCATCCTTCCTTCTCGTTTTCTCCCCTTACGGCTCAGTGGGAAAAACCATGCTGACTACAGGGTAAAAATAAACATGCAGTCACCAAGCTGGTTGCACGCTCCTGGGGGGGGGGGGACCGGCCCTGACGGGGTCAGGTCGGGATAAATAAACATGTGCCTGACTAGTCTGGCCAGTGAGCTGTCCCTCACCCCACCCCGGATGGGGGAAGAAGACAAATGTGCGGGCAGCTCTGCCCCCAGCGCCCTGTTCCCATCATCATGGGCAGTTATGGAGGCCAATCATGGGCAGCCTGCCAGCCCCCAATTCCTGGTGGGTGATGGGGCAGCAAACAGACACGCTGGCCTGCTATTGGCTGCCTGGCTGGCCCTTGGGTGTAGGGGGACCACATCCATCCCTGCTAGAATACAATTGTGGGTATTCTACCTGGCCCAGGGAAGCAAGAGGCCCACATCTGGCAGCCCGGAAATAGACATGATAGTGAGTCTTTGGCCCAGGTGGAAAAAAGCAGGCCCTCGTCATGTCTGTTATCACCCACAATGGTATTATTACATGCAGGCATCAAGAGCAAGCAAAACAGGAAGAGAGATGCATGGTGGGAAGTGGGAGAAAAACAAGCTATTTGGTCTGATCATCACTCCCATGATAATCAGTCTAATAAATAGCTTTCCCTCCCTGGATGAAACCTGCTTCCTTGCTGAGGTAACTACCTGCCCTTTATCTTCCTGACCCCCACCTCCCTGCTTATGTGAAGAAAAGTGAGTAGTTACTTGTGTGAACAAGCGCATGGTGATGGGTGCTATGTGCATTCTAGTTGTGACGGTGAAGCATGTTCCCATTTGGACAGTTTAGAGGTAGTTGTTTCTCCTTGTTTTCCCACATTACGTTCTATTCCATCCTCCTCTTGGGAGATAGAGCCCCTGAGGCCAAATCATCCCTTCGGTAGCCTCTGTTGGGTTCTCACTGAGGTCAACAGAAGCAATGCTGTGTGTGGGTGCAAGATTTCACGTCCGAGGCTTGACAACAGAGACTGAAGACACAATCTTCTGCCATTGAAGTCTTCCCCCTCCCCCAAGTAGGGTTGCTATATATGCAAATGTTTAGAAGGCACATGCAAAATACAGGTTACAGGGCTGCATTGGAGGCAGTGAAGCCCTGTAACCTACGTTTCTCAAGTCTCCTCTCAAGATTTGCATATATGGCAACACTACCTCAATGTTGAGGGTGTGGGGACTGGCAATAGCTCCATCCCCACTAAATTTTCAGAGCATTTGGGCTGCCCAGCTAGGGCTCGTCCCGCCCAGGGAACAGGGAGGGAGCAGATTGGTGGTAGAGGCTGGAGTATAAAGGAGCTGCACCCCCCCCCCAAGATACACATGTGAGTGGCTGCTATGTGCAGCCCCCCGCTGGGAGGAAAGCCCTTAGCTGCACGCCACCAGGAGGAGAAAACTCAGCTCTCCACCACCTTTCCCACCACTGCTGGAACTGGGGAAGTCAGGAGGTTTGGTCCTCCTGGTACTCCCTGCACCCACGGCCCACCCCACTGTTCCCCAACATTCTCCACAAAGTTTGGGGGAAAACTGCATCTCTGCAATGGCTCAACTCCCACTTAACGGTAGAGGATTTGCACCCTGAGTGATGCATCCTGAAGTCAAAGGACTGTTACCAGTTTAAAATAGCTGACCGTCACAGTCAGACAAGATCCAGCATTAGACTGGGTAGCAGAGCAACACACATTCTCCCGACCATGGGCGCAATCCACAACCAGTACGTTGGGCTTCCATGGGACTTCTCAGGAGTAAGTGGGTTGCGGGCTATGTGTTTAGTGCAATTTGGCCCAGCTGCCTTTGTGCCAACCATCAACCCACCCACCCACCCACCCCTGCCACAGCGTCCGATGCACTTTTAAAAGCCGGAGAGATTACAAGCCAAAGTTTTTATTTGTTCATAAACAAGTAAAATTATATTAATGTAACACAGATAAACAGACAAAAATAAAAAAACACACAGCACAGACCACAATGCTAGAGAATATTGACACAGAGAAGTGCAAATCCCACCGCCCCCGCCCCCCACGACCCCAAACAATTTGCTTGAAAAGTCTATTACAGAGCCCCAAAGCCTGCTTTAGCTTAGAACATGGTGTACAGATCACAGTATTGAACCAGAAAAGTAACAAGAAGTTTGAGAAACTGGGGAAATAAAAACGCCTTTATACAAAGAGGGCTAGAGAGGGGGGCAGATGTTCCATGAAAACATACAATTTTCACTCAAAAAGCAGGATTCTTGGTGAACACATAAAATTCTATAAAACTACCATCCATCTGTGTTAGGTCCCCTCCCCCCTCTTTTTTTTTTTTTTTAAAAGTTGCTTTAAAAAGGATAAAAAGTGCACAGACACCCTTATAAGGCACAAACAGATCTTCTGTACAGAGACTGTTAAAAAAAATAGCAATACAAGTACTAATAATTAAATTCCTATGAGGCCTCTGCTTCCTGGAAAGCCTCCAGGAGGCTCAGAATTTCCTCATCAAACTGCAAATAGATAGGGGGTTACACGTCCACTAATGCTTATTTCACAACCCACTGCACAGCCACACTCTGGACATGAACTAATCGTACGTTCCCTGAAGGGCTGAGCAAAAGGCTGCTTTCACAGGTTATGTCTGGCACATAGCATAGCACTGAGTGGTAGCGGTGTGATGTCACCAGCATTTCCATGGCTGCGGTTTTGCACTTGTTTGATCACGTGATTGTCATGTGTTGAGCTTGGGCAGCCCGGCTCACAGCTGCATCTGGAGTAGCCCAAGGTGCTTTTTAAATTTGAGAAAGGGCGTCTGGCTGCACAGAAACCAGAAGGAGCCCCTCCCATGTTGCCACATCTCACTGGTCGCTGGGAGGACCCAGACGTGGATTAGCTGATGCATTCACACATTAACACTGGCTACTTGGGAATGACACATGTGGGCAAATGGCTCTAGTTTTTCAAGCAGCCACTGAACTTGATGTGTTCACGTGAACAGACACTTGCACTTTAGGCCGATAATTACATACAAAACAGACCCTGCGAAAGCACTGAGAGTCTCAGTCAGATGCTGCCCTTTTTGGGGGGAGGAAAAAAATCAGTTCCAGCAACTACTTCAGAAATCAGACCTGTGCAACATCCCCAACCCCATATGTCTAGCTTGAAGTTTATACTCACCCAAGTTCTGTAGCTTCTTTTTTAAAAGCATGGTATAAATCATGGCAGTGGCAGCTGCCAAGGCACCCGGGCTGTAAGCAGTAAGGGAGGGTTTTTCCAGGCTACATGGAGAACAACTAAGTCAGGGGGAATGTCAGTGAAGACTACAAGAGTGAAAAAAACAACAGCTGACCAGGACAACACCAGGGGTCTAGAGGGTAAGAAAGACAACATGTGCTCAGGGAGTCCAGAACAGAAGTAACACCCAGTGATAGCAGCAAAATGGGGGGGGGAGAGATGATACTTAAACACACTGCATTTCTTGCCTTTACCATGATGTGCTGACTCAGTCAAGATGTAGATGGGGCACTGAGTCATCCCACCTACCTCTTTCCGAGCAACTTGTCCAGCTGATGCAAAGGCAGACAGTGGAGAGATTCCATGGACAGTCCTTGTGTAGGCTGGGGGCATGTGAGTGTAGAATAAGATGTTGGGGGGAATACTCCCCCCTCTTCTCTCTAACTTTAGGCACTGGGGTCTGGAGTCTATGACCCTGCAACCAGAGGCAGAGAGCAAGGCACCCACTTTCCTATTGCTAGCCTGCCATTGGAGAACAGCCGTTCCCAGACAGCATCACGGCAATGTGTGCTGTTGGCTCAATATGAGTCACACATTTCTGTGAGCTCTGTATTCTACACCTGAGGTTAAGGAACGGTGGCCCAGAGCCTCCCCTGAGACCAATCTAAGCCAAAGGCTCCTTCATTAATCAAGGGAGCCCAAGTCTTTGGTCCATCTGAATGCAGAAATCTCATTTCTGCTCTCCGTTAAACTTGGTAGGCTGACACTTATTAGGATACAGAGGCCATGCTTTACAGACTTGTGTCCAGTGCCACACCTATTTTCCTATCCGCGGAGGAGATCAGGGAGTACAAAATGAAGCAAGGAAAATCCATGTGCAAAAGCTGATGCAAGAATTCAGAAGCTCCAAAGAGGATGACAGCCACGTGCTGCTTTGTTATTTTTCGTGCCCAACATGATGAGACTCCATGCAGCTGGCAATGGCTGTACCTGAGCATTAGGAAAGGAGCCCTCTCTGGGGATCATGGAGCCGGGGCATCCATTTGCAGTGGAAAAGGGTGAGCTGAATGTGCAGCTACTCAATGTTCCCTGGTCATTTTATCCCCTTGAAGAACTAACTAAAAGTTTCTCTGAGACGAAACAAGCTCTCCTCTTGGCTTCTGATGTTATCTGCACTAACAGCTGCATGTCCGAAAAAGTCTGGCGGGGAAAAGAGAATTTCTTATTTGATCCCTTTGAAGTATTCCTCCTTATGTAATAGCTAGCTGTAACCAATCTCCAGTCGATGGGATTGGGATTGCAATACTGGCATTAGTGGTTTCCAAAGAACCACACGAGTGATCAAAGCAAGTGCACTGGCACTGCCACTCTGCCAAGCACCAATGCTAAAACATCCAGGGTCAAGAGCAGCCAAAGTCTCTGAGCAGCAAGGATGGCGTGAAACCAGCTCTACAGAGGGAACAGGGAGAGGAGAAGGAGACCCAAAGCAAGGAAGAGGTGAATTACCCACCACGGCCCAACTTTGCAGATTTCTGGGTGAAATGGCCATTACACGTTCACTTGATGAATGTGCTAAAGTAGCCCATGGTGGCAGCTGTCGCACACAGGAATGTAGAAGGCCATCAAGCTGGGATCAGATACACCTCATTTTCATCTTCAGCCTTATGACACACGGAGCTGTCTGATCAGGGCTCCTGCTGTCATCAGGCTAGGCAGAAAGGCACACACAGCAAGTTTTGTTCTATGGCCTAACTGAGGGACTATAATGGGAAGAGTACAGGGATGTGCATTCCTGAGTCAGAAGGGTCCAAATTCTAGTGTCCCAAAGCCTGAGAGAAAGATGGAGGTCTGAGAATGGGGAACGCAGAGTTTTGCACAGAGCTGTGCCTGCCTCACAAATTGCTTGCAGACAACATCCCTCTGATGGGGGGTGCTGACGTGAATGGAGTTCTCTGCCCCCAGCTGGGAAAATGATGTGCTGGGATGACCTCCTAAGCGTACTGTGTTGTCAGAGCCCAGTTCACAGTCCATGGAGGAGGCCTCCATGCTTTATAGCTGTCTAGCATCACAACTAAAATGCATTTACCTTTCAAGGCCCAGCCTCTAATAATAGACTGCAATCTTTTTCCCCAGAGGTAATTCCAAGCATGATACTTGTTAATTTCAACAAGATGCATCTATTGCAGAGGAAAATGACACGGACCCCTGGCAGGGAAGAAATATGAGAGCCTGGTGAGCCATGTGCGCTGCTGACAAAAGCCAGAGGAGAGAATATTAAATCACATATTTTAACCAAAGATGAAACCTATCAGGATATGCAAAATGATGAATTCCTTCTGCTGTTTAGTAAAAGGGCTACTTTCAAGCCCCTCGAAGCTCACAGTGGCCACCACTGCATTTAATGATGCAAGAGTCATGGGTTTGCCGTCGTATAATATACCTATTGCTACCACTAACAAAAATCAATACCATGCCAAGGTGTAGGTTGCAGACTTAAATCAGGCATGACTTTGGGGGCTTAGCAGCTGTTAACCAGCCACCAACCTCATAGCGAGCCTCTTATCAGGAAGGGAAATGCTGTATATTTTTCAAGAAAAAGCCTTTAGTCGACACACTTTTTCAACTGCAAGAAATCTCTCTCTCTCTCTCTCTCTCTCTCTCTCTCATGTAGATGTTGGCAGTGCACGATGGATAACAGTTGTAAGATTCCTCAACCTCCATCTTTTAACCTGAGATAATATGATAGTCTTTGTTGTCATACGGCTTTGGTTTGTGGCTCTGTTTATGGAAAAAGAGAGTGTCATTTCCTGGGTTACAATGGAAATAAATGTTGTGCGGCGATGGCAGCTGCTTTGACTGCATGAAGGGAACAAAAAGTTCTCATGATGAATTTCTCTCCTTGCTGGTAACAAAGCACAGCTCCAGCCCAGCCTATCTCTGGACATCTTAGCAAATTAGATGCCTCAGTCCTCTCTAAAGAGGAAAAGAGCTTTACAATGAATGAGCAAATTCCTTTGGGTGTTCCCCAACTTTCCCCTATTCCTTTAAGAAGATGCACAGAAAAGCTTCCTTCTCTGCCACATCTCAAGCTTGGAGTTCTGTGTGTTTCCATTGCAATAGGTTTGACAATTCTAAACCCACCCCGCAAACTACTGGGGGAGCTGCACTCCTTTCATTGATCCCATACTCAACAATCTTGTGCCCAGAATTCAAGTTTTGGCCAAATTTTCAAATGCTCCCTGAGGTGGGATAATGATAAACAGGTGAATATTTTTTTATTCTTGGAGTAGATCTACAAAGCATTTAATTGTGCCTTCTATTAATGCCCTGGGGGGGGGGGATCTGCACCACCACAAACGCTGCTCTTATGCACTGTGATGCTTGTAGCAGCAAGCTCCGGACATGCAAAATCTCCAGCTGTTCGAGGGGCAATTTCAAACTTCTCTGTTCTAGGATGTGAAACCTGGAGAGTCCTAGCCAGCTGTCACCAAAAAGGTTTAATGAATCCACATCGTTGTTCCACTACTAAAACAAACCCTCCCTTAAACAAAATAATTGCACAGGCGATTTCTCTTTTGCAGCCGCAACTGAGATGCTACAGTGATCACGCTCAACGGTTGCTGATTTAACCCATGAGAGCAGCATCTTCCCAAAGCTCTGCCTTCTCCAAAAACCTAGCTTCAGCCCCCCGACGGGAGAGAGAGTTCCCCAGCGTGGTTATATCCCTGATTTGTTCTACCAGTCAAATATTGAAACATGGATAACGAGCCACTTGATAACAACTGACCAGCACGATAACCCATAAGCCAGGACGGAAAGGTGTGGTTACTGTTAGCAGAGTCCTCCCTCCCCCCCCCCCCCCCCCCCCCCCCCCCCCCCCCCCCCCCCCCCCCCCCCCATACGCACCCGTCCCCAGAGGGGGCAGAGTTAAGGGCGGTAAATTTTAATGATATCTTTGATGACCCGTCGGCAGATTGGGCAGCAGGCATTGAGTTGCTTTTTCAGCTTAAGACCGCAGGTGTTGCAGAGGCACATGTGTCCGCAGGTGTAGATCACCATATCCACTTCGTTGTCGAAACAGACAGTGCACTCCCCGTTCTTGCTGCCTGAAGGTTCCGGAGGAGGGAACACAGGGGAGACTGGGGGGCTCAGCGGGGAACTTGGAGCAGTCACTGTACAGAAAGAGGGGAGAGAGAGCTCCATCAGCAACAACAACAAAAATATATCTCTTCACTTCAGACATTTCCTGAACCAGAAATGTTTAACACAGCAGTAAATACACACCAGGCTACTAGCCAACAAAACCCGGAAAATCAAAAGTTGGGAATATGTTGAATTAACGTAGGTCAGCAATTCCTAATTCTCTTTGCAACTATAGCAAGTAAGACAGCAAGCACCTAGGAATCGTACTGGGGAAGTGCCCCTGAAGGCCCTTGCAACTCATAAAAGGCGTACTGCCTACATGGAGATGGAGTTAGCCTTGTAACTTGGGAGCCCTTTGCCTCTACTTCTACACAGCTACTAGGCATAAGCAGCATTTACACTCACAGATTTTGAGAGGCAGGTCCCGGCCCAGTGAGCTTACAATCTAAGATGGACACGGGTGAGGGGAACACAGAGAGAGACACATTCCTATTTTACAGAGGAGGCTGAGAGGCTGTGACTTGCCCAAGTGAGCTCATGGCTACAGGATTGGAAACCTGGCTTCCCAAGTCCAGCCCCTTATCCACCCCACTGGCTGTCTAGTTTGAGAGGTTGTCATTTCCCCAAGGCCATCCAGTGAATGGGATTTGAACCCTGGCTTCCCAGGTACAAGTTCACACTCGCCCTTCTCCCAGACCAATGACATTGGGCCTAATCCAAGCCTTGTGCGTGTACTGCGTGCAAGGTGCATTCCCACAAGCAAGTGTTACACATGCAGTGAGCACAGTGTGTGTGTGTGTGTGTGTGTGTGTGTGTGTGAGAGGTGTGGACTGGGCCTGTTGTGTACCTGAGCCACAGTTGCATTCCAAGCTCAACCGTACTGGGCCAATAATCACTACTAGCAGAACTAAGCATCCCACAGGCATTGTGCCCAATTATGGCTGCCTCCTGTATGGGCAATGGATAGGATTCTCTTGGACCCTGCCCATCGTCTAAAGCACCCACACAGGGCTAACTAGGATATGAATATGAAATGCAGCCTCTTTCTGCAGACACTATGGGCTCAAGCCTCCGTCCGTTAAAGTCCATGGGAGTTGAGCCAGTGACTTGACTGGATGGAGGATTGTGCCCTACATCAGCCGCACTGTGTTGCTGATAGCTGCTAATACTTTTCAGTATCTTATATTTGCAGGTAACTGGGATTACTCAAGAGGATCCAGTCCAAACTCTTTACAAGCAGGAAGAATGAATCAACTAGTGCTTGAGATACCAGGCTCGGAGAGAAAGACCTAGGTCTGTTTCCCAGCTCCCACACACAGCTGCTGTGCGAAATTAGTCAAGTCTCTTTCAATCGCCCTTGGTTTCCCCATCGGAAAGAGTCGCTTGCACCTATCCCTTTATAAGTCTTGAAGCTGCCGCCTACTGGCCCTCGTGAACATGGCATTGGTGAGCTTCTTCAGGAAATCCAGGCTGCGATTAAAGTACCAGCATTCTGCATCCCCGTGGAGACGGCAATGAGTCTCAGCTGGGCAAGACATGGCTTGGAGAGCTTGGGGTTTTCGTTTGTTTTTGACCAGTCACTGAATTTATGTACTTAGGTGTAAAGCGTAAAGCAGCAGAGTCTTCTCTTACCTAGCGATGACTCAGAAGCAGATGAGGACCTGTTCACGCTGAAGGCCATATCCGAATCACTGTCATACTGTGAGCCTCAGGGGGACCCTGAGGGGGAGACAGTCACAGGGCTGGACTGCACAGTGCCTGGGAAGACAATACAGTGCCGTTAACTACAGGGGCTGAGCATCTCAGGCTACTAGTGCTAGGCATCCTGAACAAGACCCAGTTGTCAGCATCTCTCCTTCACCAGTGGATCATTCTTTCCAACCAGAATTTAGCTTCCCAGATCAATTTTCTTACTTAACAATTTTACTGATTTAAGGAAGGTAGAGTTCCATATTGTTCCCGGAGTTTGCTGGTTCTGCTGCTGAGCACACAGATCTGTTACAGCTGCATTTGGCCACGTTGCCTGTTGTCCTAACACTTTTTAGAGAACACCTCCTTCCTCCTGTCTCTGATGCTCTCTTCCCCCAACCATGTACATATACCATACCCCCTCCTCTTGCCTTCCCCCTCTCATCCCCATAGACTCATGTTGCTGCTGCTACCCGAACTCCCACAGAGCCGTGCTGGGGAGATTTCCAAAATGGCATCAGCTTTCCCTCTTCTGGAACATGAAATCTGATTGGCGACTGTGTGACCAATAACAATTCATGTTAGAGAAGTGGGTGGGGGCACCACCGCTTTGGGATTCTCTATACTCAGCCACATACATTCCATCATCCGCAGTTTGAGAAGCGCTAGCCTCTATCGGGAATGGACTAGAAACATCTGTCTCTGAGGTAAGAGGCTGAAACAGCCCCTTCTTTACTGAAGCATTTTACCAGGCAAGCCCAACAGGTCTCATCAGATCAGGAACATGACAGGCAATGCTTAAGAAACCCCCCAAGCACGTCAAACACAGGCTAAGCACAACCTTAACACTTAAAAGCTTTAAGATCCTTAGATGGAAGGTTCTAGATTTAAAAAAATAAAATAAAATAAAAATGTCCATTATGCGGAGGGGCTCAAATTTAATTCCACTGATATTTGGAATAATCAGTTTGCGTAGGACAACACAGAAGCTGTTATTCTGTTGGCACATTTTGGATCATGCTGATGGGAGGAATGGAATTCTCCCTCAGGAGTAATGTAGAGAAGCAAAATCAATCCTGTCCTCAGTACCAGGGGGAGAATAAGATGGTTTATTATTACACACCACTTTCAAAGCGGCTTCTCCTCATTCCTAAACTAAAAACAGGCCAAACTATATTCCTTCCCCACCCACTCTTATCCTAGTGACGTTAACAGCAGTGGCATACAGGTATCTAAGGGCAGAAATGAATACCTGAAGCACTAAAAATGCACAATAGGTACCTTCATAAATAGTTCTTGTTTATAAGAAGGCGTAAGCCCTAGGGCAGGGACCACGTCTATTGAATTTCTTTGTAAAGCACCAGGTACATTGTTGCGCTATATAAATGCTTGCTAATAGACCAGCAGATTGAACTGAAGATTGCACTGCTGTTGTTTTTCAGGGGCCTGAACAGGATAGGCCCTTGTTATAGTCAAGATCGGCTTCTGAAACCTCGCTCCAATGGCTATCTGCCCTCAGACACTACCTGCTATCTGGGGATCCTGCCATCATGCCGTACGTTGGTGGGCAATCAGGCCTTTGCTGTGGCAGGCCTCCCAGTGGGGAACTTGCTCCCTCCAGATATTCATCTCAGTTCCTCCCTTCTTCACATTCAAAAAACATCTGAAGGGATTTTTTAAAAAATTCAATAGCTGCCTTTAGAGGATCCACTGCTGGTTTCCCTTAATGTATGTTCCCTCCCCCTTTCCCTATTAAATGGTTTGAAAATGAATTTAAAATGGAATGTAGGTTGTTTTACTGTATTATTTATTAATTTTGTGAAACGCTCCGAGTGGGGTGGGGCACTATATAAATAAAAGTATTATTATTTATTTATTAAAGTTCTGGCTCCAGAATCGCTGCACATAACAGAAAGAAGAAGAAGAAGAAGAAGGAAAAAAAACCCAAACCAACCAAGCCTAAGTTGGATTTTCAAAGCACAGGGTAAGTTTACAGGTCTGAAAGTTAGACAAAATCATTTCTTGCAGCTGGGCTAATCTGTTCTAGAAAATCTCAACAGAAAGCTGGTCGTATGGTGACACTTTTTTCTAACAATTCCCCTTTTAAAAAAGTAAAGCACTGCAGATTCTGCGGCCCAAAATGACATCTGGTAATAGGGCTTCTCCAGGGTTAGAGGAGAGAACGGTACTAGATTGCGATATAATAACATGAAAGTCAGAACTCATTAGTGCTGATGAACAAAAATATTCATTCTCAGCATACAAAAAATATTCATTAAGACCCTTCTAGCAGGTTTACCCTTCCCCCCTGAGTCTGTTTTTTGTGGGATGGGTCGGGTGGCATACAAATTTAAATAAATAAATAAATAAAATAAAATAAACAAACAAATACAAATAAATAAATAAAGAAGATTTTGCTCAGGTTACACTAAGTGTCTCAGCCACCCATACTAGCTTTAGCATACAAAAGAGATGCCTTGGCTACATTTACTTAACATCATCCCATTTATCTCCACAAGCAGCAACCTGGTTCCATGCTGTATAGGGCTGGACTGACCTCCCCCCATAGGCTGCTTTTACACCATTGAACATTTACTCCCATGAGTAACACCTTGGGGCAGCAGTGTAAAACCCTACGAGTATTTTTACACACACCATCACGCTTTGATCCTGCTGGAGTGAGATCCTCACTTGGCCAGGATTCGCCCAGGCCGCCAAATAAGAGTGACGGTGACCCAGGGAGGGGGCGGGACAAAATGTGGACGTGTGTCCGCATGGTCCCACCCCCACGCTGCTCAGAGCAGCCCACCCTCTCCGTGACGGGTGGCCACAGCAGCCTATGGGGGCTATTCAAAACCCAAATGGTCTTTTGTGGTGTTTCTCCAAGCTGCACTTACCCAATATCTTCAGGTGGTTGATTACACCATGGATTGTGAAAAACACCCACAGAGACTGTGAGGTGTCCACGCACATCAGCATCCCACGGCTGACCCCATTCAGCCAATGGTGCACTTCACCATTTGGCAAGACCATGAAACTGAGGACGTCACCACTGTTGAGGACTGGGAATGCTCGGTAAACCACCCAGTACTCCTTACGATCCAGGAGAAAGTCTGGATCTGCTGGGAGCTCATTTGTCCGTAAAGTACCTGGATCACAAGAAGTGATGCCAAATGTAAGGGCACCATAATAGGGTAGCCCTAGGTGTCCTACTTCCACAAAGAGACTTTCACCAATGTGCAAAGGCCGATCGGAAAACATCAAAGTCCTATTGCTTTCTTGCCAATTGGTACACGCTGTCATCCGGTCCTGAGAAAAGGTAACATCAGGCCCACGGGTGGGATGGAAACGCAGATCTGTATCCAGAAAGGCAGGCACCCCCTGGGCACGCTGCCGCCTGCTTGGGCAGCAAGGTATTATGTGATTATCTGTCGCCAGCCCTGGTACCCGGCTCAAGTTCAGGTTCGCAATTTTGGCCACTACTTGGTTGTTCTCCAGTTCGTTGTTGTTGAAGTTGGCCGAATCATGGCTGCTCTGTGGAAGGCAAGTGCTGAGTCGTGCGCTGCTGAGACGGGTGGAGGTCATGGTCTCCGCGAACATGCTATCTGCGAGGCAATGGCAAGGACAAGCTGCATTAGGTCACAGTGGAAATGATGTCCCTTTCCCCACCCAGGAGGTTCACATTTCATTTCCTCCTCCAGGTCATGCAAATTAACAATCATGCAAGGCTTCTTTATGCTATTGCTTACCATCCAATTTGATGGTCTACTGCTACTATTTGTAATTAAGAAGGAGGTGGTGGTGGGGAGGGGTTCGTTTTTAAAAACGCTGGGACCACGGTACCATGAAGCTGTGACGAGAGGCCCAGGGATGGAATATAAGCTACACTGCTGCACCTACACCATCCCAAAAGCAGCAGTAAAACATACTAATTTTAGCTGAAAGGAAAAGGGCAGACAGGCACAAAATAAATACAGCCAGGTCAATATGCAGGGACTGGTGTTCACAGGTCCCTGCCCCATATGCAGCTATGATTGGGATGTGTGTGACTGTGTAAAGTTTTCAAATCACTTGCTAAAGTAGGTTTTCTCCAGTACTATTTACTACACTAAAGGGAGGGGGAAAAAATGTCTCAATACCTCATCATTCCCCAAACACAGGCAAGTTTAATTCTCACACACAGACATGATGGGAAAGGGAACGCATGCTCTTTACAGCCTGTTTCAGAACACCAAACATAAACTGCAAAGTGGTGTCCTTAAAAATGTCTGAACACACTGAGCCCTTTGTTAGAGAGCACTTGAGCACGCCGCAGACTCTTTCCTGGCACCCTTTCCCATTTGGTAAGGGCTTGTGCCGAAAGCCTAACATTCCCACCCACAAGTGTAAAAACCGTCAGGTTCCATTAAAAGCTGCTATGGCATGTAGATTCCTATCAGCAGCTGGTAACGATTGCTACTTGATATGTATGTAGCGAGGCAGGGTAGATTTGTCTGTTCAGACCTGAGACACCTGACTTTCCAGAATTTCATTCTGCCTTATGAGAGGATTAAAAAACCCCACAAACAACAACAACCCACCAACCTCTCTCGGCCCTGCATGATTGAACTCATCCTCAAATGTCTCAAGAGCCATCGTCACTGACACCACTGGCTACTTATGGGAGAGGATTTGTTTTTTACTTTTAACCAAAGAAGGCAAAATACATGAGGCAGGACAATGGTTGAAAAGGACAGGATGCCTTGGCTTAGATGGATGATTTCTCTGAGTGCCCAAGTAGGAAGAGCCTCCTCCAGTGTAATCTTAATGACTGGACCAGCTGCTTCCAACAGGACAGGAATCTGGTGATAAGCAGGACTCTGATACAGGATGAAGGACTCTACAGAGCTTCATGATACCAAACCTGATGGGTGCATTATGTGGAGGGATAGCAACGCTTCTATATTCGTGTAACATTCTCAGCTCTTTCCTTGTTACCAGTGCTATGGAAAAGGAATTCTGGTGAGACGTGCAAGTCTGGCTAATTGGGAGGGTGAGGGGTAGGAGAAGAGGAGCATAGCATCAGGCAAACAAGTATGACGGGAACAAAATTTCCTGCACTCATCCCTTTGGCATGCAACACCTTAATTTACTGCATGGGTATGGTCAAAGCAGCCTCAAGGATGGGCTTGTCATAATGGAAGTATGAGGAAGAAGAAGAACATTCATACCAGCAGTAAATTTGCCTGGCCGGTCTGTCTCTGGGTGGGTCACTTGGCAAAGGCCAATGGGGCAGGAAGTCTGAGTTAGTCAATAAAACTATGCTGCAGACATTGCATCCTTTACCCGTATAAGTAACTGGCCATAAATTAGAAGCAACACTTTGAGATCCTCAGATTAAAAGTGCTGTAAAAGCACAAACCGTTAAGCATTCAGACCCATCTGTGAAGTAGTTATTCTAATTTCAGGAACAGGAAGCCGAGTCACAGAAAAGTTATGAGCCTGCTTTTCAGAAAGACAAAAGGATCCACACCTTTAACTGAAGCTGATGCATGGTCCACACTTCTGAAATGTCAAGCTCTAAGTGACTTGCCTAGTTGGTTCACTAAGTCAATGCCAGAGCTGGGAATAGTCTACTGCTGCCAAATAAAAGGGGCTGAGCATCTCTTGCTACCATTGCCTTCCCTGGGCTTCCTAGGGGCACAGCTTTAAAATCTGGGCCACAAGAATCCTGGTATTTTCAGATGTTACGAGATCACAGTGAACCACGGTGAATATCCACCTGTGGTCACTGTGTCCCAAATGTCTGTTTGGCGGCTGCCAGATGTTCGCCACGGTCAATACCCGCAAGGGGTCAATTTGAACCACGCTTCCCGGGCTAGCCGGGGGAATGTCCCGGGAAGCGTGGTCAAAAAGATCCCCAGCGGGGACCAAAAAAAAGTAACGTCTGGCCGGTTGTCACGGCGTATCCGGCCCGCCGCGGCGGCCGCATTGGCCCCGCCGCCCGCCTGTCTCCCTGGAGGGTGGGCGGCGGGGTGCGTGGAGGGGGCGGGGCCGTGCGGTCGCACATTGCGCCGCGCGGCCCCGCCCCCTCCCAGATTCCCCCCCAGGATCCCCCCGGCACGTCTGATATGGCGTGACGGGGTGACCCTGGCGGGGAATGAATGGGTTGTTTTCGGTACGGGGCCAAGTGGCCCTGTAACGTCTGAAAACACCCATAGTCCTCTGCTTTATCCAGCTGCAGGGTCATATACCACTGCAAGGCAACAGGACTGGGGGAGTAGGATGCTATGTGATAATGTTAAGACTGGAAACAGACACCGTTTTTAAAACAGTCATGGCTGGCAGGTGGGTCCGTGTGTGCCGATGCACGTCCGGCGGGGGTGTGTCCAATGGGCTGGGATGAGCGTGCACTAGGTTTGCACCACACACCGCCCACTCCTGCCCCCGCACGGAGCATCCCGGGGTTTTCCCTGATGCTCTGTCTGTGGGCAGGAGTGGGCACTGCATAGGTCACAGGACCGCCCACCTACCCCCGCCGCCATCAGATGGGCGCTTGGGTGGGTGGGGGATGGGTGGATCTCAGTGGGTGTGTCCGGTTTAAAAACGGCCATACTCCTAACAGAGTACAGGACTTTTTTCTCTGATCAGACTCCCCACTGACAATTAAAGAAGCAATAAAAGAAGATACAGAAAAATAAATAATGATAACCAAAATTGCTTATCGTCCAATGTACTTAAAATTCTTTTCCGCTCTTTCAAAAGGAAGTAGAACGCCACCTTAAGCTGCAGCTTCAATTCAAGGATAAACTAAAGATAATGGTATTAAACATGTCACCATTCAAGAGCCACTGTGAAATGTGCAGTTTATACTTAAGCAATACTAGCGGCAAAATATTAGGCAATGAGCACCAGAGATACTGGTCATTATTCATCATTTCAGTTAAACATAAAGGTTTGCCACCCTTTCCAGCCATTGTGCTGGCTGTTCAATCAAAAAAATCAGTGGCACCTTTTTGTAAAAAAAGTAAATATATGGAGAGCGGATAGACCAAAAACATCAGACCCAGTGGGGGAGAAAAGTTATAGGATAGGAGAGAAAAAGGTTTAAAAATGAGAGCTCAATTTTTGTGTATCTAATTAAAACAGGCCCTCTCAAAAGTTTTTTTAAAATTGTATATGTTCTATATACATCTATGTATACGCTCTGTCATTCTACGTATGGCGCTTCACTTAATAATCTCACTGAAACAAATTATTCCTTTTTTGCAAGCTTGTCAGCTAAAGTGGCAAAACCTCCCAAGCCATCCTTGTAAGTCAAATCTCCTGCAGATACATGTGGTGACTTGGTTAAAATCAACTTTTCTGTGTGGTGAGACAGGATGAGATGCCACATGGGCCTTATGCAGATAGCCTGGCAGCACCTGGAAAGCATGCAAGTATTATGTTAATGTTCCTAGAACACTTCAGCCAGCAGATTACATCATGTCCTCTAGCAAACATCCCCAGCGCTTTGTAAATGTACGGTAATGGACCTGTTTGTAAGGGCCAAGATAAAGTCAGCTCTGGCTTGCAAGTGTGGCTTGTTGAGCTGTAAATCTAGGTGGGACGCTGAGCCAAAGTTCTATCACCTGTGACACCGCATGACAAGGCGATAAAGCACAAGCAATAGGACCTTCAAACCCTTGTCTAAATTAGATAATTTAGCGTGTGCACGAGGGGCAGGGCTTAGGAAAGGTTTCCAAAGTCTTGGAAAGAGAATTACGACACTGCCATCCCCTCCGTGTCCACTGATAAGCGTGGAAGCTGGTGTTTCTCTTGTGTCTAGGTGCTGTGCTTTCTAAAAAACCCTTGATAGCGCTGGAATGTAACGTGAGAGGTTCTAAGTGGCCCTCATAGGAGATAAAAGACACAAACCTCAGCTTCAGACATAGGGGCTGGGGAGGGGGAAGAGGACGCGTTTGGAGGATGAGTCATAGTGGCGGAAATGGCTGAGAAAGCCCCATTCAACTAAATCGGGCCCTTCAGTCAGGTTTTGACATTGAAACCTTTCTGAAGCTTTGGGTTTTTTCCTTTCCTTTATCTAAGCATAGGGAGGTGCCCTGCTTTAAAGCAACATCCATTTCAGGCTGAAGACACAAGGGCAGCACTTAAGGCTTAAGCATACAAGTTACAATAGTATGACCTAACGTATGCAATAGAAACCTGTTAGTAAGACGTGTTGCAAGACAGAGCAAGCAAACAGGCAGGCTGGGAGCACAATCCTCCAGCCATTGAAATCAATGGCACAACTTCCGTTGATTCCCATGGTGGTGGTGGATTGCTCTGTGAGAGGAGAATGAGTTTGGGCTTTTAAAAAAATGCCTACATAAGCATTTTATACAGGTTATTATTTTATTTTTTTCAAAGTTGTTAGTACCCTGCATGGGAAAGCATCCCTGAGCACTTGGTATTTCACAGGTTGGATAAAACCACAACCAGCAGTGGGAGAGAAAAGGTAAAGTCAGATTTCTATAGGAAAAGTCAGCTGCAAACTATTGGGCTGAAAGATGAATAACACTTGCCCTTTTGCTATGGACATAATCATCCTGGGTAGATTTTGTAAGGTCCTATGCTACCAAGAGGAAGCAGAAACGCTGAGGGTGGCACAAAGCAGAGTGAAATAAGGGTGATGATGGGTGGGTATCTAGGGATTTAAAGTTACAGTGTAAAGAGTGACAGTTATTAGATTGTGGAAGAATCTCTCGGGAACCTTAGTAGAAAATCTCTTACTCATGATGTTTAAAACAAGACTGGACAGTACAAGAGAATATGCTGTATGGAATTATACTGCATTAGCTAGGGGACCCATTCCTAGCAGTACTTTCTACATACCTGTGAGCTTCTTGGATCCCAACTGCTGGCAGGACAAAAGCATTTAGGGTGTTTTTAAATGACACACGGCCACACATGGTGAGGCGCGCTGCCATAACCCACGCAGCAGCCCCCCACATGGCCACGCACAACGCATTGCCAAAAACCAATCCAGAGTGCCCCGTGTGGGCCAGGGCAGCCGCCTCAGTGGACGACAGCCATGCTGGGAGCTGCCCGTGTGAAGTGCTCCCCGTGCACGTTGTATGCGTGGGCGCCCCGCAGCTGCAGCCCTCAGCGGACACGGACCCACTCCCGAGCGCAGCTCATTTAAAAACACCCTTAGGCTCAACCCCAAATTATTCCTAGACTGGTTTATGAGCATAAAGAAAGTGCTGCTGTGCATGCTTCCACCATGATCACACAGTTGTGGTTTGGAACAAGAAGGGTACACACGGGTAAGCCCTTGAAGAGAACATATACCTACCTAGTATTTGCACTTCGTGGGTAATTCCATATACATCTATGAGCGCCCAGAGAGGCCCAGAGACTTTAATGCCACAGTGAAACAATATTGGCTCCTCGTCATTTATGCTGTAGAAGACTCTCCCATGACGATCAACCCAGAATGCCAGGATATTGTCCCTCAGCGCAAACCTTTCTGGCAAAGCTTTAGCCCAGTATCCTGGCCGGGTCACCAGGTCTGGGCAGGCATACTTTGGTATGTCATCTGCACTCATCTGCGATGGATCATGGATGGTGAAGCCAAAGCGCAGTGCCCCACTCCACCCATGGTGCACAGACACCAACTTCAGCCGCACTTTCTCATAGAGGTGGATGGGCCGGTTGGTGAAGGTGATGCCATTGCAGAAGCTGTTCCTCCGGGTGGCCTTGCGGGAGTGGGTATCCAGGCGGACATTCTTGCCCTTGGCCTGGGAGTGGAAACGTGGGGGCTCCGTGATAGCAAGGACGGACCTTCTCTCATGGCTGCTGTTGGGCAATGTGTAGTAAGGTCTGCTGGACACCGAGCGTGTCTGTTGATTTGTGTCTGTAAAAGGAGACAACAATGGCGGCATTAGGAGTGCTAGACTTAAACAACTCACTGTTAGCTTGTCAAACGAAGGGAGCAGCTTCCATCGCTGCTCAGACAGTGCATGCCGAGACTTACAGTAGTTGGGCTGCACTGCCTGCTGCAGCCTTCTCTAGTTTATCAAATTATCACACACCCCCTCCAGCTCCTAAACTATCAGTCGGGCCAAATTCAGTCGCTATCTGGTGTGTAGTTTACAAAACGCAGAAAAGAACATCCTTGTTTCCTCCCAGCAATGTCTTCCTCCATTTTGGAAACAACTATTTCCCCCAATCTTCTAGCAGAGGCCCAGGTTAACATGAACGTTCTGCTAAACGTATCAGTCAGTTTAAGTACTGGGATGGCTAGGATACATCCATTATTTCTAGGGATCATATCTTTTAGACTCAATAGTACTGCAGGACTCAGTGCAAACTATATTTTCTGTGGGCCCCTCTGTTCCTTGATTTCTTAGCAATGAAACTGTATTATAGCAATAGTTTTAATAAACATTTTAAAAATCAAGGTATTTAGAATCATCTGGACAGTTCCTCATATTAGCATATGCAATTTTCTAGAATGTCCTAAACAATCACTTTGACACAATCTACAAACAATCTGATTGGTGCGTAAAGAATCAATTTGTGTTATTACATTAGAACAGCCACCCTCTTACCTGGACACCTCACTAATCTGGAGAAAAAGAACCCCTTGCTCCTTCCCCCACTTGGATAAGAGGATTTTTATAGGAAAGCCAATTGTACAGATTTTGCTGCACAGCATCTCCTCTTGAGACTCTCAAAGCATTATTCAGACTGGGGAGGGGGGAAAGCTGTAAATATCTTATCTGCAGCACTTAAATCAATAGCTTGCACCTGGATATCCAGCATATTGACTTAATTCAACTTAAGACAGCTTCCTGCACCAATTAAATCAGTGGGAGTTTGGACACTGGTGGGACTGACAGGTGCTTCAGGTCCTAGGAAAAGATGACACAAGAGTACAGGGACAAGATGCCCCTCTCTTGGCCTCCAGGTAGGGTGGCCACATACCTCCCCTTTAAAAGAGGACACTGAAAAATACATGGTGTAGGGCTGTACTGGAACCAATGCAATCCTGCACCATGCATTTTTCATAAAGTGTTCTTTTTTAAAGGGGAGGTCTGGCCACCCAACCTTCAGGCCACCAAAAGCTGTGTATTCCCCTCCCGCCTGGTTTTTTTGGGGGGGATGGGTGGGGTGGAGAGTGTTTCAACAAAGTAAGAAGAAAACTGAACAGTAAAAATGCCTAATAAACTAATGAAATAATATTAAGCTACATCACACATAGGCATGATCAGAAGTCCACCTGCCCTATCTACAAGTTGCCCCATGAACACATTATATAAATGAGATATGCAAGATACTGCATTTCAGACACATCTCAGGGACAGAGTTCCTTTCAGTGGCTCCACTTTGAGAACTTGTCTTGGGGTCCCCACTAGGACATATCCATTTCTATTGAACTCTGGACTATAACTAGAACCAATTACTTTTGACAGACAATCTGAGCACAATGCTGTTCCCATTGAAGACAATGGGAGGTTAGCCATTGACTTCAATGGGAGCTGATTGCGTCTTCTGTTTCCAGGAAGACAGTCAATTTCTAGGCTAATAACCATAGGCCCATTGCAGATTACCCCAACACTAATGTAATGAGGTGTAATTCCCAGGAGCCTTGTGACAGACAGGCACAGATTTCAAAAGCTTTTGCCCACGTTAAATTTCAGTTGGGTTACTTGTGCAAAGTACATGAAAGTAACATCCGCTCATACCAACTTGAAGACAGTGACATGATATCTGGATAACGTGACTTCTCCCTACTTTGTACAGAGATATTCACTGCCTAGAAACTCATGCTCCAAAATATATATAGTTTTAAACACACAATAATTGATTGAACAGCACTGCCTCCAAGTCGATACATTTGGTTAGAACTGCAACAGGTACTAAAATTAGCACCGATGGGTAATTGCCACATTTTCAGATACTCCACCAAGCACTCAACGGGATACCCGAGGGCCAATCAGGTGCCTGAGGCTGGAAAAAGTGAACATTACCCAGAAAAACTGACAAGTCTCAGCCAGGAGCACTGCAGAGTCTGGTTTTGCAAAGCTCCCACGAGGACTTGTCAGTTTCAAAGACAAACCAAGGAACTCTGATAGGCGCTGTGGCTGGGAAGCTTGAAACTGACAAACGCCGGCTGAGAGGCGCTGTGGGGGGTGGGGAAGTGGCCTTTGAAAGTGACAGGCCCCAGTTGGAACTACTGCAGAGCGTCCCAGCTCGGGCCTGTCACTTTCAAAGGCCAGCCAGCGCGTTCAAGCAGCCTGTCCAGTCCCATTTGGGAACCAATGGTGTCCGAACAGGGCTAGGTTGATTCAGGCATGAAGTTCCCGAATCTTCAGGTGTCCAGTTGCACCTCTCATTTGCATAAACAATGGGTTGAACACACATTGCTTTCAAATCACTCACTCACACACACACACACACACACACACACACACACACACACAATTTTGAAATATTTAACACATATGAAGTGTAAAAAAAAATCTGGACCTCCCTCCCCTAAGCTGTTTCCGCCCCATGTGTATAACCTTTGGCATCTCATTGCGGCAGGAATAGAGTCATGGGAAGTATTTGATAATGTTTTCCTTTGTTTTGAAAGAGACACCAGAACATGCTAAGAGGTGGATTCAGAAAAGCTGGCAGGAGAACTGAAATCATGGCACCTTTCTGTAAGTGAAAATATACTGTGCAGGGTCATGACAGCCTGTGAATTTCACTCTGTTTGCATTGCCACATACTTTACACAGTAATTGCACGGTGGCCAGGAAAAGCTGAAGGCAACTGCCCTTTCACACAGAAGAAGTGAGGCAAGTGGGAATATTCAACAACAAGGTGGTTGTAACTTTATGTGAGAAATAGCAGCTGCGGTGCTCCTAAGGAGCAAGCAACTTGTTTTTGTGAAAACTGTCTTACGCAATGAAGAACAGAGACATAATTAGAACAGTTTTTGCCTAATCTCTTTTCTTTGGTAGCATGAGACAAACACCTCTTCTTGCCTCTCTAAAAGATAAGTGCCAGGTACAAGCTCCTTGTCTTTACCTTCAAGACTCTTCATAGTCTTGCTCCACCCCATCTCTTTGCACTTGTTTCCCCCCAAGTTCCCACCCAAGAACTTTCTCTTCCTCTGCCACCATCCTCACCTGTTCACAACTCCCTTGCTTGCTCAAAATGTGTTCTCCCCTTCTCCCTTGCTGCCCCCCAGGCCTGAAACTTCCTTCCCTGAATACATCTGCTCTGCTCCCTCCCGCCCAACCTTCAAGTCTCTCCTGAAACTCTACATAAGAACATGAGTAGTGCTGCACGGGGTCAGACCAATGGTCCATCAAGCCCAGCATCCTGTCTCCAACAGTGACCACTCTCTTTCTCCTGGGAGAAGTACCCAACAGGTCACAATGGGCAATCCATTCCCTGTTGCTCCAGCCCCCAACAGTAAGAGGTTATGTCCCCCAAACCTATTGGCTAACATTAATGGACCTATCCTCCAAGAACTTATCCAATCCCCCTTTAAGCTACACTACCGGCCTTGATCATTTCCTCTGGCAGTAAATTCCACATGTTAACTGTGTGCTGAATGAATAAATACTTTCTCTTAGTTGTTTTAAATCTGCTGCCAGTTAATTTCGCGTAGTGTCTCCTTCTCCTAGTACTGTTAGAGAGAATAAATAACTGCTCCTGGTTTATTAGTTCCAAACCACTCATGATTTTATAAACTTCTATCATATCCCCTCAGTCATCTCCTCTCCAAGCTGAAAAGCTCCAACCTATCCAGCCTCTCTTCATACAGGAGCTGTCAGCCATTCCATACCCTTGATCATTTTTGTTGCCCTTCTCTGTACCCTTTCTAGTTCTACTATGTACTTTTTGAGATGGGGTGACCAGATCTGCACACAATATTCCAGGTGCGGTTGTACCATAGATCTGTATAGAGACATTACAATATTTTCAGTTTTATTCTCACTCTATCCCTTTCCAAATGATTCCCAACATTCTGTTTGCTTTTCTGACCACTGCTGATCACTGGGCTGAGGATTTCAATGTATTGTCCACAATGACTCCAAAATACTTTTCCTGAGTGGTAGCTCAGTGTTAATTTAGAACCCAGCATTGTGAACTCATAGTTTGGGTTATTTTTCCCTATGTGCATCACTTTGCACTTGTCCACATTAAATTTCATCTGCCATTTGTATGCCTTGCCCAGTCACCCAGTCTTGCAAAATCCTCCTGGAATTCTTCACAGTCCACTTGGGTTTTAACTACCTTGAATAACTTTGTGTCAGCTCCAGATTTGATCACCTCACACTTTACTCCCTTGTCCAGATTGTTAATGAATACATTAAACAACACTGGTCCCAGTACAGATCCCTGGGGCACTCCACTAGTTACCTCTCCCCGCTGTGAAAACTGGCTATTTAGTCCTTTTCTTTGCTTCCTACCTCTTCCATCAGGCTTTCCCTAGTTCCATCCTCATCAACTTGTCACTGATGCCCCCTCTCCCATCATTCACTCAGGGACCCGCCCTCCCCCCCTCTTCCCTGTAACCAAGTTAAGCACGTGCTTCTGCAACATCTCAGTTTCATGAATGTATCCCTATCTCTCCGTGTTCCCCTCTCCTTTGTCTTTCCTAGATTGTAAGACCCTTGGGGTAGGGAGTCTGTCTCCAAATTATGATTGTATAGCACCAAGCACATTGCTTGTGCTAGATAAATAAATAAATTATTAATAATAAATAATAATACTTTGAAGGCAGGACTGAAATGAATAGCTGATATCCAACTGTAAGTATTATTTACATCTTTGGGTAACAGAGCCAATATCCAATCAAGAATTCTTGCCGAAACCGATATTCACTATTTTGGATATTTTGTTCTGGATACTTTGCCTATTTTTTGTCACTATTTCTTCTTCTATTTTTACCCTGCTCCCTCTTGCCAATAGCGACTCAGGGTAGCGTACAAAACAAAAACAATAATCCATAAAACAGACAATACATCATAAATATAAATACAGTATAAAAATATAAAATAATTAGCTCCATATAAAACAATACCCCAATCTATAGCTAAAACAATCCCTCTCCCACCTCCTCCCCTGTTGAACACCTGACGGAAAAGCCAGGTCTTATAATTTTGCCGGAAGGCAAGAAGATCCGGGCTGATGTGAATCTCCGCTGGACGGGCATTCCATAGGGACAGCGCAGCCACCGCGAATGCCTTCCTGTCCATCCAGACCCGCTGATAACATGGGACCTCCAGGAGGGCACTCCCGGATGACCATAGGGACTACCCCGGGCCCGGGGGTGAAGTGTTCCCTCAGGTAAGCAGGGCCTAGGCCATGTAGGGCTTTAAAGGTCAACCCCAGCACCTTGAATCGGGCCCAGAAGACAATAGGCAGCCAGTGCAATGCATGGCGCACCGTTGAATGTGCTTCCTGCGGCCTGTCCCTGTAAGCAGACGGGCCGCCGCGTTCTGCACCAGCTGCAGCTTCCGCACCACCACCATGGACAGACCCCACGTAGAGCGCATTGCAGTAGTCTAGCCTCGAGGTAACGAACACGTGGATGACAGTGGCGAGATCGGCATCTGAGATATATGGGCAGAGCCTCCTCACCAGATGTAGCTGGTGAAAAGAGCCCCTGGTCACAGTCAACACATGAGAATTCAGGGGCAGCTGTGAATCCAGGAGCATTCCCAGGCTCCGCACAGATGGAACCAGAGGGGCAGACACCCCCAATAATGGGGGCAACCTCCTCTCCCAGATCACCGACCCCCCCAATCCCCCCCAACATCAATTCCATCTTGTCAGGATTGAGCTTCAATCGGCTTGACTTCATCCAGTCCCCCACAGCTGCCAAACACTGGGAAAGCAACAAGACAGCAGGGCCTGGGTCTGATGAAAATGAAAGATACAGCTGGGTGTCGTCAGAGTATTGATGACAAAGAACTCCCCAGCTGCGCACAACCTCCCCCAGTGGCTGCTTATACACGTTAAACAAGAGAGGGGACAGAATGGAACCCTGTGAAACCTCACATGGGAGGTCCCATGGGGATGATGTACACTCCCCTAGTACCACCCACTGAGATCTATTCGCGGGTACGAACGGAACCACTGTAAAATGGTTCTGTCCACCCCAGTCAGGTCCCGCAGGCAGGTCACCAACATCTCGTGGTTAATGGTGTCAAAAGCTGCTGATAGATCTAGTAGAACCAGCAGGGTCATACGACCTCTATCTAGCTCCACCAGGAGGTCATCAACTAAGGCCACAAGCACCGTCTCCGTGCCATAACCCAGACGAAAGCCAGACTATGCGGGATCCAGAAACCGGTGCAGTCCAGATGTGCCTGCAGGTGACGGGCAACCGTCTGTTCAATAACCTTCCCTAAAAAGGGAAGGTTAAAGACAGGCCGATAGCTTGCCAGGACATCAATGTCAAGTGATGGCTTCTTGAGGAGAGGCTGTATCACAGCCTTCTTAAGGCATTCTGGCACTCTCCTCTCCTGAAAGGAGGCATTGATTACCCTGGCCAGCACCGGTCCCAATGTCTTCCTTGTGGCTTTCACCAACTAGGATGGGCAAGGATCTAATTCACAGGTTGTGGCCCAAACAGACCCCTGTACATCCGCCGCCTCGGCAGGCATGACCAATTGAAATTCATCCCACAAAACCTGACCAGACAGGTCATTCCTTACCTCTGGCTCTGCCAATGCCTCAGAAATGGTGGAGTAAAGTCATGCTCAATGCGAGCGATTTTGTCTGTGAAGTATGCTAAAAACATGTCACAGCGGGCCTTGGACAAGCCCAGTTCTAGGCAGAGAGAGACTGGACTGACCAAGCCCCTCATGACCCGGAAGAGCTCCACAGGATGCAACTGCACAGACGGTATGAGGGCAGCAAAGAATGGCTTCTTTGCTGCCTGCACAGCCACAGCACAGGTCTTCAAAAATGCTCTATGCTGCAACAGGTCTTCTTGGGTGGGAGTATGGCGCCACTGTCATTCTAACCGCCTCCCCTCGCACTTTAACCGCCCCAGGTCCTCCGTGAACCACGAGGACCTGCTGTGGTGAAACGCTGGAAATGAACGCCTAGAAGTCACCTGATCGATGGCCTCTGCCAGCCCATCATTCTAAAAGACCACGTGGCCATTGATGGAGCGGCTGTCGAGGTCAACAGGTATCTCCCCCAGAGCATTCCGTAACCTCTCAGGTTTCATAAGTTTCCGGGAGTGGACCATCCTAACTGGTCCTACACTCCTACGGTCAGGCAGGCGTGCTAGGATGGAAGCTCAAAGGAGGTAATGGTCTGACCACAGCAAGGGTGAACATACCACACCTGCAATCATTGGACCCCCTGCCCTAGATCAGTGCTCAGAGTATGCCCCCCCTCATGTGTCGGGCCCACCACCACCTGGGTTGCCATGGCGGCCATGAATTCCTGCAATTCGGTCTCGGCGTGGATACTGAAGTCCCCCAAGAAAACAAGCTTAGGGGTCCTATGTCTGAAACCAGAGCTGCTAGAGCAGTCAGGGATGCCGCTATGCAGTGGGGTGCCCAGTACACTAGCAGAATCCCTAATCTGTACCTGGCCGGACCCTCTGGTCCATCTCCGGCCAAATCAAACACAAGATGGAGACCCTCTATCCTGGCGTCTGTCTGCATTGAAAACTTCTGAACAACCAATCCATCCCTAAAAAGAATAGCTACGCCCCCACCCCTGGCCTTCCAGCCTAGGCTGGTGCTGGACAGAGTACCCAGCTGGAACGAGGTCAGCCAAAACTGGCCCCAACAAACTTGTTCAGCCAGGTCTCTGTCACACATACAAGGTCGGCCTCCCATTCCAAGATGGCATCATGAATGATGGGAGGCTTATTGGCTACCGACCTCGCATTAAACAGCACTAGAAACCGGCCAGGGTCATCTGAGACCTCGACCACCTGGTTACCTGAACTCGGGGGTGGAGCACGGGACGGCACTAACCACCAGTCCCTCTGCTCATGATGATGCCTCTCCCCATATGGGCCATAGATTTGCTACTCTACACCAAGACAGAAAATGCTACTGATATTTCAGCTCTAGTCCAAGGTACTTGATTATGCTCAGCTGTCAAAATCCTCCAGGCATTCAGAGCCAAATCTGTCCTGCTGAGGTGACACTTCAGTCAGAGCATAAGGCTGAGAGAGAATGAGAGAAAAGAACAGCAGGTTTTAAAAATGTTTTATAGCCTTAAGTACATATGCTTTTGTGCTTAGCATGTCTGAGCTGCAATCTGCACTAGACTGAAACTGGTGTGCATGGCATGCGTTTACTTTTTGTAGTGCCACACTCGACGTTTCCTTGCGGTTAGGGTACATTCAGTACAACACTCCACTATTTTCTACCAAATCCAATCCAGGCAACAGTCCATTTCCAGTTACTGGAACTAGTGCTTGTGTAATGATGACTGAAGAACAGTCTCTTGAGAGTTTTACGCTGCACTTTCTGCTGCAGGAGTTTCTTTCTGTTCTCCTTAAAAGCTCAGCTAGAGAAGACAGCTGCTTCAAGCACTGATCCAACTGCTTTGACCTGGGTGGCTGGCTGGCTGCTACATGCATGCAGGGCGAACTGTTCTAACAAACTTATTTTCCTTCAGAAACCATGCAGATTTAGTTGGGTTAGGATTCTTGGTTCTTCGGCAAATGGACGTTAATAGAACAATAATTTATCCATGTTCACTGGATTTTCCCCACTGGCAGCAGGGGGAAAGACGCAATGAAGATGGGTTGCTGTTTATAGTCCAGACTCCAGAACACATAAGAACCAACATAAAGGATTAGACTGATGGTCCATCTAACTCTGTATCCTGTCTCTAACAGTGGACAGTACTAGATGCTTTGGAGGAAGTGTACAAAAACAGAATACTGACGGAATAATCCATTCCTTATTGTTCACATCCAGCTTTTGGCTGCCAGATTTTATCCCATGATCAATTTGACTTTTTATCTTTATTAAATTATCCAAACATTTTTTTGAACCCACTTCTACTATTAGCCTTTGCAACATCCCTTGCCGATGAGTTCCATAGGTTACTAGTGAACTGTGTGGAAAAATTACTGCCTTTTATGTGTTTTCACTTTTCTGCTTGTTCATTTCGTCAGCTGTCCCCTAACTCTAGTACAGACGTATGAGACATAGGGTGAAAACAGATGTGATGCTTGGGTTACAAGGAGAGGGCTGCTCGTGTGAACAGCTGTCCCAGCCAGCCTGAGGAGTGGCAACTGCAGCAGTTCACCCCAGGGAGGTGCCTTACTGCTGTCACGTCTGTTTTCACTCATGGTAACTAGCAGCACCGTATTTCCTTTCTCTACACCAAGATAGAAAGTTTTTGTTATAAGTAAAAGTCAGACAAGTTTAATTTTTTTACTAAAAAGATCTGGAATCTTAAGTATCTTCAAAGAGAGGGTCAATTCCAACCACCCAGACTTGAGGAAGGAAAAAACAAATGCTAAATATAAACTCGGGAGCCTTCTGATCTGCTTTTGCTAATGGATTAACAATAAAATCCATGTTTAATGGGAAATAAACTTCATTGTCATCAGTTTAGTTTTGTTGCAGCAGAAGGAAGGGTGGGAGAGAAAATCAATTTTTGTTCCTTTATCCCTTTCTAACATTAAAAAAAAAATAATTCTCCAGCCTTTGACATAACCTCTGTCATTGTTCTTGTTATCACACCGAGTTAGCAAATAAAAGAAATCAAACCCACAAGGAAAGCGGTAACTGGAAAAATGCTTTGCAAGTTGATTATCTTATAGTATATATTTTTTTGCACACACTTTATATAACTTTGAAAGGCAGCAACAAAACGAAAAGGGGCGCGTCAGTTGTGTCAAAGGGTGGAAAAGCAATTAAAAAGCCACCCACTTCAAACGCTCCATTCATTCCAACCTGACAAATAGGAACTTTAGACACGGGCTGCTTTTAAAAAAACAAAACAGGAAAGCATATTGTGATTAAACAATAGGAAACTATCCCGAAGGAAATGAATGAGTGATTTATTTATGATGCAGTCCTTTCCTAGCGTGAACACCTGTTGGTTACACTTTATAAAATAAAGACCTCATTTGCTTCAGCCAGAAAAGACATCATTTGCTCAGGGACAGGGAACCTTTTCCCTCCTGAAAGCCACCCAAAAAATGTGCTGTACCATTTTTAAAAAAGGGAGCTGGCATATAACGCCGGGAAGGAGCTCCTGTAATGAGGGTTAAACCAATAGGGAGGAAGCATGCTCAAGGATAAAAGACAATTGCTAATGAAATTGCTCAGGGTCAGGACCCATATTCACTGTGTTTTCCCCATTGCTACCAACACACTGAACATGGGTCCCTGCTCATTGTACGTTTCATTTTGAAGGCATCTTAGAAACTCATGGGATTCAATCCAGGTCAACACAAGTATTTTCTTAATATTCCTTAAGAACACAGGAATTGTCACACTGGATCAAACCAGTGGTTTATCATGGTTCAGGATCCTGCCACTGTAAATAATAATTCAGAGTCCCCCTTCTCCCCTTTAACAAGCAGTGGACAGCACTTGATGAGTCAGAAAGAGACCTTCTGTTATGTCTCTAAAGCCAAAGTTGGCCTGGGTCTTCCTTCTAGTATATCTGTGTGTGTTAAAAACATCATAGTGTTAATACAGCCCAATTCCCATTGCTTGTTTATCATAGAGTGGTCCCAGATGCAACAAGAAGTCCATGGAATTCTACTGAGCATTGACGTTGCTGTCATCCCAATCCTGTAGCTGCTCCTACTGATGTTCACGTTGTTGCCTGGGTGATATCATGTTTCTTTCTATGGGCTCTCTTGGATTACTACAGACTGGAAGTGGGGCAGTGCACTGGTGTATACATAACAGCAGTTATGTGCAAGTGGCAGCTAAAGGATGTCCATGAACATGATTCCGAGGACATTAAACAATGTTACGTGTGGGGTGGAAAGTGCGTTTGCACAAACAGACATAGCACAAGAATGTGTGTTTAAGCTGAAAATGAGTGGCAAGTCTTACCTCTGCTAACATCCTGTAGTTGTGAGACCATAGCTAAGGGTGTGACAAAATGTCCATTCAAGTGGGGAAGAAATGCTTAAGAACATGACATAGGAAATGCCATGATGTGTCAGACCAATGGTCTATAATAATAATAATAATAAAATTTATTTATATAGCGCTGTTCAGCCATATGGCATTTGAAGCATTTTACAAAATTAAAAATACAACAAAACAACATAACTTAAAATCCATATAAAATCCACTTAAAACAATTTAAAAGAGGCAGGAAAAGGGGGAGGAAAAAAACATGAAGGGAAACTAGCAGAAGATCTTCTAAAACCACCTGGAGAACAAAATGTTTTCAGGTGCTTTTCTCAGGAGAGGAGGGAGGATCAGAGGGTTTTTCCCAGAAGTGATGGTGGACTGTAGTACCACGCTTTGCCACGTGTGGGACAGTGGCCCACCATCATGCTTGATTGCGCCTGCCAGATGTTAGCGTGGGCCGTTACCTAGTCGGTTGTGGAATTAGCCCGTGCTGAGATTTTGAACCATTCCCAAGTCACAGCCCAGGCTAAGCGTCACCACCGACTGGGTAAGAGCTGCCCGACTGGGTGTAAAGCGGGCTGCCACGGATGAAGGCCCTCTGTACTTACTCCGGTCCAGAGTGATCACACTTCCAGGCAGCCATCGCAGCGGTCATAGGCTGCCATGGGCTGTCCATTGGAGGGTGGGGGGAGGAACGGGCCACTGTATGTAGCGTGGGAGTGGGGACATATGGACGCACGTCCGTGCATCTCCCTATCATAACATCTGCTTGGCAGCTGGACCGCGTCCCGGTCAGAGTGACGGTGGAGCAGTCCATGGTGGCGGTGGGAGCCATCACTCAGAAAGCACCCTGAGACAAATATCTAGAGGGAGCAAGTTCCACACTGAGGGGCTCATCATAGCAATGGTCAAATTGTCCACTGACTTATGGTGCGATAGCGTGGTCCCCAAATGGCAGGTGGCATCTGAGCACAGATAGCCAGTAGGGTGAGATTTCTGGAGCAGGTCTCAAATACAGCCAGGGCCTATACCGTAAACGGCCCTAAAAAACAGCAACACAATCTTAAATTCAATCCTCTGTTCTACAGGCAGCCAGTGCAGAGCAGAGAACACAGTGTGGATGTAATATGAGCACGGCTGCTGAAAAGAGAAACCAGCTGTGCTGCCTTATTCTGAACAAGATGCAAGCGATGGAGAAGCACCGCTAGAAGCCCATAGAAAAGGAAGTTACAGAAAATAAGTCTCGTAGTCAGCAGGCCATGGATCACTGTGGAAAGGTCAGCCTAGAATAAGTACAAGCAGAGTTTACACAAATTGCGCAGCTGGAAAAAGCATCTTCAAACCATCTCCAATGCCCGAGTTTTCATGGACAGAATATGGTCAAAAATGACACCCAGGTTTTTTCTATCTATCCCACTATCATGTCTCCAACAATAACCAGTGATGGATGCTTCAGAGAAAACATATAAGAAACAGGAAAATTATGAGTTGAGAGGTAGAAAGAGGAGACACCACCTTGCATTTTAGCTAGTATGCTTGTAATCTTGTTTGATTATGAAGCTGGGAAGATTAGAAGGACAAGAAACCTTAACTTGCATCTGTTCGTGTGAGAATTATGGCTGTGATGTGGTGACATCTGCAGAACTTTCAGTATAAAGGTTTGCGTTCTAACTTGAGGTAGCGCAGGTGTATTTCAAAGTTTGTCATCGTAGTATCTTATACAATGTGGTATGTGTATACTAAGTGTGAATTACTTTAGAATCCTGTACAGTAGTCTCAGTGCAGCTTTCAAATTTCAATTTTAGAATAAAATTCTCATTGTCAACAACCGTACAATGCAAGAGACACACAACCCCGCCCCCCAATCCTCTTCTCATGATCAAGCCTGTTATTCTGTATCTTTGTTCTCAGTTGTGCTTATCAATGTTGTGAAGCATAGAGTGTTAATCTCTTGAGCACTCTAAAGGTTTAAATTGTTCAGAGGCTTTGGAGAGCATGGCAATAAATTAGACAAATTAAAGAATGAGCTGAAATTAAGGGACACAGCAAGAATGAAATGGTCTCTGGCTTTCATTCAGTTTTTCACAGGTTTTGTAGACTATATAGATTTTGTTCAAGTAAAATTAAACTTCTAACAGAAAACCACATTCTCTATAGTGAGTCACCATGTACCCACACTGGATTTAAAACCCTAGCCTATTTCTAAAAGGCTGCTAAATATGCATTTTAATCAACACACACTTTGCATTTTAAAAAAGATGCTGCTAGAGGATGGTTGGGAAATTTCCACTTATTTCTCAGATCCTAAAAATACTCTCATGTCATTTATGCAGAACACCGAGGACTTTCTAGGGTGCTGTAACCCCCACCTTCAGCACCTCACACAAAAAGCTTTACTGCTTTACCAAAAGCTGCTGTTGCACAGTGTGCAAGGGGCACTGGAGGCCTGATGATGCATTGTTGAAATTGTGAGGACCAGATCTCCTCTCATTTATTTAGGTAGAGGTAAATCAGCAGTAATTCCACTGAAATAACTGAATAGCCACTCCTGGAGACGAGTGAAACTAGGGCTGCTTTTAGATGTGCGCGGCGAACATGCTGCATAAAATCCAGGGGCGGCTGGTGGGTCTTGACATTGGAGGGGCAGTAAGGCCGGCGGGCAATGGTGGGCGGAGCCAGGGCAATGGTGGGCAGCATAACCCAGCAGTAAGGAGTTCCAAAGGTTAATGTTGGATGGACATTACATTACTTAATCAAGCAATTTCAGTTAGGTTAGGCAGGTTATAATCACCTCCTCTGCCAGGTTTAAAAGCAGTCAGACAACCTTAAACCTCACTTTCAAGCAGTTTTAGCAAAGACACACACACACACACACACACGCAGCAGAGGTTAAGAATACTGCTTCAGAAAGAAGGGACTTGCTGCATGTATGTTGGAGGGACCCGAATCCCTGCTTCAGAAGTCTCTT
>QEPC01009589.1:2166185-2206656 GCA_003113815.1 Sphenodon punctatus
AAAAGCATCCCATTTCCAGCATTGTGAACACACACCTAAAGATCTCCAGACTCACAGCTACATCTCGGGATCTCAAAAGCATCCCATTTCCAGCATTGTGAACACACACCTAAAGATCCCACCCTTGGGGGGTGGGAGCAGCGTGAGGGGACCCTGGGCGGGGAGCAGCATGGGGGGACCCTCGGGGGTGGGGGGACCCTCAGAGAGAGGTGGGAGAAGGGTGGGGGGTGGGATCTTCACTTACCTGGCTGCAGCTCCGGCGGTCCCCGGCAGCCCGGGTGGCAGGCAGAGGGGTGTGTGTTGGGGGGCCTTTGCTTTAAATTGCTTGTGTGTCCTGCTCCTCCGGAGCCAGGACGAGCGGGCAATTTAAAGGCTAAAAACAAAAAACAACAAAAAAGTTCCCAATCCCTGTCTTGCTGCTCTCCTCACCCCCCGCCGCTCTGAGCGGCAGATTGGGGTGGTGGGGGGAGCGGCAGCAGCAGGGAAGCGGCTGAGGCTAGCGGTGCACTGTTGAGAGCGCGCTGCCAGCCTTCTCCTGATGTGGACCCTGAGCTGAAACTCCATGTGCAGCTGAGGCAGGGAGAAGCACGCATGCGTACTGGTCCCTGCCTCAGCTGCCCGGCCCAAAGCTTCTCGCCTGGGCGCTTGCATCAAGTGCCCAGGCGAGAAGTTCCATTGCGTCCATTAGGCGCAATGGAAGAAGGCTAGCCCTTCCCTCCACAGCACGTCCTATGTGTGCCGTGGACTGAGGGGCTCAGCCGCCCAAATCGCGTTTTCAATAGAAAACGCAGTTTGGGCGGCTAAGCAGCTCAGCCTTTTTGTCCCTTCCGGGACCCACGCTCAGAATGGCTCTGAGAGTGGGTCCCGGAAGGGAGACAGAGTCTGACAGCAGCAGCAGCCTCTGAAGCAGGTCAGAGGCTGTTGCTGCTGTCAGAAGCGGCGGCGGTTTTTTTTTGGTTTTGTTTACCTTATGATTGTGCGGCGGGGGTCCCCCACGGTGCATGGGGGGCAGTGCCCCAAACGCCCTGGGGGGGGGAGCCGCTACTGATAAAATCACACTACATGTAAATATGCCGTGTGTGGGATTTAGACGTGACATTTTGTGCGTTAAAGCCGGTTGCACGTTCTTTTAAAGCCGCAAATTAAATACCTCGACATTGAGGTATTTAATTCACGGCTTTAAAAGAACACGCTACTGGCTTTAATGTGCAAAATATCACGTCTAAATCCTCCACGCAGGATATTTACATGCAGTGTGATTTTATGCAGCGTATTCGCTGCCAACGTCTAAAAGCAGCCTCAGAGAAACACTCTAAGGCTGTGGTTCGCAAACATTTCATGTTTGTCCATCTTTTCTGACCCATGAATGATAGCATGACATTTATTTATTTCAATTTGTATCCCACCTTATCCTTTAGACTCAGGGTGGCTCACATTTCAATGTGCTCTACGTGAGGCTGCCCTTGTTCCTTGTTCGGAGGCTGCAGCTAGTGCAGAATGCGCCGGCCAATCTCCTTTCGGGGACGGGTCATCGGGAGCACACTACACCAGTGCTCTGGACTCTGCACTGGCTGCCAATAGCGTGCCGAGCTAGGTTCAAGGTGTTGGTGTTGATCTATAAGGTCCTTCATGGTCTGGGCCCCTCATACCTCAGGGACCGCCTCGCCCTCCGCGCCCCAGAGCGTCTCCTTCGGTTTGCCGGGGGTGCCTTCTTGGAGGTCCCCCGCGTTAAGCGGGGGGCCACAATGGAGAGGGCATTCTTGGTGGCCGCGCCGTGCCTTTGGAACTCCCTTCCGGAGGAAGTTCGCCTGGCCCCGAGCCTTTTGACATTCCGGCGAAGTTGTAAAACCTGGCTGTTCGCCCAGGCCTTTGGGGAGGGAGGGAGGGTGGGTTAGAAGGTTTTATCTCCTGTACCCTATTTATTGTTTTAATGTTTTTCCTAGGCCCTGTTTTAATATTTTGAATGGTTTTTGATGTTTTAAAATGGTTTTATATGTATTTTAGTTGTGTTACTACTGTTGGAAGCCGCCCCGAGCTGTTTGCAGGAGGGGCGGGGTATAAATCCAGAAAATAAATAAATAAATAAATAATTATTAACTTTAACCATTAACATTAAACTAATTAACTCAACTAGTAATCTTCACAACAACTTTGTGAGATAAGTTAGGAGATATGTGATGGGCCCAAGGTCACCCAGTGAGTTCATGGCTAAGACGAGTTTTGAACCAGGGGCCTCCCCCTACCTTCCCATCCCAGTACTGTGCTCTTAACCACTACACCACACCAACTGTACAGAAGACTGAAAACCCTCCCTCTGTCACTGCCCCAAACCCCAGCTCTTTTGTTCTTTATGCAGCCTGCTCACAGCGATGTGGATCTTCTGGAAAATTTTGAACCGGAAAATTTTCCCAATGCCCTAAATCGACTGGGATTTGATTTAACATATTTATTTGACTTGTACTTAGTAAACAAAACTCAAAAAGTACACGGTTAATTGTATATGCTGGATAAATATCTCAAAAGTTTTTTACAATAGCCATAAGTATTTGAACTGAAATATTTATTTAGGAAAAAAGTGTTATAATTATGTTACTAATTAATTTTATGAAACAATGCATTTTTAGAACCAGAAAACTTTCCAAAAATATATAGTGGAAAATTTTCCATCCCGCATCACTGCCTGCTCATACCACCTGCCCAGCCCCAGCCCACTCATCCTCCCCAACTTGCACTGCAGGTTGGGGGCTCTGCTCGGTAGTGATAAGCTAATCAACGGGGAGCATCTCCCCCACACTACTGTAATGCAAGCCCCAGCCTGAGAAGCTCTGTTTTCCACAACGCTCAGGTTGTGTGTTGGAGTGCAGAACTTTTCCCCTCTCAGGTACCTATCTAAAAATGAGTACAAGCTCTGAGGGCCACATAGAGGTTGGGGGCTTAAAGGCAGGGCACCGATTCTCCTGCAGAATTTTATTTAAAAATTCCATGAGAGTCTGGGAGGCTCGGGGCCCAATTCTGCTGGGCTGTGTTTGGGGGGTGGGGTGGGGGGTGGGTTTCAGGGCTTGCCTACCCCCAGCCTGGCAAATGAACACACCTAGCAGCAGCAGTGGACAAATGAATGGAGTCTATTGATAGCAAAGGGTCAGTGAACAGATAGAGAGTATGAGCAAGACGGTATGAGGGAGCAAGGAGCTCAGTGAAGGCTGGAAACCCAATTAAGGAGGAATTCCTGCTTGTGGGATTTGAGAACCCTAAAGAGGGATGTCTGCGAGCCAAAAGGTTTGCGGCCCAAACAAAGGCAGAAGAGCTCCTCTCAGCGCTCTTCAGCCACTCCTCCTGGCTGCTTCCTGTACCACGGGATGGAATCGGCCCTGGCGCCTGAGGTTCCCCACCCTGTGTTAGCAACACACCAAAGTACCATGACGCACATTTTGGGAAGCACTGGCTTCAGAATGTTGCAGCACAGCAAGAGGTGGCCTGTAAAACTTTGCCTCCTACACACTGTCGTACAGCAAGGTCTAAAGCACAGCTTGGAGTCACCCTTCTCCACGGGCTTGATCCAACTGGGGAGGCTCAACTATGTGCTGGAACACTGGGGTGCTGGCTCCATGATCCCACCTGATTCCAAGGGAAGCGGAGCCAGTCTCTCCCTTCCACCTGTCAGCAGGTAGTCATAGCAGCTGTCTGTGTGGGGGAGGCTCTGCACATGCACAGCAGGCTTCAGGGTCAGGTGACAGAGGAAGCCTGGCACCATGTCCACCCAACGCAACTCTGCACCCTTTCCTGTTCAGAGCGCCACACCCAGCAGTACAAGTGCCACTACCCCATAGGGGATCCAGCCACCTTCTTAGCAGGTTATCAAACTCCTTGCACCCTGTAGCATCCCCCCTAGGCTCCCTCACTGGATCAAGCCCCACATAAGTGCATGGCAAGTGGAAAGCTTTCCCCCTGTAGGGTCTTAGAGCTGGTGGGATCACCACAGGAATGAATATCACCTAGAGCCCTGCAGCCTGACCTGATGGGACCTGACGAGGCCTGTTGGGCTCTGGTTGGGTGCATCTTCTGCCCAAGCCCCTCAGACCCTGTCCCCAGACTGCCATGACAATGTGGTGCTCTGTGGTCGCAGGGCCACACCCATGGACACATTGAGCCTGGGCTTATTTGGGCCTCTCTTTGGTTCAGGCCACTGAACTAAACAGCGCTCACTCGGCAGCACTCTCAGAAATGGCTAAAGGGGAATGGCTGGTTTTCCATAGAGATCCAGATCTCGCTTATCAGGACACTGCTCATCCAGAGACATTGCTTGTCCCCCGTATGAGTGATGCATTTGCAGAGGGCATGGGTGAGAGCAGAATGGGAACCTAGCGCTGTTCCACAGTACTGCACCCCTCTTATCTGCCCACTGCAACTGCCTCAGTCCTTGTCCTTCCAGTTCTCGGCTTCAGAAACAGGAAGGTCAGGGGGAAATGTCCAAGACAGGAGGGCAGGGGAAAGTAGTGCTGCCACCAGATCTCTTGCCCTGCTCTCTCCCTGCCCCTTGCAGTGTGTGTAGGGAAGATGGGAGGAGACAGAGGAACGGGAGTCTGACAATAGCTCTGGTCTCTTGCTTTGCGTTCTTTCCCCGGTGTCACTGTGAGCTAGGGTGGCTGCAGAGGGCAGGGGGAGTGAGTGCATCGAAAGTCCCACTCATCTGGGTACTTTATCTCCCCGATATAGAACCACAGGATGTCAGAGTTGGAAGGGACCTAGAGGGTCATGCTTTCCTATCTCCCAAAGATGAGCAGGTCCCTGCTCTCTTAAAAACCAGAGAACGGTAGCCAGGTAATTCATCCTATAGGTCCATCGCATCAATGATGTTTTGTTTTCAGGGGAAGATTTCATACTGCACTGCACCCTGTTGTCAGCTAATGCTCCCTGCACAAGCCTGGACGAACTTGCCAATCACCCTCATCTAATCTTTACAGATGCTGGTTTATCCCGTGGGTGCATTAAAACATTAGATATCCCCTCCCCCCCCCTTTTACAATAAGTTGCCGGACAGCTGCTGCACAGTCCTGTTTAACCTGTGCAGCCTTACATAAGGCTTCCGAAGGGCATGGTGCCAATTCAATATGGCAGCCCAGTGCTGTCTTCGCAGGGTCCCTTACCAAACTCAACCGGCGGGGAAGGAAGGTCAAGAGCCAGGAGGAGACATGATGATGCTTAGCATACCTAATGAAAACTAACTAGGTCGCTAAAACTCTGCACACAAATCAGATGTTAAGAGCCACACACTGTGTAGTCTTGTGAAAACCTGCAGTACGACACGCCATGCCAAAAGAAGAGGACAGCCTGTGACATTTGCACACCCCACATGTCACAGTATAACACTCCCCTTCTCCCCCAGAGCATACATGTGGGGAAGAAGAGGAGTGTTGTACTGTGACTGTAGGTAATTAAAAATGTAATAAACATGCCATACCGAAGTGCAGCAGAACAGCTGGTTTAATCTGCATATTTATTTAACCGTGATTACATGATTTTATCTAGAACGCAAGGAATAAAAATTTGCAGTATTTTTAGTGCCCTACTTAGACATAAAGAAAACATGACAGAAAGGTCTCTGGGGAGGTGTTAACTACATGCCGTCAACACACACTTAAGCCAAGGAACTGCCAAATGGGCCAGACCAATAGTCCATCTAGCCTAGTAACCAGTTTTTTTCCGGCAGTGGAGTGATCCGTCTCCTGCCATTCACTCCCAGATTCCTACAGATTTGCATCAGGATTAAGTGTCAAAAACCAAGCCTGAGCTCACTTGAAAGTTGTGTGAGCCATTCTGTGAGCCAGCAAATAAATGCTACGCCTGGAATGGGACAAAGTGCAATGAGTATAAAGGACTCTTTGGATGTGCCACATGGGCCCAGATCTGCAGTTCTTGAATGGTACCATGCAAAGCTTTTGTTTTGTGAAAGTTTTGCAAAGAGGCTGAGTATCTTCATGAAATATTTTTTTAAAAAAACAACATTAGGAAATAAACTGATCTACGATGACGCAAATGTACCTGGAAATGGGTAAAATTCCACCCGAATTCCCACTACTTATTCACAAAAACCCAGCCTCACAACTTTCACTTGTAGATCATAAGAACTTAAATCTTGCCATACTGGATTCAAAATGGATTTAGCATGGCAAGTAATTTCCCCTTTTCTTCCTACGGTTTTGCTGCTTGCAAGACTGGATTGGCAGACATCTTGTTGGGTCTCTCTTTCTATAGAAAGAACACTGGTCACACAGCCAATTTCACAAGCTGCACTTGTGACTTGATCTTCATCCTGAAGTAATGAACCCTTGTGCATGGGTTTCTTTAAAACAAAAAAAACCCCTTTCTCTGCAACAGGAATCTCGTGCGAACACGGAGTTTAGCTACATCGTTGGAAAGCGGTATGTAGCAGCAATGTTGCCTTGAAAGGGAAAATAACCTCGGGCCCAAGTTATCATGGTCAGCTTAACCTCACTTCGTCACACTAGCGTCAGAAGCCAAAAGACAGAGTGAAAGTCCTGCTGAAACACTAACATTCTCTCCATCACCCTCCAGCTGGCACAGAAAACAAAATAAAGCATGGAGAGAGGCCTGTTTCAAAGATGAGAAACGGTGACAGTAAAGAGACCCATTAGAAGCAACCTAGCGCCTCAAAATATCCATTATTAATAAAAGAAACCTGCATGTCCCTCCTACAGCATCAGATCTCTATGAAAAATGCCTCCTTTGTACATTCTTAAACACACTGGATGTCTTCAAACACAATGTCGATCGGGTGCTTCAGACATTTGCCACGTGGCTGTGTGGTTTGTCTAAGCACTGTCACTATTTTTGGCCACTGGTTTGCCCCGTTAGCCTCCCATTAACTCCTCGTTGGTTGCATGGATGTATTGGGTGCGGGAGTTGAGCGATTCCCATCCCCGTGGCTAACGTCTCTAAAGAAATCGGGTGGTGTGTTCACAGCCATTTCTGGCCTGTCTGCTCCGAATCCTGCACTCTGTGACCCCACAAAATAGCTTGTTCCTCGCTGCACCCCGTCCATTCACTCTCCCAGACCACCCGGGGGGTGGGGGGAGCAGTGAAGAATCAGCTCTTTAGCTGCAGTGCGGACCAGAGGAACAGGCAGACCTGACTGCTCTCCTACATAGACTACAATTCCCATAATGGAGTGCTTCTGCCAGGAGAGCTTCCGGTGTGAGCGGCAGGCAGAACCTCGGTTAGCCCCTGGATGTGGAGAACAGTAATGGGGGCTAATTGGAAGCAAATGTGGGTCAGAGAATGGTGTCAACACACATTTCACCACTGCGTGCCATTGAGTCTAAAGGCACACACTGTGTCAGGACCATGTTTCAGAAACACAGACCCTTTAATCAAGCAGTCCCAGGACACGGATGAGGAGGCTCAAATCCTTTCCCCCAGTTTTCAGATGGAATCGCAACTTGCAGCCTCTAATTTACTGACCAGAAATCATACAGCATAGCATTAACTTAATCAACCATGGCGGCTTCATCCTGCCAACATGGGAGAAGATGTGCAGTCCATTGCATTGTGAACCCCACAACTTCCTCCATACTCTCCAAGAACACAGGCTGTCTTTGTTTTGATTAACAAAGTATGCACATCACAAGTGTGTGCGAGTCCAGAGCCTTTATATAATCCAGAGGTGAATTGACACCTATATTTGAATTGTATGTATGTGTGGCAAGGGCTGTCACCCCTTTAGATCTGACCCAAAATCTCCAGATAGAACCCCAATTTCATCATGTTATTGAGGCACCAAAGCAAGTCACATCAGAAATGGAGTGGGTAAAGAGGCCTTCATTTCCAATGTGTCCTGCGGAGCATCATGACACTGAAGGGGCATGGCCGTCAAAAAGGGGCAAGAGAGGCCCCTTCCCCTGCTCTCTTTTAGCACAGCTCCTGCCCCTTTCTGGGTTAAAGAAGGGGCAATCCGATGTGTGGCAGACTAAACCCTGCCCAACAGTGATATCAATCCATGAATGCAGATTTTTAAGGTTATAGTGCGCCAGTCCTTACCAGGTCCAGCCACGGTCAGGAGCCTGTTGTACTATAGAAACATGGTGAGAGAGTCTTAGAAAAAGTAACTTAGTAAAAACCTAAAGAATTACTTCTAAGGGTGTTTTACACATTGGGTGTCTTTGCTCCAAAGAGCTTACAATCTCAAGCCAGACAATGATAAGAGAGGAAAAAGAAGTACATGGGGCAAAGTGACTTGCTCCAAATCAGGCAGCAGGTGGATGGCAGAACCAGTATTAAGGGAATTCTGATCTCCTGCCTTCCAGTTTAGCCACTAGGGTGGAGAAACTCTGGCTCATGAACAAAAACAGGCCAATGACTGTTTTTTGTTTGGTTCCTCTTCAATATCTGGATCTGGATTATGGATCTAGTTCCTACACTCAAACAGTGAAATCCTGAGATCAGGGGAAGGAAGCAGAGAGGAGGGCATGCACACAAGGACAGGGGATGACCCTTCCCCAGCCTCTGTGCTGCCCATGGAGCGTGTACTAATTTTTAAAGTGGCTGCTGGAAGGAAAAGTTGTTCCTCACTGCACTATGCCACACTATTTCCCACACTGGTCTAATCCTCGTTATGGGAACTCCTCCACAAAATTATACAACAGCGCCCTTATAAAAAAAACCAGCAGAGTGCAAGGGGGGGGGGGGGGGGGGTTTTGGACACCTTGCCGTAAGTCAATAACAAGTATATGATGAAGTAAAAGATTTCTCCTCTACTTCAGAACCAGGAAATGCCTATCTGCTGTTTTTCGTTGAGATGGCATTTCACTTGCAGTTGAGGGGGGAAAGCCATAGCACCCAAGATTTACCTCACAAGGGGTGGCAGTGTTTGAGGCAAGAGCATTTTGAATTTTGGAAGCTGATCAGTGTGTCATAATCTACTGTTTGACACCCAAGGCCATTTACTTTTGTGTTACACCAAAACGAAGGTTCTTTAAAAGATGGGATTTGAAAATAATAAGAAAGGTAAAACCGGATGAAATACTTGGGCTGCAGGTTAGAGAAAAATGTCCTGTCAACAAGTCAGACACTTAGGACCTTTTCACATGCCCCCTCCATGCATGCGGGTGGAACGCCTGTGCAAACGCCGTGGTGGGTGCGGGGAGGATGGGTAGGCACCCATGGGAACACCACAGGCGGTGGGTGGGACTGCGTCCACGCTCCCACGCTCCACCTACCTCCACCCATCACCCATGCACGGAGCAATAGGCGCCAATGCCCAATGTTCCATGTGCGGAGGTCCGTGGGAACGCACCACTACACACTACTACTCATCCACCGTGCAGCTCACCCATCCCCCCACCCATAGTGGCCTGTGTGAAAAGGGCCACGGTCTTACTACAAATAAATCTGGTTGGCAATTTCTGGGGTATGTGCTCATTAATGCGCTGTGTATATTATTAAGCATGTGTTAGTGAAACTGCAAACCTATGTACCACTGGAGACCATTGTGCAAACGCTGCCATCAGTCTCCAGGAGAGCATTAACTGGGAATCTTAGCAGATGTTAAACAGGAAAGAAGCAATTCTATAGGTTTTAATTTTTAAGTTGTCAATTTTAAAGGTATATTCCAGTTTAGGAAGGATTAGGTTTTTGTTTACTTGACTGGTTTGGTGTCTTTTTGTTGTGGCTATCTAAGAGACAGTTTTTGTAGTGCTTGAAGTTTTGAATCATGCCAAAAGTGTAGTAATACAAACTCCCATTTCTATAAGCACTGACATTTACCTGGCTTGACAAGGGGTTGCAATCTCAGGTTAGCAAAAAGGAGGAGGAAAGAAAGCTTTCATGATGATGAAGGAGGTGGGTGTTCTTTTGAAACTTAATGAGCATAATCTGAAGCTTCAGCAAATTCCAGGCAGAGAGGAAGAAGGAACCTCCTCCTTCATTTCAAGGTATTCTGCTTCCCTCTGCCCTTTTCCCTGAAACATCAGAGACCATCACTACCAAAGATGGGTCACTGAGAGTGATGCTCATGTGGTACAGAGAATACCGTCTTGTACGCTCAATTGGTGAGCTTTGCTCACACATTTAGGTTTATAAAGGAATTCCTTTCCCTTCCTTCCCAAGTCAGATTAGTTGCTAGGGATACTGGTGGGTTTTTTCTACCTTTCTCTGCAACATGAGACCTGCCCCACTCATATGGGTCATTTTGGAGTATATTACAAAATGAACTTCTTGACACTGCATGGGCTCTGGTCTCGATGCTCCTTGAATCCTCCTGTTTGGTGGCACACCTTTATTCTCACAAGCTGGGAAAAGTACCCTGCACTGTTGAGTTACAGTGATCATGTCATTCTAATACAAATGGGTTTTAATACAACTGGAGAATGAAACCCATTCCCTTTTAATAACCTAACTGTGTCACATTAAACCCTGTTCCGACACTCATGCAAGAGCTAGTGGAAAGAGTGCTTAACCTGAACACCATTCCATACACCAGTAACATTGTTTGCTGCACGGGCAGGGAAAGAATGTTATTGTTGATTGGAGGCAGGAAATCCAACCTATCCCCTAAAGAGACGAACTCTCACTACATCGCACCAGGAAAACAAAGGGTTGTAATTTTGCCTGGCTGATAATTTCATGGTTCTGAACAAACCTTATAAATGCCCGAAGCCCATTAGGAATTCTTACTGCTGTATAGCTTTTCTTAGTATCATGCCCCAAATCAGGTACAGACAAACTGCAATGCAAGGATATAAGGAGCTGCCTGACTGAGTCAGACCAATTGTCCATCTTAGCCTAGTATTGTCACAACCTGACACAGCAGCAGGGTTTCAAACCCAGCTCTCCAGGGTCACCACAGCATGCTACCCAAGACCCTCCAGAATCCCCAGCAGCGGCCTCCCCCATGTGTGCTACCAGAGATCCTGAATGGGAGATGCTGGGGATTGAACTTGGGACTTAGATACATGCAAAGCATGCATTCTACCACCTGAGCCATGACCCACCCCAAGCAATAGGGATGGGCGAACAGAACAGAGTTCGGAAATTTGGTTCAGTTCAGTTTGAAATTCGAGTTCGGAAATTCGGTTCAGTTCAGTTCGGTTTGAAATTCAAGTTCGGTTCGGAAGTTCAATTCGGTCGACCGAACACACCGAGTTCAGTCGAATTTCGAACTTCCGAACCAAGTTCGGCCATTCAGAACCAGGTGTTTTTTTTGTGTGTTGCCACTAGGGATGGGCGAACACAACGGAATTCGGAAATTTGGTTCAGTTCAGTTTGAAATTCGAGTTTGGTTCGGAAGTTCAGTTCGGTCAACCGAACAGACCGAGTTCGGTCCAAACTCCGAACTTCCGAACCGCGTCGCCCATCCCTAATAAGCAATACTTGTAAGAATGGAAACAGATACATGGGAACTGCCATACTAGATCAAACGTATGGTCTGTCTAATCCAGAAACTTGTCTCTGACATTTACCAACACCTAACGCTTCACACAAGATGTGACACTTTCACATATATAGGGTGGGGTAGGATTTAAACACACAATGCCAGTGACTGTCAACAGAACCCCCATGTTGATTTGTGGTTACTGGTTGAACTGCACTGCATGTGTCTAATTTAGATTATAAGACTTCAAATAAAAATTGACTCCTCTTATTTGTGTTCTGTACCAAGTCCTCTTCGTACATACAATGAGAAGCAACAGAGCTTTGGATTTGATATTTAAGAGAGAGAGAAAGAGCGCGAGAGGTCTATGAAAGCAGAAAAGTCACAAGTAAAAAGCAAGCAGAGCGATCACCTCCAAGGTGATAAAACATGCAGAATTGTATGCATGACTGTCCCTTTGCACTTTAGGCATTTTCCAAGAAAGTGAAACTCTGTAGGCATTACCAGACATAAGGTTAAACCCATGGCAATCTACTGCACGTTGAAACCAACATTATCCGGGGTGTGGCTGGCTACAGATGTTTATGCTGCAGCTTATTTTCATTGCTACAGTTTCCTCCCGCCAGCTGTTGGCTGAAATCTGTCCCTTCATGCAAGGGATCACTATAGAATCTCAGGTGACTACAGACCAGAAGTGGGGTAGCGGTTTTATCTACGCATAACAGCGGCTAGGTGTAAGCGGCAGCTACACACTGTCCGCAACCATGCTTTCTGGGATCACAGTCTATGTTAAGCGCACAGCACAAAGCATGTTTGCACAAACAGACCTAATGGGCAAATGTATGTTTAAGACCCCAATGTGTGGCTAGCGTTACATCTGGCAACACCTTGTATGGAACAATCCTGCTATTTCTCTTTGCCTCTCTTACATCTGTTGAAGGTGCTTTTCTGTTCTCGAGTCCCTTCTGTGCATGGCTTCTTTCTGATAATTACAACTGTTGTACAGGGAGTCGCCAAAAAGGAAGCCAGTCTTCCTTAAAGAAAAGGAACAGCCCTAGCACTATTTCAATTCAAATAGGGATGGGTAACTAGATAAGTATTAGACTTAACGATGGCACTGATATAGAGCTTCTGGCCTGCACTAAGGGAGCTACAAAATCCACATCAGAAGGGGAACTGAGGATTTCAGAAGAGGTGGCTCCCATCAGCTCTGCTCCCAATATGGTCCAGGATTTTAAGAAGTAGTCTGCTGTTACTTTTGTATTTACACACAGTTTAAACAGTGTTCTGGCAAAGATGGGGGAAAATGCCTTGGGAGGAACGCATGGTTGAGGAAGCTAAATAAAGCAGTGGCCAGGTCTTCAATCATCTCATTTTTTATGTATACAAAGACTGTGATTCTACTAAACTTTTCAGAAACAATATGTAAGGAATCCAGAGCAGGGGAGGGAAAAATGAATAACTGTTTATAGTTAAAATTACGGGGTGGGGGAAGAAATACAGCTTTCCCCTTTGCCGTGCTGCTTAGTGGTTTAGAAGAGGGCTCTTTTCCTGGAAAAGTTTTATAGTATAATAGGAACTTTTGTGCAGGACTTAATTGAATTATAAACAAATGCAACACAGCAACCAATCTGAAGTGGACAACATCCATGCTCTGGAAAACCAGAGGAAGGCAATCAGTCAAGCCTATGATAAGACACATTTGCGTATGGACTGTACATGTGCAAAGAAGTTGGATGCGTGAGCTACATACGTAGTGCTATCTTTTTCAGAATGTACTGTGTGTGTGTGGTAGACAAGGGCTGAGACTGCTGCTTACATGTCTGCAGGAGAGATACAGCTAAGTCCTCATGCTGACTGGAGGTTTCATCTCAGATCCTGACACATCCATGATCTGTGGAGGTGCCCAAGCTGAAGCTAGCTTGATTTAAACTAGAGAGAGAGCATGAAGGGTGTCCCCTCTGGGAACTGTTTATAGAACACAGGAATTGTCATCATCAAACACAAGGTCTATCTACTCCAGTATTTTATCTCCAAGAATGGACAGCATGAGGTGCTTCTGAAGAAGGTGTGAGAAACTGTGCAGTAGCAGATACAGGATGATCTGGTCTCATAAAAGTCTCATCCCAATCCCCCACAAATCAAGATTAATTTAAACACCAGAAAAAGTATTTTTATAATCCTCATCGTAGTCCGCAATGGCCTGTGCCATTTAAACTTAAAGGGACACAGTGAGTTCTAATTTTTGCAAGGTAGGAGAGGTTTAATCAGGAACTTCTAATGGGTCAGTTGTTGGTTTTGGCTAGCTTTGTTTTAATTTGTGTAACTATAGTATTAGTTGATTCCTTTATTTATTTAACAAGAAAAATTCAAAGAAAGAAGTATTTTATAGCAAGGTGCAGGGAATGGAAATCAAACCATTCTTCTACCTTAAAACCAATCTCCCTTTTATCATCAGCAGAATAGTGAATATGTTTTCAGGCACAAGTAACGCATCCCTTCAAGAAAGCCCTCTGCTTAAATGGTTGATGGACAAGAATGCAGCAAGAATGGGTGAAAACAGACATGACGCTAACCACGCTTTAACCACCCATGGTGGTTATTTATGCATATTGCAGGGCTGTATTGGTGCCCTATGCAGTCCTGCACAATGCATAAATAACCACCAAGGGTGGTTAAAGGGTGGTTAGCGTCATGTCTGTTTTCACCCAATGTCTACTTTGCTGAGTTAGAGGGATATGCTATATGTTACATTGAAACCATTAATATTAATTGCAATGACCAGAAATGCAGGTTAACAAAGTCTACACAAAGGGTGCAACCACACAAGCTGGGCAGGCCCAATCCCACGCGCCCCACATGGCAGGCAAGAACAGCTGCCAGACTGCGGAACCAGCGTGGAGATCAGGGCAGATGGGCCACACCCACACTCACAGGGAAGTTGGGTAGGCAGGTTGTTGCTGCAGGTCCTGTTGTGCCCCAGGGTGGGCAGAGGTGTTGGCCACATGCTCGACCGCCCAGCCCTGCTCCACTCCCCCTCCCTCAGCGATGCCGGTGGCCAAGCGTGCCTGGCGACAGTGGCCATCGCTCAAAGCCCCTTGGCAGGCCTCTGTGGGGCAGATGGGGATTATCCCCATGAGTGGCAGCGTGTTACCGCGCATTGGGCAGCCTTACCCCACTCTGGGTAAGACTGCTACGTAGTGCGTACTATGCCCCCAGCCTTTTTCCGAGGATGCAGGGCGTAGCAGTCAGCTGCCTAGCCCGTCACACAGCAGGGTGAACATCAGGCGGCCACCGGGCACATGATGCATCGCGAGGCAATGGTGACGATGTGGGTAAGGCTGCCTAAACTGCAGTGTCTCATGTGGCTGCACCCAAAATCTCTTCTTTGGATTGAAAATTAAGTCCTAAGTAAAGCAAAAACCCGCACACACAAATTTATGCAACAAGAAGTCTCATTGTGGTAAATGGCACGCAACATGTGAGACAAGTTAAATGTGTACGTGTTTTGCAGGGGAAGCTCTAGCAGTGCTGAAAACAGAAAAATATTTTTAAAAATATGTGAAGTGCATATTTCAACTGGCCTTCTTCGCATTGCATAGCAAACTTGTGGATAATGCACTATCCATCATCAAACCGAGGTTCCTTCCTGCTTTCCATACACTCTCTCTCACTGAGGATTTCAGTGGCAGTTTTTCAGATTATTTCCTCCAATATATATTACATTTTCTTGCATTTTTCCTCAAGAAATCTCAACTTGTGACCCTGGGTCCATGTTTCTAATTTATTGATGCTATGGTTCCATCACCTACAAGATGTTATACCTATTTTCTCTTCACATTTGTTTCATCGTTTTACTAGGATTAGAAAGTGTAGATCTACAGAAATGTAATTGACTCAATTGTTCTTTCCCCGCTTGAAAACTGGTACTACTTTCTTTACCGCCTGCGTCTGGTGTCTATTTTTTTTCTATGACATTTCATAGACAGCTGTCAGTGAAAGAATTAAGATAATTATTAATTCCTTAGGATGTTTATCATCCGGTCTGGCTGTTCTGTATATTTTAATTTTTTCTCCCCAACTATTCTCTTACATTCTCAATAGCTATTTTTGTAAAATGTCTTTCTACTTCAAGCTCTCCCCCCACCTTCCGGGTTAAAAACTGATTTTATAAAGGGGAAGTGGTACCAGATGGTTACTTAATTCCACAGATGTAGATGGATCTTCACTAGACCAAGGTGCTTTAAGTATCTCTGTCCAGGGAAAGAAGATAAGGAAGACAAAGCGACCATGGCATAAAATCAAGCATGTACGTGTATGTAAATGTCCCCTGAATTTCGGGCATTTTCTGAGTCTTCTCCTGAATTTTAGGCCCCTGCAATCACACCACTACTGCTGTCACATCTCCCCCATTCCGACAATTCTGCTTCTCAGCAATGAGCATAGGATTTCAAGATGGCTGTCTTGCTCACTTTTGTGGAGAAATATCCCTGATCGGCAGTTGGCAGGGACGGCTGTTCCATGCACTGTGATCTAATCATATTGCCAACCAATCAGAAAGACCACTTTGTAGTAGCAGTGGACTGGTCCTGAAGAGTTAAGGACCTTGCATGGTGGCAGCAAAGTCCTGGCCTCATGGTCTTCAGTGCATGGAGTCTGGAACAAGGGGAGGTAGGAGGTAAGAGAGGGGAGGCAGCCCAGCCAAGATAGGTGGTCAGGGCAGATGAGGGTGGATGGGGCAGGATTTGGGGGCGAGGGGGAGGATGATGCAGCTTTAGCCAAGGTATGGAGGTGAGGCTCTGAGGGCCCCAGGGAGCAAAGCTGTCTCCTCTCACTTTGAACTGTTGTTATTTCACAGAAAGTGTGATCAAGGCAAGATTATGAGATTTAATGCTACTGTATTTTCTTGGATATTGCAAATAATGAAATCCTCACACCATTCAGTCTGAATGGAATGAGTCTCTCAAGTGTTCAAAAAGCCGATTCAGCAAAGCTTTCATGCACGGGTCTACTTTTAGGATATGAATAGTTCAACTGACCACAGAGGTGTTAGTCCCATGCTTAATGCTAGGTCCTCACTTAAATTTCTTGATGAACTAGGATCGGCTTGGCTATTTGTGCTGCATGATCATGAACAGTAAACGCAGTTTGCTCCTTCTAAGATGAATCAAACGTGTAGCATACAATTACCGTGTTCTCTGCCGGTTGTGTTAGACAATATGAATACAAATAAGTAAAATAAAAACAGGCTACTTCTAAATATATTAATGCATTCAACCGACTAGGACAAGTGCCCCAGGGAAAGGTGTTTCTGGTGGAAACTGCCAATTTTGAGATGAAGGTGGTTAGGCAACACTGCACACGGCTGCTGCACCTTTGGGACGTGAGATCTTAGCTGTTCCCTGTCATGCAAATTACTTAAATTAATAAAATGAAGAATTAACTACATGCAAACATTTAAACTGTCCAGGCAAATGATAACAAGAAACTTTCTACTATTGGATGCAAAATGAGCCTGATCCCTCCCTCCGAGGAGGGAAAGGAGTTACTCTGACTGACTTTATTTCTTGATTTTATTTATTTCTGTCACTTGTACCCCGCCCCTCCTGTAAACAGCTCGGGGCGGCTTCCAACAATATAAATACATAAAAACAATATAAAACACTTTAAAATAATCAACAATAAAAATGTTTAAAACGGGGCCCCAGAAATTAAAACAGTAAAACAGGATAGGGGCGAAAGACTTTAGTAGGAAAGAATCACACCTACCCTGAATCTCCCATCCAAACACAATGCTTTCAGGGCACACAATTTGTAGGCACCTGGGAGCCATTGGCACCTAGAAAACTGAGGCTGGTGACTGGTTTCGGGGCGTAGTGGGGCAAGGACAGTTTAATATCAGGATAAAGTCTGGTGACTGAATTGTTTCTTTTTTTTGGCTCCCAGAGGTTGATCTGAAATCTTATATCCCAGATGCCATTCTGAGCAGCAGTGTGTGGATGTTTGGTACAACGATCCTACAGAGTCTAGGAACAATGATCTTAGTATCCAGTTAGGGCAGACCTCTTAAACCGTTTCAGCAACCCCAGCAGCCATCTCCATCAGGACCAGTTTAGGTGCAAGCTTGTTTTGTATAAGTGATCAAGCCAAAGCTGCATTGGTCTAAGAGGAAAGCTAGCCCACTCTAATTAGGCTGCTTTTATACGAGGCGCTGAAAAGCGCCTCCTGAGTCCCGCGTTGAAAGAAAAGTCACGTGGGAAGTGTTTACATGCTCCCCGCGCTGCCGGATGTGATGTGCTCCCCGTTGTCGGTTTGTGATAAGGGTGTGCTGAGCTTGTGGGTTTGATACACTTGTACCCCTATCCCCCCCCCCCTTAATAAGGCTTGGTAGAGACTATGTTGTACGATGTCTAGCACAATCATGCCCTGATCTGAATTAGACAAAGTACATTTTAAAAATATTTCAAAGTGAAACATCCAAGCCAAAAGAAGAAGTTATGCTTATCATTCATAAAGTAAACAGTTCCGTCTCCATTTTATGTCAATATAAAGACCCACCTTATAATAATTATGGCACAATTACTACTTTTGTATACCCCAAATGAAGTCCATTTTTACATGGACGGAGGTGGGTGGGTGGATGGGTGTTTGGCCGCGGTGGGTGGAGGTGGGTGTGTGGCCGTTTACATGGATACACACCCACCTCCACCCAGGGGGCCTCCTCCGGTTTCCCACAAAAAAACATCGCCTGTGGTGTTTACACGGGCGCACACCCATCCCCCACCCACTGCCGGCCGTTTACACGGGTACCCTCCCCCCAACACCTGCCAGGACACCGAGCAGGAAGGGGGTGGGGTACGTTCGTGTAAACAGCCAAAACAACAAAAGTAGATGTCTGGAAACCCAAGCTTCCACAACCTTCCTTGTTTTCAAAAAGTCATCACCCCACCCCCCACCCCAACTTGTGAGTTATAGGTTCACTTTCCCAAGCACACCTAAACAAAGTGAATAACTGAATGTGAATTAAGTTCCAGTCCATTAAGTGGTGCAAGAACTGCCATTTTTGTTACCAGAAAAGAACCTTCAATTAAAATGTTCCAGGCAGAGAGGCTGTCAATGAGGGAGACACACTCTGTGGTGAGTGTTTCTGCCCAGTTGAAGTGAAATAAGCAGCAGCGAAATGTCTTTCATTCCCATTATGTAATGTTGGCATGGCGTTCTCCCTCCGAGCAATGTGTGTGGGAGTGGAAGGACAGGCGGAAGGCTGTATGTGCCAGATGCAGATAAGGCCTGGGGAGATCTAAATTAGCCTATGACTTGGGTACTCCCCACCACTGCTGCCAAATTATTTCCTAACGCTTTGAAGAGCTGTGTTAAGGTTGAGGGAAATATGCCATACAAAATAGAGTTCTGCCAAAAATGGGGTTTACGACCCAGTTAGAATGTATCCTTGTCTCTCTCTCTGTTTCCATCCCCCTTGTGTCTCCTCCATTGCCTATCCTACATTGTAAGGCTCTTGGGCCAGGGACCTGTCTCTAATCATGGCTGTTCAGTGCAGGGCATATTGCTGGTGACAGATTAACAGATTAATAATAATTGTTGACACATCTGCGAGACCTGGCAGGGGTGCGCGGGACTGCTTGAGTGGTTCCATTATTTGTTCCTGTTGGGGAAGTCCCAGCGGGTGGCGATGGGAGATTGCTCGCTGTCCCCTTGCAACATCTCTTGGGGTGTCCCACATGGTTCCAATCTGTCTCCCCTCTTGTTCAATTGTAGCTGAAGCTGCTGGGCGAGATCATTCGGAGATATGGAGTGAGGTACCATCAGTATGCTGATGACACTCAGCTCTGCCTCTCTTTTTCTTCTGACCCAGGTCCTGCAGTGCTTTTCCAGTGCTTGGCTGCTGTTGGGGACTGGCTGAGAATGAGCCATTTGAAGCTGAATCCAGACAAGACTGAAGTGATGATGGTTGGTCGATCTTGTGACTTGGAGGGGATTGGGACCTCTGTTATTGATGGGGTCCGTTACTCAGGCTTGCAGCTTTTGAGTGCTTCTGGACCCCTGGTTATGCCTGGATTGTCAGGTTTCAGCGCTGTCCAGGAGCGCTTTTCACCAACTCCATTTTGTGAGAAGGCTGCGGCCCTTTCTTTCTAATTCAGATCTGGCCACCATCATCCATGCTTTCATCACCTCAAGGCTAGACTACTGCAATGTGCTCTGTGTGGGGCTGCCCTTGGTGACTTTGGAAGCTGCAGCTGGTGCAGAATGCGGCAGCCCGGCTCGTTTCGGGGGTAGGTTGCCACTGCCATGAGCACATTACACCTGTGGTCTCTAGTCTGCACTGGTTTCCTATAGCGTTCCGGGCACAATTCAAGGTGCTGTTTTTGACCTTTAAAGCCCTAAATGGCTTGGATCCCATATCTGAAAGTCTGCCTATCCTTCCCTGCTCCACTGTAACCCCTGCGGCCAGCTGGAAGCACCCTCTTGTGGATACTACCTACTAATCTTGTCTGTACAAGGGCCCGCAGAGAGGTGTTCTCGGTTGCTGCCTCAGTATTTGGAACTCCCCCTGGAGGTCCGCCAAGGCGGACTGACCCTGAGCGTATTCCGGAGGTGGTGCAAAACCTTTCTTTTTGGCACAGTATTTGACGTATGGAGATAGAGGTTGGGTGGGTGGGCTTTTGGGAGAGGATAGGGATTTTTAGGGGAATTGATTGTATTTTTACTATGTTTTGTTTCTGCAAGCTGCCCTGAGCCTGCGGGGAAGGGAGGGATATGCATTTTAATGCATCTGCCAAATTTTTGCCCTTCTGAATTTTTTCACAAAAAAATCCCCCTTTTCGTGAATTTTCTTTCATTTTTCCATGTATAATGTTCACTATTTTACCATCTCTCTCTCTCTTTGGCTCACTTTATTTTTGATTAAAATTTCCCACTTTTTCCATAACAGAAGAGTGATTTGTGTTTTTTAGCGGGGGGAGGGAGGGAGCTAAAACTATTTTCATTGTAAGCAATGCAAATGGGAACTAACGCTCAAAATCTTCCATCAGCTTTGAGTTGCCCATAAAACCTGACACTCTTTAACAGTATAGCAAAGCTCTCTCCTTGGTAGGTCTTGTCAAGTTGTTTCTGTGGTTCTGAGGGAATTGGTTAGAGAGATTAACTTTGAACTTCACCAGTGTGACAGACCTGGAAAGATTTTTCTTCCCCATCAGGCCACATCTCTCTTACTTTTCCAACTATTACTGCCTCTGTAATGTGTAGATTTCTCGTTTCTCTGGGTGCAGATGAAGAGACACATTTAATATGTCTAAAAATAACTTGTTTTTAAAAGCTAAATTAGGGCAGCCGATAGACACACTAAATTTCCCCTTCTCATCTGGAAAGGCATTTCTTTATTGTAAATGGTCATTTTTTTGAATCGCCTATTCATCTTGCAGCCCAGAGACAGCAGGACAGCAAGCAATAAGCTGTGGGATTTGTTGCTTATGTAAGTGCCAGGTGTACGAGGCCTGTTTCAGACAAGCAAGACTTCAAGGTTCCTACCCGAAAGAACTGACAATCTAAAATATAATTTATTACACTTATTATTAGCCAGTATGTAAATGGGAAATCATTTGAATGAGTTTATAGCCCCTCATTTCCAATTAAACAGAAAACATCACCAAACCCTTGTGCGCTAAAGCACTTAATGGAAGCCAGATAAACAGAAGGAGGGACTGATATCTTTGGATGCCGACAACGTAATAAGTCCCTTCCGCTGGCATTATTGAGTCTTATCATCACATCTGGTAAGATGGCTCCGGCTGTATTTTTCAGATCAGGACCTTGCTACCGTCATTTTTATTTATTTATTTAATTTATTTATATGAATATTTTTAACCCGCTCCCTCCTGCACAATGGCAGCTCGGGGCGGCGTACATCACACATCACATGTACAATAAAATCAGCTTAAAAACTACAAAACAATTAAAATACAATATAAAATATAAAACTGACACAACTTCCGGACAATAAAACAATAAAAACCCTCCCACCCCACCTACCCTTCCCGAAGGCCCGACTGAACAGCCAGGATTTACAGCATCTACGGAAACAGGGGAGGTCTGGGGATACGCCAGGTACATCATCCATGCATTTGTTACCTCGAAACTGGACTACCGCAATGCACTCTACATGGGGCTGCCCATGGTGATGGTCCGGAGGCTGCAGCTAGTGCAGAATGAGGTGGCCTGTCTGCTTACAGGGACGGGTCGTCATGAGCACGTTACTCCGGTTCTTTGTGCACTGCACTGGCTGCCTATAGTCTCCCGGGCCTGATTCAAGGTTCTGGTGTTATTTATTTATTTACTCAATTTATACCCCGTCCCTCCTGAAAAACAGCTCGGGGCGGCTTCCGACAATAAAACACATAAAAATAGATAAAACAATTTAAAAACACATCAAAAATACAATATCAAATATTAAAACAGGGCCCAGGAAAACTTTAAATCAAATAAATAGGATGGGGGAGATAAAACCCACTAACCCACCCACCCCCCTTCCCAAAGGGCTGGGCGATTAGCCAGGTTTTACATCTTCGCCGGAATGTCAAAAGGCTTGGGGCCAGGCGAGCGTCCTCCGGGAGGGAGTTCCAAAGGCGCAGCCTGGCCACCGAGAATGCCCTTTCCATTGTGGCCCCCCGCTTAACACGGGGAACCTCCAGGGGATGCATAAATACATTGAATAATAATGGAGACAGAATGGAACCCTGCGGAATGCTGCATGTTAAAGCGTGGGGGGAAGATGTCGCATCCCCCAGCACCACCCGCTGGCTTCTCCTCGAGAGGAATGAACGGAACCATTCAAGAACAGTCCCATCCAGACCCCACAGATCACGCAGCCATCTCAACAGCAGCCCACGGTCCACGGTATCAAAAACGGCCGAGAGATCTAGCAGGATGAGAAATGTTGAACATCCTGCATCCATCTCCCGGCGGAGATCGTCGACCAAGGCCACCAACGCCGTCTCAGTGCCATAGCCGGGGTGGAACCCAGATTGAAACGGGTCCAGGAAACCGATGCCATCTAGATGCGCCTGGAGCTGGATTGCCACCGCCTGCTCAATAACCTTCCCTAAAAAGGGAAGGTTAGAGACAGGTGTTGACCTATAAAGCCCTAAATGGTCTGGGCCTACCTACCTGAGGGATCGCTTCATCCCCCAGGGCAGCCCCTGTGGTTGTCTGGTGGTGCCCTCCTGGAGGTCCTGCATTTTCGTTGGTGGCCACTGTGAGGAGGGCGTTCTCAGCGGCTGCTCCGTTGCTGTGGAAGTCCCTTCTGGCAGGGGTCCACCTCTGCCTGGAACTGCTCACCTTCTGGTGGCAGTGTAAGACCTGGCTGTTCCACGAGGCATTTGGTGAAGGGGATTTTTTTTTTGGGGGGGGGGGTTGATATGGGGGAAATGGATTTTAAATTTGGTATTTTTGTATATTGTTTTATATATCTTAACATATTTTATATGTAAGTCACCCCAAGCTGCCTAAGGCAGGAGGGGCAGATTATTAAATGTGAAATAAACAAATAAAACAAACATATAAATAATTTATTCGTAAATTATTATGGCTAATAAGTGCAATAAATTAAATTTTTGATTGTGTGAAAACTGTACAGTAAGAATGTTTTCTAAATCTCCCATGTCCCCCCATTTCATGTCACAGAAGCATAATGGAGAAACGGTTCGGAATTATCTGTTCACTGAACGGATTACTGGTCAAGACACAATAATACCGAACGTGGCATTTTGGAAAACTAGGTAGGTAAGTGGACTAGAGATGATACAGCAGAAACACTAGCAATATTGTGCTGAGAGCCTTTCAATGATATAAGCCGAGTATTCTAGAAAACGAAGGAGGCGGTTTGGGATGAAGCTATTAAGGAAAGAGAGTCCAAGTCTTTGAACTGTCTAAATGCAGCTGTATATGTATATACATGTGAAAACTTTTATCACTCCAAGCAAAGCCTCAAAGTGGGGAAGAGGATAGTGTCTTGTCCTAGGCACAGCTGCCATCCCCACTTTTTACCATGGCTTTTGCTAATGATTTACTTTGGTTGCCCCTGGTTTCTATTTAGGATTCCTAAGTTTACTTTAGCAGTTGGTTTCCAGTGATGAAGACACCCATTAATTACCCCTGCTTCTTTAGCAAATAAAGCATGGCCAGCAAAACAGAAACATTTTCTTGGCCAGGCAGTCGCCATGCCTACCGGGCTTTGAAATTACAGAGAGAAATTTGGCCAGACACTCCAATTCCTCTTTCCATACAAGACAAACACTCAAGGAGTTAAGATGAGCAGCAAGTACTCTGCAAATACTTCAGGATGTTCTCCAATGGCTTACCGCATCTCGGCTGGCTTTGAATACAATGTATCTTGTGGGCTGCACAGAACATTGCTCAATGTCCAATGACCAAATTTAGTTTTATCACATATAGATTTCTCTTCTTTCTCCCCCATCTTCAAACTCTGCCTACTTTCGGTGGCCAGGTTTTTTTTAACATGGGCCCTCTCTTGTGTTTCCCACATTAGCATAAAGGATTTCTAGACAACAATGGTCCAAATTTCTGCCCTGGTGATCTCCAATAGCCTGTATCAGGAAAACATTACAGATGCCAGGAGCTGTACAGTCCCGACTCCCCAGGAGCTTCACCTACTCTTAAGTTCCTTGCTTCCTTTCTTAGTGCCAAATGCTGTTAAAAATCAGCACAGATGGGATGCACAACCCTCAGCCTTACCACATCACCCTAACAGATGGAGAAAGAATATCATCTACTCATCTAGGCACTTATATAATCCTTAGCAGCAGTATGGTATCTTTTCACCTGTTTCTGCAACTCTCTCTGGCTGTTTTTAAACGGACCATGATGGGTGGGTGGATGGGTGTGCGGCCGCGGTGGGCGGAGGTGGGTGTGCGCCCGTTCCCACGGAGCACTGGAGCCCACTGCTCCATGGGTGGGTGATGGGTGGAGGTGGGTGTAGTGCGGGAGCAAGCGCGCACCCCCACCCATCCCCCACGGCATTCACATGGATGCCATCTCCAAGCAGTGGAGATGGGTAGGGGCATCTTGTGTGAAAAGGGCCTTTGGAGGAGGAACATTAAAAAAAAAAAAAAAAAAGCAAACCCCAATTGCAAGGTATCAAAGAGCCCTATCTGTTCCACTATCAGACTTTAATGTCCCTCCCTGCAACTGATCTTCTGTTTACACAGAAAGGGACAAGTCACAACATGAACGACTAACATTGATATTGGCCTTGGAATGGAAGGAGGAATTAAAAAAAAAGAAAAAAAAGAACTTGCTGAGGCAAAAACCTGAGGTGGCAGGTCAACCATTACTAATAACTGCAGTGATATCCATAAACAGAGACATGCTGAAGCAACACCACAATGATAGAAGTGACACACTGTACCCAAAAGAGAGAAACAAATTCCTACGTGACAGACTGATCCAAAAAAATCTCTTCTGTTCACTCTTATTTTATTTTAAGGATGGAGACATGGAATGCTTTGGACGAAGATGCAGAATTAATGAGCAGGTTAGTCAAGAGCTGTATGTGATCCAAATAATGATATACAACATGAATGAACCTTCCCTGCTACTTTGCCTTTGCCTAACCTTTTAAGCAGGTTGACACAATTCAACCTCATTTTCTTCTTAAAGAAAAGCCTCAGCAATCATTTTAAATGGCTCGGAATCACAGAATTGTAGGGTTGAAAGGGATCCCAAGGGTCATCTAGTACTTGTAGGCAGGATCTCTCTCTGCTGATAGCATCACCAGCAGATGCTTGTCCAGCTGGGTTTTGAAAACATCCAAGGAAGGAATCTCCCTGAACAACTTATTCCATTGCCCAACAATTTTTAGAGTTAGGAAGCTTTTTCTGATATCTAACCTAGGGGTTAGGAACTTTAGGCCAGAGGACAAATGTGTGTCCCTCTTTTACAGTTCTCCTCATACAGAAGCCATCAAAAGTAAAACTCCTCTTGATTTCAGCATGTGGAAGAGTGAACCTGCCACAGTGAAGTATATAACAATTGGGAATATTATATATTTGAAAATAAAATGTCAGAATAATATTATTTTGAAACAACAGCCAATCACATTCAATATCTCCCTTTCAGTGAACAGTCCGGTGGCTTTTCTTTTAAGGGCTGCCACCTTAAATTATACTGCTTGATGGGGGAGATGTTATTTCATAAAAATTACAACAAAAACAACAACAACAAAGCGTGGCATTTGGAGAGCCCATCTAAGGATCTCAACGGGTTTTGCAAACCCACACAAAATCATTTAGTCTTTTTTCTATTTGGTTTCCCAGATTAGGGGGCTCCCTGCCCCCTTTAAAAAACACAAAAAACATTCACTAGAATTCTCCTTTTTTTAATTCTGGCTGGCCAAGTTAAGCCTTAACAGAGAAAAAAGATTATTAATGTAAAAGTGGCCCATTTGTTTTAACAGCGAATGACAAGATCCTTACTACTATTCCCCAGTAAATCGCAAAAACATATGCATGAAAATCTCAACAGACAGTTCATTTCCTTTCTCTCTCTCCCCCTTACACAATGGGATCCAAAGGGTCTAATCGTGTTTTTCATTTGTATGATATAATTAAAACAACAGAGCTGATTCTCAATTAGGAAGAGATCTTGCTTCTGCACTAAGTACCCCAGGGGTTCAGAAATAAGCTACACCTGCTCCCAATAACGGATTGGGGGCCAAACAGTGGCAATGTTGGCCCTCAGAATCAATATGTATGCATTTCAGTGGAATCAGTGTGAGACCAGACACATTGCAGGTCATTGTTACTGGTCTGAATAATACTGGTGCACAGCACCAACTCTGCACACCTCCCAATATTTCAAGCTGTCAGAGGAACAAGCTCCATCCTCTCAGATAACAAATTCCATCCCTTCCTGCACCTACCTCCCCCCAACATCCCAAGTGCATGAAGAGGGACAGAAGCTCGCCTGCTTGTCATTCCAGTGTTGTATCATTCCATAACCTCTCCATTGTCCTCTCAAGTGCTTTCCTGGTCTGCTTTTATACAGACTGCACTCACGCCTCTGCTCCGCCTCACACCCAGGTGGGCCGTAAGAATAAAAGGCAGGTCATGCGAGGTGGAGCTGAAGTGGCCCTGCTCTAGCTCAGCTCTGCTTGCGGTGTGCCGGAACATTCTGAAGCAGACCGCTCAAACCTGGAGCACCAGCCAAGGGCAAAGCAGCAGTCTGTCTACTCGGCGGACGGCCACTGCAGCTCCGCTTCAGGCTGGGGATTGCCCCGGCAACACCACAGAGCTGTGGGTGACAGCCTACAGCATTGGGCAATCCACCCACAGCTCTTTGGTGTGGGGGAGGGGGATGCTGTGTGGGCGGACTATGGGCCGTGGCAGCTGCTGGGTCCATCTAAACCTGGTGCTGTTGGGGCTTCGCGTGGGAGATGCAGGGCTGGCCACCCCAGAGCAGGTCCAGGGGTGGTCTGTCTAAAGACACCCATTGAGATTCAGCACCCAAAGAGGGATTGTCCCTACTAAATAGGGACTGTTGGGGAGGTATTAATCTCGACCAGAATGTACTCTCCCTCTGAAGTGTTCAGCTACCTCCCATGACTGTTAACGAGTATGTCTATGCACATTCCTTGCTCTGTTTACAGTTCATAAACAGTAGATGAGGACCACCAAGATGGTAGTGAAAAAAATCTAAGCCCCCTTTATGCTAAGCAAGCACCATGGCACTGTACAAATACAAGGGACTCTTCTACACAGCAGGCTAGCATGTTTTAAGAGTATGTGGTTTTAACACATTAGCCAGGACATTTTGGCTAAGATAATGTGCAAGACACTGTGCAGTCTACTATCTGTTCAAACATGTTAGTTAATCTTTTCAAATGTAGAATTTGTTGTGAGTAGCTAACACGTGTTTAAACATGTGCTAGTTGGTCTACACAGCTTTTTAGTATGTCTTAGGTAATTCGTGTTAGAATCATACCCTCAAACACTTGGTAAACCCGTTTTGTGAATAATTCCAGAGAGAAGGCCATTTTTTGCCTTAGCTGAATACAAGAGACTCAAACAGGTTAAGTGTCTTTCTCAAGGCTACGCAGCAGGTCAACGGGAGCAGACCCCACATTTTCTGAGTTCCCTTCAGTGTCCCATCTGCTCGACTGCACAGCCTGAAAAAGAGTATTTAAAGTGGTGGTCTGGTATTTTCAAACTTGAATGCTTGAACTGTGGTTCAGGCCGTCCGTCCTTTAGACGTGCCAGCCTAAACGCTAACAGGGATCGGGGAGGGGGCGGGGCTGCGCAGCGTGACCGCCCCACCCCGCCCACCCCATGCTCCCCCGCCCTCGGGGAGATGGGTAGGCGGAATGGCCAATCAGGCCACTGCGCCCGATCCCATATCGCGGTCGGGGCCATGATCCAGGATGGGCCAAAGGCAACACACGTTACTTTTGGCCCATCCTGTATCATGGCCACTCTAACCACGGTTCTCAACCTCCGGCCGGCTGGAGGTGGAGCACCGTGGTCAAGCTTGATTCCAGCCGGAGGTTCACTGTGGTGAACCTCTGGCCGGGCCCAAACAGACATTCACAGAAATGCCACCACCACAGGGAATCCACTGGGATTCACTGTAGTGAAAGGCGTTTTCGTAACGTCTGAAATTACCCTGTGGTACCTAACTAAGCAATCATATTTTGAGAGGCACTGCGCATCCTCAGCTCTGGCTGTCAAAAAAGGGTGCTGCCTCTCTGAAAAATCAAGCCACTGGTTTAGGCACCTAAGTATGAAAGATATGGCCAGAGTTATCTTCACTGTTTGAGAACCTGATCAGAATATTCTCAAAATGGTATCAACAGCTCTCGGCAGCTTTCACAAGGACAGGACTACAGCAAACAGAAGTTGTGTGGGAGAATTTGGCAGGCTCGGCAAGAGACACAGGAAGAAATAAAGAACAGAATAGACTTAGATATGAAGAAATGTTCTAATAACATACTTGCTTACGTCAGCCCCCAAATGCTGGTAATATCCTCAAAGAAGACAAGTCTCACCGATCAAGGAATGCACAGCTGATAGGCAGTTTATTTGAGATTAAAAATATCAGAGATAGGGAACAATTGGTCCTTCTGGCTCTGTCATTGTGAAAGGACAGGAGACCAACTGTGTTTTAGATCTCAAGTGTACGAATGTAATGCTACTATGTTCCATGCCACAGGTACGTGTACGACTCCACAAAAACAAGATCTATATGTGGCAAGAGGCTGCTCACCCTAAAAAGCTCATCCTTCCTGAGCCTACATTAAACTGTGTTACTTCTTCTTGCAAACCGAATCCTACATATGTGCATGCTCTGTCTGCAAATCCATTTCTCCAACTCATACAATGTGCACACCCGGCTAATCCCACAATACTTCAGGCAATGATAAAAAGAAGTGGGAGCTGCCTTGGGACAACTCTGATTAGGACTGAAGTCTGCTTAAGTGGGAGAGAATGCTCAGAAGAGAATCCTTGGGGTTTTTCAAATGTAAAACAAAAACATGAGCTACTTTCCATACTGCTCTGAAGAAAGCTAGACCCAGAATCTGCACATTAATTCTGCTGGCTATGGGAATAAACTATATCTGGAGATGTTTTGTATATATCTTGAGTTTTTTGTTAATTATTTTCCCAAACACAAACCTTCTCACATCATGCATTAACATGAAATACCAAGGTGTGACTCAGTGTGAAGATAGCTATTCAAGGCTGTGGTATATTTATACACACACACACACGGCTTTCTTGGTTGAAGTTTATGAAAACTAATCTTAACTAAGATGCATTTGTTTCAAAGCCCTACTTGTAAAATACCCATCTTGCTGGCTGCCTTTCTTTGATCATGCAGCCTGTAGAACAGGGGCGGAGAACCTTTTCCCTCCTAGGGCCCACTTTGAAAATTAGCACGAGCAGTTGGGGGTGCTTATGGGGTGTGCTCAAGAAAAGAAGGGTCCAGATTATGGCTCTCTGCCATAGATCTGTCTTCTAACCTTGGGCGTCTAGACATAACAAAGATTGGGTGTCAAAACCCCTAAGCACATCTTTGGCTGTTGTGTACCATAACAATCCCAACACCAATTTGGCCCCCCGTTGAACACGTTGCATCACAACGACAATTTGCATGTTCCAGCTGAACATGTGGCTAACATTGTGTCTAATGATATCACATGGCATGTTAGCAGGTACAACATGGGGAACAAAGTGCAGTGCTTGTGTGACGAGCAAAACACTGATTTGCCCGAAGGTGGGCTGTGTGTCTAAGCAGCGCCACATGGTGAACACAGGGCCAAACCAATGTTCATATCAAGGTCAAAACACACATTCAGACACCCGTTGACATTATGTCTAAAGACACCTCTTGTGTGCATACCTCCATCTCTTTCACTTAACCTGAACTCTTTGTTTCAGTGCTTTGGTGTAGAAACTGGATCCAGGAACTTGAAAGAGGCCACATAAAAACTTGCTGAGGGCCCTGGACCTCAGGTTCCCCACCCATCCTATGGAAGCACAGCCTTGCTATGCTGTGAACTGTAGAGAAGCTAGTATTCAAAGATTTCAATGATGCAACAGCCGAGCTGGCAACTTGCTGAGCTGTCCTCTCACAGAAAGAAGCTAAGAGAGTGTGGTTCCCGTGTTGGTCCTGAGTGACAGAGGTGGAGGCAAAGTAGTTTGAATGATATCTTTTATTGGACCAAATATTATTGGTGGAAATGTGCACGCTTGTGAACCTCATAGGGTTCTTCCTCAGGCAAGTAGCAGTCAGAACGGAAGATTTGAGAAAAAAAGATTTGCAGGCATGCACACAAGCAAATCTTTTTTTTTTTTTTTTTGCTGCTCAGATCTTCAATTCTGACTCCTATTTGCCTGAGAAAGGACCCTGTGAGGTCCAAAAGCTTGCACATTTCCACCAACCATAGTTGGCCCAATAAAAGATATAACTCAAACTACTTTGTCTCCAAAGAAGCTAAGAGTAATACAGCACCCAAGTCCCAAGTGTGGCCACTGCGCACAACTTAGCACTATGAACGCTAATGGTAACAATGGAATGCTGAAATGTTTGCTGGATATTCTGCATGCAGCTGTTATAAACGTGCATACACAGCATACAAGAGGTGTAATGGGTAATTTACAGAATGTGGAAAACCAGACACCCGTTTGTCCGAGGTGAATAGAAATTTTGTATATGTGCCTTCGGCCAGGTGCAGCCTCTCCTTTCTCCTCTGAAGGGAAAGGGTGAAGAAAGTTGCAGAGCCATCCAAGAACTGCCGCTCCTTTAATGGGGGAATGAGAAGGGTGCCAGCGGTGCCTTTAAGAGGAGGAGAGACGGAGCAGAGCATCGGCTGCCACTGCGGCTTTTTCAGTGAGGCTTCCCACTCAGAAGCACACTTTTAAACTTAAGTGCCGATCCTCAAAGTACTATGTATGTGTGTGTATGGTCTGCTGAAACAAATGCACTTTGAGGATCAGGACCTACCTAAGTGTCAAGCACAGAAGGGCATGAAAGGTTTTTGCATTCACTCTGTGGGTAAAGAGAATTTCTTAGGAGGGGAATCTGGGGCCCCTGCATGAAGCCAAAATAAATCACAGACTGAGGAAACTTGTTACAACAATGGTTATATAATCCTGAGAGAAAGAAGATAACCATGAGTGGAATTATTTCATTGGGTCCTAAAACTGGCCATGTCATTATTAATCTCAGACTTGTTAGGCCTGGTTAGCTTCTTTGTCATCTAATACCTGGTAAGGAGAGGCGGGAGAAGAAAATCAAGCATCTTTGCTTTCCAAAATTTAGAGACCCAAGAGAAGGCTTTCTGCCTGAAGATGATTTCCTCCAGAGATTCATTCACAATGAACACGAGGTCTTTCTTATGACGACTCCCATCTACTCTGGCTATTCATCCCCTAAAATCACAGTTCCCTACAACATTATAAACGTCATCACAGAAACAATTATGATGTTAGATAATAACACAAATAAATTCCTAAGGGACAAAGGTTTCGTTTTATTAAAATATTCTTATTAAAAAGGAGAGATGGAAAAGGAAGATACAGAAACTAGCATATCCAACATGCTGTCAGAAGAGTCTGGGGGGAAAATGCTGCTTATAGAGCTTACTTAAAGTGTCGGTGGCTCTTTTTTAATTGGGTAAAAATCCTAAATATTATGATTTCTCCTATGCAATGAAATGTGGTTAACATGATTTGGGCCATAATACATGAGCCACTTACTCCGGAATATTCCCACTGAAGCCTGGAATAAAGTAGGTTGTGGACTGCAGCTGTGGTCTTTAAAGTGGCCAGTGAAATCCACTTAAATAGAACTCGCATAACCTGAATTTCTGGGTAAGCTGAAATAATTTGTTTTCCCTAGGCTCTAGGGCTATGCGGATAAATTGCTTCTTGATCTGGATAGGTAGAATTCTGAACCCTGATAACTTGATTTTTTTAAGGAGCAGAGTGTATACGCACCTAGCTAGAAATATCAGGATCTTTGAGTGTATTCATGATTTCTTGGCAGCATGTGGTTAAAAAAGTCTGCAGTATATCCGGTCAGGGCAAATCTTCATGTTAGTCAATTGGGGAACATCAGTTCTCTCAGTCTCCAGTTTCATGCTGGAATTATACAGATTCATGCTGAAAATCAGGCAGTGTCATGTGCGTATGAAATCCAATCAGTTTTGACTCTGGGAGTCTCAAGTAGGCTGTAAGGGGAGTGAGCACTCCATTTCTCTGCTTCCAGGCCACTCAATACTCACAGAGTCAGAACTCATAGGATTTTACACACACACACACGCACAAAAAGTGGCAGTCATTTTTCAGCCCATCACGTTATTATTATTATTATTAAGCATTTATAAAGCGCCAGTTGCAAAACCTGGCGCTGTACAGAACATACAATCAGACGCGGTCCCTGCCTGTGGCTTACAATCTAAAAGACAAGGAGGGGGAGACAAGGAGAGGGGACAGTGGGAGAGACATGGGAGAAGACAAAAAAGGTGGGTCTTGAGGAGGGATTTGAAGGAGCGGAGGGAGGAGGCAAGGCGGATGTTGGCAGGGAGGGAGTTCCAGGCATGCGAGGGAGAAGGGACGAAGGCGGTTGGGCGAGCAGGAGAAACGAGGGAGAGTGAGGGAGGGGACAGAGGAAGAGCGGAGAGCGCGTGCAGGAGTGCGTAGGGCGATTAGGTCCAAGAGGTAAGGGGGAGCTTGGTCATGGAGCGATTTGAACGTGAAAACCAGGAGTTTGAACAGGATACGTTCCGGAAGGGGGAGCCAGTGAAGGGAGAGGAGGAGAGGCTGTACATGGTCGAAGCGACGGGCAGAGTTTTTTCCATGCCAGCCCAGACAGTGGATACAGGTCATCCTCCTACAAGTGGAGAAAGAGGGGAAGAATGCTTCCTGCAGCTCTACAGGCATATAGCTCCTGCAGTAATAAAAGGAACCTAGGACATAGCTCCTGCTGTAGTAAAAGGGTGAGGAAATAAAAGGTGCAGAGTTTGGGAACAAATATATCTTGGGTGGAGAGAGAATGCATTTTTGGGGGTGACACACGCGCTTGCATTAGCAGAGCAAGTGAAGAACTTTATGCAAGGGAAGGGAGGAAGACAGGTCAGTAGGTGGCCTACTGATCTGGTCCATAGCCTTACCGCAGGAAGGGGAAAAGACAGATAAGAACTAGGAGGAAATGGCTTCCTGTAATCACATGAAAGGGAGTCGTCAGGGAGAGGACTAAGGCCCTGTGTGGCTCAGCAGTCTCAAAATACACTTGAAGATTCCAAGTTGTGAGTGTCAGAGAAGAAATAATATATTGATCTGTTATGGAAACGAAACAATTAAGCATATAGGATGGCACCTATATGGTGATGTTTATATATATCCCAATATATATATTGGTATAGAGTAGTAACGATGGCATACTCACACATAATAAGTAATAATGTCAAAACAATACGTTATGCGTTTTAGAGGCCTTTGAAAGTCAGGTTAAGAAGTTTTATCTTATTTATTTATTTTATTTAAAACTTAAAACTTATTTAAAACTTATATTAAAACGTATAAAGTTGACATGAGCAGAGAGAGAAACATGGGATGTCTGGGACTAAAGAGCAAATGAGCCAAAGGAAAATCTTATCAGAAAATCAGGCAGACTCGACAGGAGGATTGACACCCAGCTGGTGTTTCTCACTTGGCAAATCAAGGGAACAGTTATGGATGGGTGACTCCCTGGGACTCAGAGGCGCCATACAAGGACACAAGAATTTAGAAGACAGCCATAAAACTTCGAATAACCTACGAATGAACCTTGGAGCTGAAAATGCGTATGCAACAGGGGTCTTAATCAGATTGGAGCTTGTCATGATAGAAGGGTGTCACTCTGGGTGAGAATATTATAATGTTGTAATTAACTTGAAATGGTATAAAAGATATGGCCTTTGTCGGCTGAGAGGGCACCAAAGTTGGGGATGTGTACTCGACCCACGAAGGTTCCATTGAGGAACTGATAAACTCATACAACGCTAACCGCTTGCCTGTCTGCGCTGCCTGCATGCGTGGAAACTAACCCTAGGGAACCTGGTGAAACAGTGAGAAGGGTTAACTTTAAACACTCACCTCTATACTCCTCCTGCACTGCTGGATGCAGGACTCAGCTGAACACCTCGCTCTCAATCTTACACTTCCTAAATTATCCTAGCAAGTGTATGCTCACCATCCCATGCACTCTTCCCAGGCTTCCTCCTTGCCCATGACAGTAGCTGCGCTACAACCTGTTTCCTTCTTCTGAACCCACCACACCCATCATTGAGACATGGGGTGATTTCACCACGGGCCGTGGGGTGGTTCGGACCACGGCCGGGGGCAAAAGGGTGCGCCAACAGACATGCGCGCCATTGCCCCCGGCCGTGGGGACCGCCAAACCACGGCCCATGGTGAAAGCGGCCGCCCGTCACGTCTAAAGCAGCACACACACCCGGAGGGGGCAGGGCCGCGCGGCGCAGCATGCTGCCGCACGACCCTGCCCCCTGCGCTCCCCGGCGGCCCTCCCCCCTCCCGATGGGCAGTGGCCAATCCGGCCGCTGCCGCAACCATAGGCAGGGGTGAATTCCATTGACCGCGGTGAACGGTAAGTAAACAGAAGTTACTTTCCATTCACCACGGCCGTGGTGGCCTTTCACCACACTTCTCGACCTCCTCGCATCCAGAGCTCCAGAAGTGTGGTGAATGCAAACACGGGCCACATTTGACTGTGGTGAACATCTGGTGGTGAGCAAACAGACATTCACCACAGTCAAATGCGGCCCGTGTTTGACTGTGGTTTAGGCGGGGTGAATTTCAGACTGGTAACGTCTGAAATCCCCCATACATATCCCCTCTAGCAAAAGTCACCTCTTATTTTAGCGTACTGTAAACAATTCAGCACAGGAAAGAGAGAGGCAGACAAGTTGTCCTTTCAAGGCAACCATGCAATACAGCACTGGTTTAATGCATAGGTGCTGCCAACAAGTGTTTATTTCCATCTTTGATTAGAGTTCAGTGGAAATTATTTGCATGAGGATTTTTAGAGGAATGGGGGTGTTATGTAATCTTCAAAGTGAATAATTCTTTATCAAGTCTCATAAACACTGACGATCACACTTTCAAGCACAAGTGCTTAAAGTTTGGCACCTAAAAGTCTGGTTATCTGATCCAGATTCTTCTGCCTTTAATGAGGACAGTGGGTGCTAAGTACCTTGAAAAATAAAGAAACTAATGCTAGATATCTCTTAAGCCTAATAATCACCACAGCGGCCAAAAGGGAACAGGGGCAATATGAATGAATCACCTTCAGAACGGCAATAATTTCCAGAATGCTGTAAAATGAGAAAGCATGCTGTTCTTGGAGACATCATTCGGCCACTTAGAAAACAATTCACACTCTAGAATGCAAACACTAAAACAGAAGAGAAGCAAAATGAATTTCACCTGTTAAGACTGTGCATCATGACTTACCAGTGGAGGGTAATCAAAAAGGACTTTCATTTTAACAATGGTCTTGGAAAGGCATTATATGTCTAAGCAGAAAGCCAGCAGAGACCAGCAGAGTGGCTCAACCCAGCAGTCATTTGGACAAGGGACCATCTTTGCGTATGCTAGTATAATCCGAACAATCCACGTTTTGACAGTGACATCTGAATTCATCAAGCCAGTTGCATGCAGTGAATTTCTGGATTTGCACTCTGCTAGCCTGTTTATATATAGTCCTCAGAAAGTGAAAAGAAAGCAGGCACATATGAGTCAGACTGCTGGGAAGTTTTGCAGCAAGGTTTCACAGGTTTTGCATGAGAAGAGTGCAACACAAAAATGCTACACAGTAAACAAAATTAGAATTTAAAACCCGTTTTATAGCGGGATCAAAGAGACCTCCCAACAGTCTTGACTTAGGTGGGACTGCCCTGCTTTTGTGGGAACATCCAAAGTCGCACCTAAGGGAGGCAATGGCCCACTTTTGGAGTTGATGGTTGCCAAAGCCCCTACATATGCAGACCACCAGAGCACCAGCTGACTGGGTCACTGCTGGAGCTAATCCCCACTCCTTCCCCTGCCCCGTAAGGGAGCTACTAGATGGTTGGTGTAAACAGATGGATGTGAAGGCTGCTTGCCCCGGAGCTGCTTCGGTGGTACACCCCCATGTCTGCCTGCTTGCAGCCCCACCTGGGTTCGTTTTAGATGGACCAGTTTCCCCAACCTGCGGTCCACCACAGCACTCCCCAACCTCACCATAGAGTTGCAGGTGGATCATCTGATGCTCTAGGCTGGCGCCTGCAACTTTATGGTTGCCTGGGCAACGGCCGGCCAAAAGCAGTGCTGCAGTGTGGGTCTGCTGAGCAGATGGACAGCAACACTGTTTTGGGCCGGTGTTCCAGGTTTGGCTGGCCTGCTCCACAGGTGATGCTCCAGGATGTTCCAGAGCACTGCAAGCAGGGCTGCCCTCCCTGCTCCACTTCCACATCTGGCAGCGTGCTTTTCAATGGACTGGCCAGCCTGGAGGTGAAGCGGGCTGGCACAAGCAGAACTGGAGCTGCGGTCCATCTAAAAATACCGGTGTGCATGTGTGTGTACATGCATGTGAATATGCGTGTATGAGTGTCCGCATGTGTGTGAGTGCATGAGTGTGTATGCCCCTCTTTGGCCATTTGGAATGTTGGGTGGTGTGGTAATCAAATGAGACACTGAATTAAAGCAACTTATTCAAGGTCATACAGCAAATCAGAGGCAGAGCCATGAATTTTGACTCCCAAACCCCTGCTTTACTAATAAAGGAAGGAAAATAGAAATAAGATTGGTATTGGAATAGGTTCTCCATTTGTCCAAAAACTTGATAATCTCTTCCCTCACACCTGTACCACCCAGAAGCTCAATTCCATTAACTTTCTGAAGCAGGACTATGTTGGGAAGATATTAGATGCAAGGTTTTTTGAGTGAATGAAAGGAAATTCATTTTTCTCCTTATTTCTCTTCTAGCTGGGATATTCTCTCTCCCCAAAGTATCCTTGCTGTTGTGAATGAATTTGTACAGCACCAGGGAGGGACATGTGACCTCATGGGTTTCATGAGCTCATGAACCACCAAGAAAGCACTCCTGTGCAGTACCCTGAACCACCAAAAAAGTCAATGATCAACATGTCACAGGACTTGAGACCTAAGCACATAAAAATCACACATCTGCAGTGCCGGGGCAAGAAGGCTGGAGTGCCACAAAATAGAATAGGGATTTGGGTTTCAAAAAGAGCAGCCCTTTAACAAGTGAGCACCCATCAAAAAGACTTGACAGAGAAAGCTTGTTAAGTAGGAGTTTACAGAAAGTAGAGCAGAGGGGCCCAAGTAAAGAGAGAGCTGGATGAGGACTAGAAAGGGAAGAGGACACAAAGGGTTATGTTTATAATAAACAAGCCAAGGTCCTGAAGGTGAAGAGAAGATAATTTCTTCTCATATAAGCACTGCTGTGTCTCATGTTTACAGAACACAAATGCCAGCCAGGCTCGGTACCCTTTGTAGCTGGGATTATGGCTGGGCAACAGCCACTGCAATCAAATCCAACCCCTGTTCTTTAAAGGGAGTTTGGTTTCTTTGTTAAATACCAATGCCCCTATTTGGACCAGGGTCAACAACTGCTGGACTAAACCCTAGCTGGGAACCCAACTGGGATGTTCTTAACCCATACTTCGGCCAGCTACTCCAATTCTGCCTGCACGCCCATCGTCCTGCTGTAGTAGAAGTGTCCCCCTTCCTCACTGTGACCCAGGGCATCCTTGGGTGGATGTGACTGATGTATCAGGTTCTCTGCTAGGATGGTCTATGTGAGAGTCTAAGGGCATGGCAGTCATACAATCTCACAGTTTTAGCTAGACCTCTTCTTTGTCCTTTGCTCAGTCTTCTAGAGCTCCCCTCCCCTTATTTTCCTCCATGCCCATTCCTCCTCCTCCCCCTCCTTAACCAATCCCTGCAAGCCTCGTCGCTCCACATCCCCCAACCTCATCCCCATTCCCTGCCTTCCCCCTGATCAACTCCCCTTCTCCTGCTCCCTCTGGAACTGCCGCTCTTCTGTTAACAAAGCCCCCTTCATTCACAACCTCTTCCTTTCTCACCGCTTTCAACTCCTTGCACTTACTGAAACCTGGATCTCTCCCTCTGACTCTGTCACCCCTGCCACCCTCTCCTCTGGGGGCCTTTCGTTCTCTCATCGGTCCCGCCCCGAAGGCTGAGGTGGTGGCGTGGGCCTTCTCCTCTCCAGCCCCTGTCGATTCCAGCCCCTTTCTCCTCCCCCCTCCCTTGAGGCTCACTCTGTATGTCTGTACTCACCCCTTCACCTTTGTGTCGCTTCGTGTCTACCGCCCCCCTGACCCCCTCTCCTCTTTTCTCCCAGACTTTGAATCTTGGCTTACCTTCTTCCTATCCGATGATACCCCCACTCTCATTCTTGGTGACTTCAACATCCATGTTGACGCAACTTTCCAGCCCTCTATCTCCCGCTTTTTCTCCCTAACCTCCTCCTTTGATCTCTGCCTCTGGACTGACTCCCCCACTCACACCGGTGGCCACTCACTCGACCTCATCTTCTCCAAAAACTGTCCTCTTGCTGACCTCTCCTTTCACCTCTGTCCCCTGTCCGACCATCACCTCACTTCCTTCAATCTCTCCCACCGACTCTCATCTTCTTCCCCTGCGCCACGCCCCTTCTGTGATTTGCAGGCTGTCAACCCTTTAGACTTTGCTTCCTCCTTCTCCCCCCTCCTCCCTCCTGTCTTCTTCTCCTCTTCCCCTGACGCTGCCATCTCTTCTCTCAACGCCTCTCGCCACGACCCTCGACTCTCTTGCCTCCCTCTCCTCCTGCCCCGTTCGACCCCGAATCCCCCGTCCTTGGCTCACCCCTACTATCTGCTACCTCTGCTCCTGCGCCCGGGCTGCTGAATGCCTCTGGCGCAAATCCCGCTCCCACCCTGACTTCCTCCACTATAAATTCTCCCTCTCTTCCGCTATCTCCCCGGCGAGGCAACACTACTATGCCTCCCGGGTTGAATTCTACTCTCATGACCCCCGCCGCCTCTTCTCCACCTTTGATTCCCTTCTCAAACCCCCCTACCCCCTCCACCCTCTCTGCTCAGGATCTTGCGTCATTCTTCATCTCAAAGATTGACAAAATCCACCAGGACATTGCTTCCCACCCATCTCCTCTCCACATTCCCTCACCATCCCCTCCCCCTTCCCCCTCTCCTCCTTCCCTCCTGCCTCCCTTGAGGAAATCTCTTTACTCTCTTCCTCCAACCCCTCCACCTGCCCTCTCGACCCAATTCCCTCCCACCTCCTGACCTCCATTGCTCCCACTGTCGCCCCCCCCTTTTACATGTCATTAATCTCTCCCTCTCCACTGGCTCCTTCCCCTCCGCCTTCAAGCATGCCACTGTCTCTCCCATCCTCAAAAAGTCACCCTTGACCCCTCTAGTTACTGGTCCATCTCCCTCCTACACTTCGCCTCTAAGCTTCTCGAACGTGTTGTCTACTCCCGCTGCCTGGACCTCCTCTCTGCCAACTCCTCCCTGGACCCTCTCCAATCCGGCTTCCGCCCCCTTCATTCCACTGAAACTGCCCTTGCCAAGATCACCAATGATCTACTTGTCGCTAAATCTAAGCACCTTTACTCCATTCTTGTCCTCCTTGACCTCTCTGCTGCCTTTGACACTGTCGACCACTCACTCCTAATGGACTCTCTTTGCTCCCTAGGCTTCTGCGGCTCTGTCTTTGACTGGTTCTCCTCCTACCTTTCTGACCGCTCCTTTAATGTGTCTCTTCCCAATTCCAACTCCTCCTCCCTCCCCCTCTTGATTGAGGTTCCCCAAGGCTCTGTCCTGGGCCCTCTCCTCTATCTACACCCTATCCCTTGGCAAACTTATTGCCTCCCACGGCTTCCAATATCACCTTTATGCTGACGACACTCAACTCTCTCTCTCCACATGTGCTCTCTCCCCTTCTGTCCAAGCTTGCCTCATCAACTGTCTCTCGGATATCTCCGCCTGGATGGCCCGACGTCAGCTCAAGTTCAACATGGCTAAGACTGAACTCCTTATCTTTCCTCCCTTTCCTTCCTCCCCCTCTTCCCTGTCCATCCTTATTGATGCGGTCACCATCCGCCTCGTTCCCCAAGCCTGTAGCTTGGGCTTTGTCTTCGACACTCACCGTTCCTTTAAACCCTACATCGACTCTGTTGCCAAGTCCTGTCGCTTCTCCCTCCACAACATTGCTTGAATTCACCCCTTTCTCTCGGTCTCCTCAGCCAAAACCCTTGTTCATGTTGGAAAACAGCTCCAGATGGCATCGACCTTTTGCACCAACAAACCCTAATGACCACTAGGGGCACTGGGAGCAGAGATAGTGAGTTAGTGTGAGTGTCACTTTAACCTTTCCTGATCTCTGCTTCTAAGCCCCCTCCCAGGTGGGATGTGCCCAGGAAGCTCCTACTGGACTTCCTCCTTCTTCCTGACCTTTCGCCATTCCT
>QEPC01009589.1:2209172-2233904 GCA_003113815.1 Sphenodon punctatus
GCAGTCAAGAGACTGGGGAGATACCTGAAGGGTACCGCGCACTACGCATTGAAGATTCCAGTAAGCAGCAACCCTGGACTGGTGGGGTGGTTAGCGTCATGTCTGAAAGTACCCATAGCTGATCGCAAGTCCACCAGTGGACACCTGTTTCTCTATGGAGATGGAGCCATAAGTTGGACTAGCAGGAAGCAGTCACTTGTTGCACTCTTATCAACAGAAGCAGAATACATATCAGCTAGTGAAGCATGCAGGGAAGTTGTGTGGACACACAAGCTGCTGTTGGACTTTGGAATTGAAGAGCCAAAGCCTACCACGATGTTGGAGGACAACCAGTTGCATTAAGCCCCCTCCCAGGTGAGATGTGCCCAGGAAGCTCCTACTGGACTTTCTCCTTCTTCCTGACCTTTCGCCATTCCTTTTTTTCTCTCTCTGACCTTCAACATGATCGGCTACCATGCTGGTGGCAGCTAGCTAGTAAGACCTAGGGATAGGCCTTTCCTATCACAATGTACTTCTCAATAAAGTAGATTATTTTAATCTAGATACAATCTCCAAGGTGTTGATTACTACTAAGCTGTTGCTACTAAGAATACAAGCTGCTTTTGGTTTTTTGACCACTAATAAAATTCCAACAGTTCACGCCATGGTCATCTCTCGCCTTGACTACTGCAACCTCCTCCTTACTGGTCTCCCCGGCTCTCACCTTATCTCCATCCCAAACTCCGCTGCTAGGGTCATCTACTCAGCCCACCTCTCCTCTCCTCGCTTCACTGGCTCCCATTTCCCGAACGCATCTTTCACAAACTTCTGGTGTCCACTTACAAATCCCTTCACAACCTGGCTCCCCCTTACCTCTCAGCCCTAGTCTCCTTACACACTCCTGCATGCACTATCCACTCCTCCTCTATCCCCTCCCTCCCTCTCCCTCGTCTCCCCTGCTCCCCTAACCACCTTTGTCCATTCTCCCTTGCTGCCCCCCCATGCTTGGAACTTCCTCCCTGCCCACATCCACCTTGCCCCTCTCCCTCTGCACCTTCAAATCCCTCCTCAAAACCCACCTCTTCCTCGCTGCCTTTCCCGACGCCTGTTAGAACTTTCCTTTCAGTATTTGCTGTCTGCCCTCCCCGCAGACTCCTGCCTAACTGCAACCAAGCCAAGCACGTGCACCTGAGACATCACATCCACTTGAATGTAATTTATCCCTTGTCTCTCCCTATGTCCCCTCTCCTTGTCTTCCCCCTCCGTGTCTATTAGATTGTAAGCCGTAGGCAGGGACCGCATCATTCTTATTGTTCTGTAAAGCACCAGGTACACAGCTGGTTCTGTACAAATGCTAATAATGCTAATAATGCTAATAATAATAATAATTAATTGCAGTTAGTAACAGGAAAAGAGGAGAGGAAAGGCTGGTGGGGGAAGAGAGTAGGGAATTTTACAGCAAACATTAGGCCTACAGGAAGAGCTAATGTACAGGTGTCACCATGTCCATAGTTGAGGACACAGTAAAGGGAAAATGGGATGTAGCTTAGCTTCATGATGATGAGAGAAGATATGAAAGTGGAAAGGGTGTGAACAAGAAAGCAAAACTGGACACTCCAATAGTTATGATGCTCACTTGGGAGACACGTGTTCAAATCCCCTTACCACATTCACTTCTTGTGTGATTTCAGGCAAGTCACTCAGTCTAACTAACCCATTTCCCTACTTGTAACTGAAGGATAACAGTGCTTAAGCTCACAGAAAAGTTATGAAGTGAGAGGCATTAAAGATTGTGATGTGCTAAGATACTGCAGAAATGAGAGCCATGTAAGTTTTATGAGTGGTTGGGAAATTTTCAATGGAACTTTTTGTTAACCTCACAATACAAAATGAAGCATTCAGATTAGTAAAAAAAGAAAAAATAAATATCCACAGAAGCAACTGACGTGTTTGAGAACCTTCCACGTTTCCATATATAAGCCCCCAAATGGGAGGGAGAAGTTTTGTTTCATGGTTCTGGTGAACTATCCCTCCCATGGTGCACGGTGCATTTGAAACAAAGTAGACGACAGAATTTTGTTTTGACAGAGACTTGAAAATTTTGTCCAGAATCAGGATGGAAAAAACTGCCCACACACACAGAGGATGGATAGCCTATTTCACTACAAGCCTTACTGGTGCCTTATATAGACAGAGCAGTCAAGGAAGTGGTAACAGGGAAAGGCAGAGACTGAAGGTATCTTCCGTGTATTGTAGCGAAGGCATGAAGAGAATAATGCGTGAAATCCCATAGTGGAAGTTCACATGTGCTGCAAGATGTCACCCATGTGTCTGCCCCTAGCAACCCTACGTTCTGGGACTGCTGTCAGCAGAGTACTCCCATTCTGCTGGTAGCAAGCAACCCTTGATAGGAAGGAAAAGGGACACCTAGACGTGGGCTACAGGGGGCCGCTGCTTACTGGGAATCAGCAGTGATCCCTGGCACTCAGCAGTCCCTTCCTCCTGGCACCCTCCAGCAGACCTGGCTGAATGGGGCTGATGCAGTGGACCAGTTCTACATGTTACACATTAGTAATCTATACATCTATGTATGGACCAAAACCTGGGAAAGCTCTTGCAGGTTTTGTTTTTTCTTTTCTGAAGCTGCTACTCTGGGTTTGGCAAGTATCTGGCATTTGAGTGGTTAGTGTAACACATGAAGCCACACTGTGAGATGCCTAAAGGAGAGGGAAGAGGACAGATAACACAGTAAAACGGAGGCGATACGATGTGAAAGTCAAAGGGGGATTATGACATAGCATGGCAAGGTGAACGTTTAAGTGTCAACAATGAAGGAGCTGGCATTCACCTAATCAGGCAAGGGCAAATTCACTTTAACACATAAACAATTAGCTACAAAACACTTGAGCGTCCCATAATTATACCCTGGTCTACTACGAGTCCAACAACATCCACTTCACCTCTTAGCCAGCTCTACAAGTCAAAACAAGTTCCATCTATTGACTGCAATGTTGCAAACCTTATTTATCACCTACAGACAGCAGGTAGGTTTGAAAGACAAAGCTTTTATTTTCACAAATTATCAGAAATAGCATGCAGCGAGAGAGTGGAGGTAGAAGTCCAAGCATTGAGACAATATTGTATTCTCTCTCTCCACATTAAGTCTAAGAAAGGACTAGATGTCTGGGCTTATATGTTGTGCGAAGGCGGCATGAAAGGGACATTTAACCTCCAGTGTCACAAAATCTGTCATATCATCCATGAATCTGGGGGTGTTACCAGACATCACCCAGGGCATATAACTGGATTTACAGACATTTATGCCTCTGGGCTACCCAATACTCCTCTCACACCAGCTGTTGCCCAGAAGCTGTCCTTTGATGCAAGGGATTCCTATGGTATCTCAGGTGACCACAGACCGGAAGTGGGGCATCGGGCATAGCTTAGCTACGCTTAATAGTGGTTACATTCAAGGGACAGCTATGTATTCTCTACGGCCATGCTTTTTGAGATCACAGTCCATGTTAAACACATCACAAAGTGTTTTTGCACAAACAGATGTAACTGGCAAATGTGATTGACCCTTCCAGCAGCTGGCTAGGGGAAAGCTGAGACTATAGCCAATAGAGAAAGCTTATTGTGCTGACAGAGTGCTTCTTGTATCATGAAGCTGTCATCCAAATAAGAGCAATTTCCACCACCCTGGAGATTTTGCTAAAATGTATCTGACACATCTCAGCTCTTTTCATTCAAATGTCTCCTTAACCAGCTCCAATATAGAAACTGCCTTTCTTTAGCCCTGGGCTATTACTCATTTCAGTACCATTTCATTTAGGAATCTTGCTGTTAATTTGACAGTTGCCCTACTCTACTGCAAGTTAACTATCAAAATACCTGGCAACAGAAACTAACCAGGATCCAGAGACAAATGTCTTCAGACCGTTTTTCTAGTCCACATTAGAGATGATGCCAGACAGAGACTGGGGGTGTCTGAATTATGTAATTGAACCAAGTAAACTTATAAAAATGAACAAAGTGCCAAGAAAAGCAGGGGGGAGTTCAGGTTCTCCACTCCGCTCCCCATTATTTGAGGTAAAAATTACACCAATATAACTATAAACCTAAACAAGTTGATTATTTCACTTCTTCCATGAGGTGAGAGAGGTTTTTCTGGGTTTTCTCTACATCGAATCAGAATGAAATGCAGTTTTTAATCTCCAAAACTTGTTGAACCCAAAATAAAAAAGTGAGCATCAGCTGAAACCCTCTTGTGGACCAAGTGTGAAGTTTAACTCAAATGTTGGGCTAACATTAAGTGTTTTTGTAGGGGGAATAAGCCACCAGTGCCATGATGGGAGAAGAGAAATTCCTTTGTTCAAATATGAGGGAATGTGGTTTTCATTTGTTCAGGTTGCAAAGGAGAAGCCTTTCTGACTTATGAAGGAAAGGTTCAACGAGATATTAGGTCAGATGGATTCAAGTCATTCAAAATACCCATGGCATTTTCAAAATGGGAATTGGACCAAGAATTTAATCTTCAAGGATGACTCTCCAATTCTCAAGCAACTGCTGTGGAAAAATTGCAAGACTGCCTTTGTCTGGAATGACCATTTGATAACGAGGGTCATTTGATCACGAGGAGACATCCGCACTAGAGAAAACCACAAGACAGTGGGAAGCAAATAGAAATGCTCATATAAGTAAGGATTTTGTAGGTTCCTAATGAATATACAACTTTAAAGAAAACAAAATCTGTTATTTTACATCTTAAATACTTGATGCAGCAGTGTACAGTTGGTTTGGGGGGGGGTGTGTTCGTTTTTTTAAAAAAAAGCTTTTTTAATTTAAAACAAAAAACTCAAGAATTGAATTGGGGAGCTGTTACATTTATTAGCATCTTTCAGCATGACTGAACATTGAATATTTTTTGGTCCTTCTAATTTGTAAAATGTATACAAAACACAATGTTCCCAGCCAATTACAATTTTGCAGAGGGGAAAAAAAAATTGAGTGATGCAAAATGAAAATTGTAAGAAGAAAGTGAGAAGTTCCATAAAAATTCTACACAAAAAGCAATTTTTCAATAGCGTGGGAAACATATCCTGGTAAGGAAAAAAATGGTTTTTAATCAACAAGTAACTGTTCAAACACAAAACTGTCTTTATAAAAGTATCCTGCTGAATGCTAACAATCTCATATCCTACGGTTGCACTTACAAAGCAAGCAGAGAGGGTGGTAATTTTGATGAGGAAAATAATATTTGTTCCTTGTGATGTATATGAAAACCAGTCAGTCAAATCTGGAAGGCACCCTAAATGAAGCCCATGTGTATAGGCACCCTAAATTAAACCCATGCGTGCATATATTGTACTGCACAGGATGGGAGCATGAGTAAGCATGATGAGAGAGAGATATAAATTCCCTAGCCAAAATGTATTGCACAGGATGGGAGCATGAAAAGGCATTACGTTAGATAAAATCACAGGTCCTTCATGAGCGAAGGATTTAACCTCCCAACTATTAGGATGTATGTGTAGGTTGCTACAATTGAAGGCTGGTTGGTAACAACTATTCTAGCAAGAGAGAGAAGTAGCTGTAATAACCCCTTAACCTTCCATACTGTATAAGAGTTTCTGGGTGCTTCCCACATCTCAGCACGTAAAGCTTTCTTCCTCCATGAGGTTCTGTGATTAAATGAACAATGCATCCCTCCTCTGTGTGCCAAGAACATTTTGTGGCTTGCCCAGATGTTTGGGATAGTGGCCTTGATGTTGCCGCTATAGCCTAGCAATAGAATGGATTTTCTTTAAGGTCCTGGATTCCCTTTGACCCTTTTATTCCTTGGGCCAGGCGATACGTTAAATTGACCACAATCTCCCTTGCAGTGGGAATAGGTCATTTCCGATATAGGTGCCATATGTATAGGAAAGCGCGGCCTGGGTGTAGCTGGAGATAAGATTTGCAAACTTTCCACTAAAATTTGTTTTTTCATTGCTAGCCATAATCCCTAAACCTAAAAGTCCTCCTTAGCGAGTCTCCCGCTTTGCACAAGAATTCTAAGGTTGTATCTGAGTGCAAATCTATTGCTCCTCTTCTTTTTATACTCAAAAACTTTGCTGGTTATTGGGATTTGTGTGTGTGCTCAAGTCTAATATCCTTTTTAATTACAGTGTGCTCACCGCACAAAGCGTGGCATGTGAGGAAAAGCAGGGAAAAAATAACAGCTGAAGACACAGATTCAGGAGGGTGCAGTAACCCAATACTGTTGATTCTGTACAGACCAGCTGCTTTCATTACCCACTGATTCTTCCATGTGGGAGGGGGGCTCTCAATTATGAACTTGCAAGCAAAAAAAGAATCTCTTCTTCTGTTATATCTTGACAGGAAAGAGCGGCGTTGCACCAAATAGATTTCAGATCTACTTACTGAACAGCTAAAGAAGTCACACACAAGGTTTTTTAAGAAAGAGAAAAACCACTACCAACCCTAAAGGCGTTTTTATGAAAGGGTCTCTGAAATTCAGCTGCAAGAGGCAGCACTTCACCCTTCTTTTGTTGCACTTGCAAAGATCAAGATATACCCCAGCTGCTGAAGGCTCATTGTCTTTAGTCCCACTCCCATTGCTTCTGGGGCCTCTGGAGGAGCCTCCAGTTTTAAAAAGCTTATTCTGGCCACCATAAAGAAGCATGGGCTAAAGGGAGGAGGGAGGGGGAGATACAATCTACTCCGCGAGAAACGTCTGTCTCTAAATTGATCATTTCTGCTGTCAGCGCACTGCTTGGCTACCGAACAAAAGCCACTACTTTTAGCATCTGTCCCTTCAACATGTCTAACCCTGCCAACTGTGCCCACTGAAGTGGCATGCTTTCGCCCCCACGCCTACACACACACAGCTTCAGCCCCCACCGCTGGCAAACAAAAGAAGAAAAAGACCCCACATTCAACCCCTTTTGCTTCCAAGGATTACCAACTTGTCTTGGGCTAAGTGGAAAAAGTAGGATCGAAATATATACTCCCAGGATTTGGATTCGGACACTGCTGCTTCCTTCACTGCAGCCCCGAAGGAGAGAGCCATACCCCCCTCCCACACATTTTGCAAGGCTTCTCGCCCCCTTTTCCCTTTCAGAAAGCATGCAACGCGTATCTCCTTTCCTTCCTTCTGGGGGATTCAATCAGGGTTGGTGGGAGAGAAAAGGGAAGGAACGGAGGTCAGATCTTCCAGTAGGCTCCTACGTACAAACCCTGTGTGCACCCGGGCAACCCAGTCAGCCCGGTCTCCTTGCGCTCAGTAACACCATCAGCAGCAAATGACAGAAAGCAGCATGTGCACCGGGGCAGCTCTCTCCCTCGCCTGTGTTTACTCTCTGATTCTCAGAATGAACATGAAACCTGCAAACCAACCTGGGCACCAATGAGCCGCGCGCGCCACAGGCAGCTCCTTCCAGCCCTAGCACCTAAGAGATGAGGGGCTGGGGTTCAGCTCGGAGATGGGCGTCTCCATCCCTGGTACCCGGCAGGATTCAGCTCTCTCCCCAGCCTTTGTCCCAAGCACACGGGAAGGGGGGGGGAGCCTTCCCCCTCCGCCTGGGCAGCTCATCAATGAGCCGGCTCTCGGAGGGATGGGCAAGATTCACGGTGGGCCCTTACCTGGCAGGGTCTTGTGCACCGTGTTGCCCATCACTCCGCGCTGCACGGGCTGCAGGACGGTCTGGGAGCCCGGGTCTGCGCTGCGCTGCTAAAGGCCATTGACGGGGACAGGGAACCGGATCCTGCTACCCGGGCTACGCTCAGCCAGGTTCCCTGCGCTGCACCCCGAGCTGCACTGAGCCAAACCCGGCAGCGAGCAGCGCCCCGAGCTTCCCCCGCCTCCCCTTCCCCAGCCGGAGCCGCCTCCAGGGGGCTGGGTATGAGATCGGAGCCCGGCCCCCTCGCCGCCTAGCTGGGGAGGAGCCGACAGGCGGAGGAGTCCGCACGCATTGTTTGAAAAGTTGGCAGCTGCCCGGCCCACGGAGCTGCGCTGGGGAAGGCTACAGCACGGCAAAGGGCTGAGCCAGCATCATAGGAGCTAGGGAAGAAATCGGGGTGGTTGCAATGCATCTGGAGGAGCAGGGTGACACGCTGAGCATATGCCTTCTCGGGGTGCAGTTTATTTCAAAGACTAGCCTGCGCGGAGAGCTTGCTAGCCCCGGCAGCCCTTCACCCAAGATAATTGCGGGGGGGGAGAAATAATATTTTACTTACTTGCCCAATAAGTAAAATGTTTTACTTACCAACTACAGTCGGTCCAATAAAAGGGATCGCCTGACCTATTCCCTCCCACCCCTAAAGACATCGATGTAAGGCTGCACCATGCCAGCCAAATTAATAACTGGTGTGAGGGGGTACAACACAAATGCACCCACTTCTGTATACCAAGCTGACGTTAGCAAGCAAAGCACCACACTGTTGGTGAGAGTATGCTCGTGAGAACGAGGAGCTAAACAATTGCAGGACAGAGAGCAAGCAATAGTTCTGACTTGCTACCAGTCTGAGGAAGGGCCCCCTGTGGCCCAAAAGCTTGCATGCTTTCAGCAACAGTAGTTGGTCCAAGAAAAGCTCTCACCTGAATTTATCTCCATCTAAGAAAGACTAGTATCTCCATCTAAAAAAATATTAAGAATTCACTATTTATGGGGTGTTAGACATTATTGGCAGTGCAACCATGCTCACTGGCCCAGTGGGGATTTGGAGGATGCTGCTGTTTGCTGGACTGCAGAGGAAACATGAATAATACTTTGTCTAATAACAAAGGGGTACAGTAAATTGGGCACCAGATGATACCCCACTAGGAAGCCTAGCATTATTTGTGGGGAATTTCCCTGTAGAAATCCTTATGAGAGTCATGAATCAACTGAACTCCTTGAGGCAGACTGGTGGAGTTACTGTCCATATTGTGCGAATGTGTCATGCTCATACGTCTATACCGCACCCTGGATTCATACAACCTGCACTCAGAAGAACCAGGTTAGCTCCAGGCTGAGTTCTAGAGACTCATTGTATTGTTATTTTAAAATAGAAATTATGAAAGCCAGACTAATTTCTCCATATATCTATACAATGCTTACCTCAGACTAAAGATAGACAAGTTAAGGTAACTTGAGATCAAACCTTGGGGTAATGGTGAATTTGAAAATGTAGCCACCAACTAAACTCAAGGTGATGGTATTTTCAGTATAGTTGGAGAATGGCTAATATGACAAAGGAAGTTTGAGCGAAGTCATTAGTGTAGACACAGAGACTGTCTGTTACCAGTTCAATTGCCAACAGTGCGTTAGGATGCCTTTATGTACAATCACCACCTCCGGATTTCTATGAAATTCCCGAACTGTGGGCTAGGACAGGACCCTAAATAGGATCGTACCCTCTGTAGATAAGGTCATGATCCTGATTGAATGCCAATATATTTTGCTGCTGTCTAGGAACGTGGGACTATAGTAAGGGCGAAGCAAAAATTTCGCCCATGGTCTGATGCTGTCAGAACGAGGCAGTTTGATCATTACAACTGGAAATCAGAACGGACAAAATTCTATTCTAATTTCCAATTGGAACAACTGAAATAACTTTGAACCATTTTGCACATGTGCAAAATGGTTCAATCAGAATTCTAATCAAAAACTTTTCCCATCGGAATTATGATAGAAATTTCACCGGCCATTCGATTTCCATTGCATGGAAACAGAACAGCTACTTTGAACCAGCCCAAGGCTGTATTTAAGTCTCAAAATGGGGTCATACAGGCAAAAACGTTGGGAATGTCTGTCCTAAGGCCACCAGCTTCTGTTTTCCTGTTATAGTCATCAATACAGCAATTCTTTTTTCTTTTGTCAGCAAGCATTCACATGTCATCCACATCGCTCCCTGCTGTGCTGTTTAGTCACTGCATTCCTACACAATACCAAAGAGCACATGCAATCACTGGGCAGATGAAGGACTCTCCTTGCGGCTTTCAGCATAGCTTGGCCTACTATACTTGGGACACAGGACCTGATGTTCAGGATCAGACTCTTGGTCTGATTGGTCTGGTACTCAGGCATTCGCTTAGAACACATGCTACAAGGAACCGATCCAAGTGCATACTGTTTGAGACGTGTGTGGGTAAAGTGGGGGAGGGCATCTTTTCTGACACCTGCTGAGATCAGCTCATTGCCTTTGACCTTTCTACTTGATAGGAATCAATTGCCATAATTTTTAAAAGGGCAACAACATGGCAGTGTGTCAAAGCCTTGTGCGCAGAGTAGATACTGTGATGTACTAGGGATTGGTGAAAGGCACTGTGGGTCAGGAGAACGGAGTTCCATTTCCATAAGCAGTCCTTACTTTCTGCATGCCATGACCGTGTGCAACTTGTTCTGCCTGCCTGCACCTCTGTAACTTTTTCCATCTGGGAAATGAGGATAGTAGTACTCCCCTACCTCAGAGTGGCAATTGTTGGGGCCATGCTCAGTTCTCCCCAAAATTCTACAGCAACCACAGAGGAACTTCAAGTGCGGTGATGCAAGCAGACATTCGCTCCTCCACAGCCTGCAGGGCTAAGACAGTGACGCATCCTAGTGGGGAATCACTGAGCGGAAGGGTCTCTAAACACGCCTTGATCCCTGCGCTAATGCCTCACTTGATCATCTGGCTAAAAGCTGCGCCCCCATCTGCATGGGAAATATGAAGTCAAAGGCATGAAAGGCAGAGAGAAAGGGGAGTCAACCAGACAAGGAGAATCCAGGACCCAGTGAATGATGGGATTGATTAAGCAAAGAATAAAGCATCCTGGGACATCTATGCCTCAAATGTTCATGAAATCCTACCCAGCCACAGTTGAGAAAATCAATTCAGCCCACCCAAAGTTGAACACCCACCTAGCTGCATTGAGACAATCAGCCCTGAGAACACGCCCCACTTCATGAATTCCCTGTCCTATAGAAAACTGTAAACAAACATTTGACCCTGTATAACTCTGCTTGTATCCCCATTGTTGTAGTTATTGAAACTTGGAAACACAGTATTTGACTGTCATGTCCCCACCTGTACTCCCGGGTCTATAAACCCCCCATTAAGTCTCCTGGTAGAGACAGAGGCCAAGATCTGCACATACTATAAGCAGCTGCTGCCATGTTCCCACCTATCTTATGTCTGGCCATGGCTCTACACTTCACTCTTCTGGGATTATTTTGTTAACTGAATTTTGAAGGATACAGAGCCTTTTTTCGATTTGGTCTCACGCCGGGAAAGGGTGAGATCCTCTCTCTCTCTCTCTCATATCCAGTCCCTTACTAGATTTAACACACCCCATAATGATATTGTTTTTACAGTGTGCCTTTTAAATAAATATTTTATTATTAGAATAACTCCTGACTGCTCTGCTCTTTTACCTATACCTTCTATACTTCTCCTGAATTTTCTTTGTAGCAACACTCCATTATCTAAGAAAAAAGATCCTTCAGGTTACAGCTGGCTTAAAATACTCATTCAAAAGAAATACTAATATTTTAAAAAATCAGCCTTCTGCCCAAGGAAGGGGGAGTTGGGGATTGCCTGAAGAGGGGATAGTCCTACGTATGTGTGTGTGCATGTGGTCTACATGGAACGGAAGTTATAATGGGTAACAGCTGGAAAGTGCTGTGATCCCTGTAGATTAACAGAGTGGCATTTGGTCATGGGGTGCTGAGCCAGGGGCACATAAGGGTTGCAGAGTGAGGATTCTGAACCCAGCCTAAAGGGAGCAGCTAGAAGGTGCTGTCTTTCCTTGCCAGCATTCCCAGGATCACAAATATTGTGTGTGCGTGTGTGTGTGTGTGAGTGTGAGAGAGAGAGAGATAATCCCTGGAATCAGCCTGGCCAGCCAAAAAAGGGCATAATGAGGGATGTCCACATAGGGAGGTTAGCTACACACACAGTTTGCACAAACAGCACACAATCACATTGGCACATAAGCAGTACATAATAGCAAGGAAATTCAAAGAAATAATGAGTCTTCTGAATGAGTAATTAGCAAGCCTGGTAACACCCCTCATGACAACAAATTCAGATGCTACAGCAAGGCCATCCAGACTTAGAATGCGTACGATCCACTTGATCCAGGTGTCAACCTTGGGTGATCTACCAGAATCCCTCCTGCAGGCTCCAGTGTTCCTGACCAGGAGCTCTCCTGCTGGTTTCCAGCTCTAGGACACCCTATCAACTGGTCTCACAGACTGAAGAGGAGCTCTCCCCTTTAGAATGAGTCTTCCCTGTTGCACTGGAGGTGCTCCCATAGTCCCCCTCCCTGGAGCCACTCTCTGGGGTGCTGCTCTCTCTCCTCCCCAGAGATAATCTCTGATAGGCTGGTCCCCCTACCCATACTGTATCTACTGGAGACTAGCTTGACATCTGCTAGATGGTGAACTTCCTGTTGACTGCCCTTGTCCTACAGTAATATGCTGGTAGCTAGAACAGTAGCATGCAAATAAATAATTGTGATTTGTACATTTCATCTTTTGACAAATTTAGTGAAGCAAGAAGACAAAAGTGGGAGGCTCTGTCCCTTTCTTGCCCAACTCTAGGTACGACAGGAAAGATTAACAGGCCTGACTTTGATCTCATTTAAGTATAAATTCAGAGCAACCGTACAGTAGTCAGTGGGGTTACCCTGGATTTACACTGGTATGCTCACATGTACAGAACGAATCCAATTTATCACAGCTGAAGCAATGATTTGGTTTTAGTAACTCACTTAGGTTCACACTACACTCGGACTCCTGAAGCAATATAGTACTACTACTTACTGCTGCCATCTGCCCCCAGTGGCCGTGTCATGGAAGTGCACACGATAACACCTATCCCTTCATGCCTTTCACGCAAAGCATTCTGCAATTAATTCCAGAAAGTTCTCTGCAGAAGAGACACTTTGCATGGTCTGTATACCGTGTTCACCAAACACAGAAAGGATTCACAAGGTATTTCGGTTTAGAAAGCAAAGTGGATTGTCTGCTCCTGATTGTTCTGGAGAACATATGTCGCTTTCTACTCCTGAATACCATTGATGCACAAATGATACCAACGTACAAGCATATGGAGGACTTAATAAACTGATGTAGCTGTTGGTGTGAATGTAGCCTGAGATCAGAATCTGGTCCAAGGTGCAGAAGCTGAAACTATGCATCTTTAGTTGTTAGGTCCATAAGAAACCCGGTTAGATAAGACTCAGTAAGAGAAAGGGGAAACAAAATAGGCCCAATTTCTAGTGCTATGTCATGTCACAGACTTGTTAAAAAGGGCTTCATTGAATGAGACACCAGCAGCTGTTTTCAAGAGAGCTTTCACCCATCTGCTGTCCTTCTAGGTTAGCATATGTTGTACTACTGGCTTGGTAGCTCTCAGCTGCAAGTCATATGCAGAAACTCTGAGAGAACACAAGTGAGTTTCCTGAAGCAGAGAGTTTCCCTTCAGGGGAAAGGAGGAAAAACAGAGTCATGTTATTTAACTTTCCTGGGTCAGCTAAATGTGTGCGTGCGTCTATATGCAATGGATGAAGGATTGTGCTCCACGTGTCTGTATGGCTCTTTTATATTGCCTGACTCTGCTTTCACTTGCATCTGTGCAAACCAGGAGTTACTTCATGGAGACCAATGGAGTTACACTGGGATAAAACCCATGTATATGAGAGAATACAATCAGGCCCCAAACTTGGAAGGAGTTCAGACACCATAGTACTCAGTGCATTCCACATCGTTTAAATTAGGGGTGGGGAACCTCAGGCCTTGGGGCCAAAAGTGCCTTGTAGCTAGTTTTTGTGTGGTCCTTTTGCAGTTCCTGGATCTGGTACCCCTGGATCCAGTTCCTACTCCCCATGCACTGAAAGACTGAGCTCAGAGGAAGGAAGCAAAGATGAGGGATGCACACAAGGATAGGGTACAGATCCATGGATCTATGGCCTGCACCTTCCTTTTCGTGAGTGCGCTCCTTAATCACCTCTGCTCCCAGCTTCTATGGGGCCCTTATTGTACTAATTTTCAACGTAACCCTTGGGAGGAAAGGGTCCCCCAAACCCTGGTTTAAATAATTAAGAATCCCTTGAAACTGAAACCCCATTGGTCCAAGATACTTGCTTCCCCATCAAACAATTCTAAGTACCTTTCAGGCTATGACTCACTCATGTAAAACCCAGGCCATTATACCAATGGAACAAGAGAGAAAAACATTATTTCACATCTTCTTTTAGCAGGTTGAATTGCCATATGACAGCAGGCACAGGATGTGATAAGTTCCATCCAAGGAATGAACAAGACTTAATAGACGTGGTTCAGCTTTCATTACACTACTCAAGGAGAGCCAGAGTGCCTTGTAATAAGAGCCCAACTTGTAGCCAGCAACCATTAGCAGGTAGTTCCTTGCAGCAAGCATCTTCTGAACCTATGAAGCCTAGTTTCATAACAGAACAATTCTCAAAATAAGTCAACGGGATTATTATTTGTTTGCTACAAAGAGGGCTTATCCTCTTTCCAGGTGCAACTATTGTTACAAAGTTGTGAATCCATACTTATCTGGGGGCATTCTTTCCCTCTACCAAATTTGAATGAAATCAGCCTCTGGGATCAAAAGTGATCAAGTGAGGGAGGGGACGTAACAGGGTGATTGCATAAGCCTTTTTTTCTGTAGAAAACCATGCTAAAAATGGCTCCTGGCTCTAAAGAAGGACGAGGAAGAAGGCACTTAACCACAAAGAAACAGCTAGGCTGATAATGCTAACAGGGATTATTTAATGTCAGTGTGCATGCCCACAAGACCTTCCATTAAATGGCAGGGGCTATATTCAGCTACCATGTCATAGGGCCAGGACTTACCTGCCCATTGGACAAGTAACATGATTGACCAAGGCAGCAGTGCCACATTCTGGGGATGGCATTGCTGCCGTGACTACAGCATTCCCCAGTTCCTCCTGGGATGCCCGGGGCAGCATTATTGCTGCTGCCCTGCCTCCTCCAGCTGCTGTCAGACTCTTCTATCAGGGGTGTAGCTAGAGTGCAATGGGCCCCTGGCCAAGTCAAGATGGGCCCTCCTCTTTGTGTCCCGCTGGCGGGCCTAGGGGCGCCGCCCGGCTTGGCGGGCCTGGGGGCGCTGCTATCAAACAAACAAGACACAAAAAATGCAGCCAGCCTATTAAGAACATTATGCCATGAAAAGAGACATATATATAACCAGTTCAGTTGTGCCCCCATAATCAATTCACGCTGCCCCCACCCCATAACCGGTTCATTTGCATCCCCGCACCCCATATAATCAATTAATGCTGCCCCCCACCCATAACCATTTCATTTGCACTCCTGGGGCAGTGTGAATTGATTATATGGGGGGCGCAAATGAACTGGTTATGGGGTGGGGGTTTAAAGACAGTATTCCTGTTAACAATAACGTCATTAAGAAGAGTTAGTGAAATAGCAGCCATAATTATCTCAGAACCATATTTGCAGATTTTCCAAGATAGAATAGATATTGCTTTACATCCTAAATTCCTACCTAAGATAGTATAAGTGAGACAGTTGTGAGAATGTGGCCCTTTTTACACGGGCCTCCCCCACCCATGAACACACAGATTTCTGCATGTTAATGGGTTTGGGAGCCCCATGTGAACAACGCAGCGCACACCCCCATGGTGAGCGGGGGTGCGTGCACGCGCCTGCCTAAAACACATCCTCACTTGTCCCCACGCATGGGGCAACCAGGGAAAACGGCAGTTGCTCCGTGGGTGCGGATGAGTGGGGGGTGAGTGGGGATGCATGTGCAGCCATGTGCACGCCCTGCTCACGCACTGGTGCGTCCACGGATTCCCCCCACCCGGTGAGCTGTGTAAAAACGGCCTGTGAGAAGCCACTTGAAGAACAGAAGGTTGCTGCCTTGTAAACAAGGTTCTCTGAGATGGCTCCCAACATTCTCACAACACCCACCCTTCCATCCCCACATGGAATTTTCTTATATTCCTAGAAAGGGTTGAAAGGAACTGTCATTCTGAGAGTGCTTTTTTATACTAGAGGAGCTCGAGACCATCACGTGGTCTATTATTTGAATATGGTGAGCATGCCATGCAGAACCCAGTTGTAAGAATGTTAGGTGGCATCTCGAAGAACCTTCTTTACAAGGCAACAGCCTTCTGATCACATGGGGAGGAGTTGTTTGTTTACAAACAGCTTTGGCTCCCAGTCCGATGGGTGTCCTGGTGTCCCGCTGCTGCAGCACTACTAGCAGGCAGAGGCAAGTGAGGGATGGGAAACCCTCTCCATGATCTGGGAGTGCTCTGCACCCAGGACTCCTTCGTTCAATGGACGCTACGCCCCTGCCTTCAAGCTGCTGTGGTAGACCCAGGCTTCAAATCCTTAAGTCCCACCATGCTGCAACTATGTCCCAGGGTGAGGTTCTCCTGTGGTTAATTTAGGGTGTTTTCAAATGAGCAAGCCGATGGGGGGTGGGATCCATGACCCCTGCATGGCTCTGCCACGGAGCACCCATGCAGGCAGAGTTTGCGGGGAGCAATTCAAACGGGCGGTTCCCAGCCTGGCTCCTGGTAGCAGAAGCACATGACACTCACACCTAAGCTGCAGAGAAGTGACAGCAGCACACATGGCTACTGGACAGGAGCATCCTCCTTGGACAGATTAATGTGACAATTCCTGGATAGCAGGAAGAGAGGAGGCAACATTTATTTTGTCTGGGGTAACAAAAGAGCTAGGGCCAGCCCTGTCTAGGAGGACCCTGTTAACTGAAGGTAATCTCGCAGGAAATGGTAATAGTTTATAAAGGAACAGCTAACTCTCCACTGATCGGGTGCTAAACTGAAAGAGACCTCTTATTATGGTATCAAAATGATTAATATACAGTCTGCAAATCCCCTCGGGGCTCAAATACTTTGGGATGAAAGATGGAATGGAAATGTAAGGGGTTACCATTCTTGGTCAGCATTTCTAACAGGTGACAGTAAATAGTTGCAAGCTAATAACAAGATGAAGCACAGGTCTTTTCCCTGTTGGAGAGAGAACCTACAGAGTCCGAGAGCTATAATTTCTTCCCATTCCAGATCATCTTGTGTGTTAGCCACCAACAGTTTGCTTATCCCAATCCTCAACAGACAGTGGGTGCAGCCACACCGTGTACTTACTGCACCTTGGATAGCCGTACCCCACTCAGGGCAGCCTTACTATGTGATGCACTGCAATGTGTGCCCGGCGACAGTCAGAACTTTACCCTGCCGCGGGGCGGGGCAGGCTGCTGCTATGTGCTGCGTCCTTGGAAAAAGGCTTGGGACGCAGCACATAGCAGCCTTACCCAAAGTGGGATAAGGCTGTCCAAGGCACAGTCACACCCCACCACTTGTGTGACCGGATCCCGTCTGCCCTGCTGTGCGGCAAGGCCGGCGGTGGGGCTTTGAGTGGTGGCTGCTAGCTCCAGTCCTGTGCAGTCATGTCACAGCTGGGGGCAGGATAGTGGGTGAGCCGGGGCGGGGGGGCAGGGCCAAGCAGCTGCTTGTGTGGCCGACACTGGGATGGCTGACAGCAGCCCGCCTGGAGGGGGGGGGGGGAACCATCTGACCTGGCCCTGAAGTGTGGCAGCAACGATTATCCATGTCCACCATGCAGCACGCAGGCATAGACGAGACAAAAAAGGTGGCTGATCCTTTGATCAGCCGCCTTTCTTTGCGCTTGTGTAAACTTTAAGGCCGGATCTTACCCTGCGTCTGACCGGGTCAGCGATCCTGGCCCATCCAACGCGGATCCCCGAAGTGCCGGCTTTACGCGGCACTTCCGGGTTCCCTGGCCGAGTGCGTATGCGCGGAAGGGCGCGCATGCGCACAATGACTGTACACCGTGTCTGAACATCAGACACGGCATACAGAGGAAGGCGGGGGAGAGATGCCGGCGCTGAACGATCCTGCTTGTGAGCGGGATCATCTATCAATGCCCCAAGCCCTCTGCAGCTTGTGTGGAGGCACCCAATGCTGCAAGCAAGCTGATTTCTCCAATGCACTGTGAGAAACCACAGCTTTAGTTTGCACTGACAAATATGGACAGAATGAATTCTAACTTACTCTGCCTCTGGTGAAATCTGCTCTCCGAGTTGCACCCTCTCTCTGTTTCCAAAATCCAAGGGAGTCCAGATTCTGCCCTCTATGCAGATGCATGGATTCTCCACCTTACAGGCTTCCCAGTCATCTTGAAATCCAATTTCAAAATTCAACAGAACCTCTGCAACCTACCCCTTTCTCACCTTGTATCCACCTATTTTCCGCCCATACATTCTCTTCCTTGTTCTTTTCCCATTGCTCCCCATTTGGAAGGGATGTCAGCAGTTCTCTCCTGCTGCTCTAGCTCGCTGGAACTTTCTGTTCTTCCAAGCTGCCCCTTGCTCTCTTTAAATCTCACCTTGAAACCTTCCTATCCTCTTTATAGCTGCAGAGCGGCTCTCCAAGATGCATTTTCTGATACTGTGTCTGAAAGATGCCATATAAAAATAAATGATTACATTGTAGTCTGCTACGACTGTAGCAAGTATTCATCGAGGGAGATGCTAACTTTCAGGGGCTACGGTAGTTTGAAAAAGGCATAGAAATGGCTGAATAATGGTCTTGGAGAAATGTGCCAAGAGGGACACAATTCAGCTCTAGTAACAAATATATACTGAAGTGATAATGCACTATACAGTATAATGGGAATTATTCCTTTTATATTGAAACACTCATACAGTGAAACACTCCCTTCTGCAGCAATTCCGGGAGCAGATATATGCGTCCAAATATAAATTGCCTTCTTACTGGCACTTGGTTCTTATTTCTCCCTTCACTGGGGTAAACAGGCAGACATTACAAAAGAGACCTGCCCCTTTGGTTTAAGTGTCAGGGGTAAAAGATAAAAAGCAAATCATGACTCAGGAAAAGATCATCCTCACTCATCTTGCAACTTTCTAATCTCTCTGCCTCCAAGCTGATGGGCTGGGAGCATTATTAATCATCACCTCAGTCATGGCAGAGCAAAGTGTTAAAGCTGTTTCTTCAATTCCCATAATACACATTTAAGAGATATTTGTTTAGGAGGGATTCGTGTACATCAAGTTCTCAATTATGGCACAAAGCTGTCCTGCCACCCACACACTCTAGATACTCAAAGCAATTACTTTCCTCCCCTGCTCCTATGCTAGCATAGGATGCATGGGGTCTCCACAGGTCACACAAAGAAGCTGCTTTAAAAAAATAATAATCAAGGGAAGCAGGAGCTTCCAAAGCAACGGTAGGAAAACCTACACCCTCCCAAAGAGCTTCTTGAACTGGCCTTGACTGCTGAGTGATTGAAGCTGTTTCCTGCCTAGAGTCCCTACAGCTTCCAGGAGATTTGGCTTTAGTGGAGTTTGTTTATCCAGCATTACCGAGAGAGCAACGTGTTTTCACGAGAGGCCAGGAGGGCGTGGCACAGAAGTGACTAAATGTGGCACGAAGAGCTCTGAAATGCAACCCGTAGTGTCTGTTCAGTCATGGCACATTAGCTTGTGTAGATGTAGCATGAGGAGTAGTGACATGTTCTACAGAATAGTGAAGTGTACTACATAGTAGCTAGCTACTCCAACCATGCTGCAGAGTAGTGAGGGGCAGCTACTACTCAGTAGAAGGCTATTATGTAGAAGTAGCTGTCATATGTGAAAACTATGTGGAAAAATACAACCCACGCACTGTCCTCCAGCTATCCCACAGTCCTCTGCTGAGAATCTTGCCTTGCTTCCATCATGCTCGGAGGGGCTGAATCGTGGGAATCGTCCATCAAAGCCTAGTGGAGTGGCACCTCACTGAGCAGGCGTGCACCTTAGTCCAAACAGCAAGGTCATTTCCGAATGCTACAAAAAGAGTCCTTGCCTTTGTCTTGACAAGTTGCTTGTGCTGCCCTTGGCAGCTTGGCATAAAATGCTCTAGCCAATAAATGCTTCTGCTCATGTGGATGAAGGTGTTTCCACGGCCCCTTTTACATGGGCCGCGGCATGGGGTGTGCGTGTGCCCATGTGTGCCGCAGTCTGTGTGTGCTGGGTGGGGGGGGAGGGTGTAGATGGGCGCACACCCAACTACACCCACCCCCACGCATGGAGGCACTTCCGTTTTCACCAGTGCCTCCATGCACGGGGATGGGTGCACATGCATATGTACGGGAGTGCGCACACCCACTCCCACGGGATTTACATGGGCTGTACTCACGTATGAACACCCAGGGATTTCATGCGTGGGTGCTGCCCGTGTAAAAAGGACCCATGTCTCCAAAGGCCACAGGCTGGTGCATCACAGAGCTGGAAGGGATTTCAAGGACCATCTAGTTCAACCCCCTGTACCACCACTGCAGGATTCACCACACCCAAACCATCTGTACAGAAAAATCTGTTTAACAAGAACAGAGGAAATTGGTGGAATTTTAAAGTAGCAGCAAAGTGCCCTTTTGCCAGCAAGGGCAAACTTTCCACAGGATTTGGAAAAAGACATAGACAATCAGCAGACTGGGAAAACTGACTTGACCCCAACATGAACACACAATCCTGCAAACACTTTCACATCAGTTAGTCTTCCCAGCCCATTTCAAAGGCAGCATTTGTAGCTCAGCCATCACCAGACACATAATATGTCCGCCCTTTTCTTTTTAAATCCGCTGTTGCCTATGTAATTTAAAACACAAAGGAATTGGTTGTGGGCTTGTGTTATCAAGTGACTCATCATTTTATATGACAATGTAATATGATTCATATAAATTTTGGCATACACGTACGGATAGCAAATTAGGCTTCTATAAATCTCATCTGGAAAATAAGAATTTGAGTCCCAAGGTCCAATGGGGTGAGGGGTCATTGTTACTGAGTTGCCATTTAACTTTGGCAGTGGGTTTAACCTACCTGTGTTTCATGCTCCTCATCTGCAAACTGAGGTAGTGCTTCCATTCCCCAGGAAGCCTCTGAAGCTAGTTCAACAAGGGATTGTAAAAGTCTTTTGAGATCCCTGAATGAAGGATGTTACATAAATGCAAACTGTTATTTTAAAAAGTAAAATAAGAGCAGATGTGCTTTGTTCCCGTATCCAGTTGATCGGATGATCATTTCCCGTACAACCAACTAGCACAGGGGACAGCTAAGGAAACCTTCCAGAACAGATCTTGTGTGGGTCGCATACTGTATCGGACATGGGTAATGGACAAGGTTCAGAAATATTAGCAGTGAGAGGCAGTGGCAGAGATCAGGAACATGTTAATTTGGAAAGTGCTAATGAAAAGCTTAAATGGTGATTAGGAGAAGAGATGAAAGCATTTGCAAAAAGCATTGCAGCCAGTTTTACAGAATATATGTGAGTCTGTTAAGGTTCAACTAAGCAGCCTAACTATCAGCTCAAGCTGTACAGACACATGCTTTTAGTTCAGGAGGCTGCTAGTTCAATCCCCATTGTAGCTGCTAAGGTGGCAATCAACACAGGGGCAGGGCAAGCTTTCCCTAAAATGCCTTACCGACATGCCACCGACTTGTAGGGACCAGCACTGGGAATGGGTGTCCAGAGTTCATTAAATCTGCTAAGACTGACAGCAAGGCAGACAGTCAAGATGGTGTGTGTGAGAGAGATGTGATCTGCTACATGGTATGGATACTTGATGAAGGGGACTAAAATACAAGATCCAGTTACAGAGCAGAAATGAACTGCCTTTTCAGCTGTTCTGGGTGGATTCAAACTATAAACCTAGAACTGAACATCTGTAATTACTATGACTAAATCCCTGGCCCATATTTGGTAAAGTGTCCTTAGCCCCTGCAAAGACCTTGTGCATAGTGCATTCAAAAGCTACCACACATCCTCCAATTAGCTGCCTTCTTGCTGAATCCCTAAAGATGGTCTCTCGTTGTCTTGCTCATAGCAGTAAATCTACTGGCATTAGAATACCTCTGGATCCATAGGCAAGGAAGATGGGTTCATGAGATACAAACAATGGGGTGTTACCAGACAGCTTAAGCCACTGTGTGTTGAAATTACGTTGCTATATTGAAGCTGTTCTCCAGATGATCTCTCTTCATGCGATTTGCATTATGGACTGATTGAGTGGTGCGCAATGCATCCTGGGTGTCTGTGCACACAGCCTTTTGGAATAGGCAGGTGAGGAAGACCAAATTCTTTGTTCCTGGAGTTAATATTGTCATGGCCATTTGCACCTTTCAGTCTGAAAAACCTGCACCGCCTGTATCGGTGTCACCTGGAGCATGCACACGTGGCTGCTGTAAAACAGTAATTGCTCATTGTACTATTGGCAGGGACTCAAGAAACAGGGCCAAGTTGCAGAGGGGCTGGAGTGTCAGGATCAGTGGGGAAAAGATGAAGGTTTATAACTTCATCTGGTTCTGAGGAGTTGGCAGGCACAGACTAATTACTCTGCTGTTGTAGGGCCCAGCTTGCTCCAGCTATACCTGCACCTTCCTATGGTCTCTTGAAAGAGGCTCCCTCTAACACTGGACATATCAATTGATCTCTTTTAAGTGAGAAGCTTCTATGGAACCTCAAAGAAGGGAGCGATCTGGCAGTTATGCCTGGGGCAACAGTTGTCCTAGACCTCACTGTAGCCTTAATGCAGGTCCTTCACCAGCTGGGGGCACTGCATCATGTCTCTGCAGAACCCCTGGGTGGCCATCAGACCAAAACGTCATTGGAAAATGGTTACATTTCAATAACTCTATCTCTGAGCCTCTTGTACTCACGTGTCTCTACCGCTTGATGTCTTAGTCTCATCGACGCCTCAGAGGCAGCTCGCTGGTGCTCTGGCTTCTGTCTTGCATTGTCCATGGCTTTTTGAGGATCAAAGATTGTTCAAATGCAGCTGGCATCACTAACAAATACTGGTGGCTTCCTACTCGAACAACCACACTAAGCAGGAAAATACGTTTTCAAATACGGTGCATTCCTTGAGTGGAGGCTTCCAAGTACATTCCACTGCACCTTAGAGACCTGCCAGGACTTGAGTAGTTCAGAAATGTCCCTTCACAAAAGTGCACATCCCTATGGGCCCTTAGATGACTATGGACTAGAGATTGGTTCACTTATCTAGATGTAATGGCAGCTATGTGTTAGCAACAGTTGTGTGTTTGTGCCACTTGAGAACACTGCATGTTAAAACGGTGTTCAACAAATAGAAGAATGTATGTTTCGGCATACAGATGTAACAGAAAAACATGCAATTAATACCCCCCCTCCCCAAATGAGCAAACTGTGTTGTCTTGTAACACTCCAGGAGATGAATTCTGGTGGCATAAGAAATTCTCACAGATCATGAAATGGGGTCAGAGGAAATTATATTTGCTGGCACAAGGGTTAACTTTCTTCTAGCCCCTTTCAACAGCAATGACCGCCTGTCAAGAGAAATCTGCTTGGAAATTGCAACACAGCTGGGATGGGTAATTGGTCATCCCTGGACCAGACTAATAACCAGCTTTCTCATCATTACCAGTAAGGACCGGAAGGCCACTCATGTAGAATGTGTGCCACAAACAGCCTGTCAGCAGTAGCCTCACCAGCCCTTAGAGAAAAGGTTACTGGTAAAATACTGAGGCCGCAATCCACAAACTATTTACCCCAGAAAAGCCCCATTGAAGCCCAGGGCTTTAATGGGACTACCCTGGATTAAGAGGCTTGTGGATCATGACCTGAAATATTGTCAGAATTTACCATGCTTTGATATCTCCAGACAAAGTGCATTGCTTAAATTGTATTTTAAGCAAGGGGGGGAAGAGAACGGACGACACAGTTCAAGCATGAGAGGAGGGTTTTTTATGTGGGATATGGAGTCGAGGGAGAATGTGGACTGGGTTGAAAGGTGGAAGTTTTTTTGCATTGGGGTCATTAATTTGTATTTTTCATGTTTGTTTGTATGGAGAGGCTGGATGGGAGGGGGAGTTTGGAATTGGGTTAATTTTAATTTCATTTGTATTTTTAATCTTTGTAAGTTGCCTTGAGCCCTTGCTTGAAGAAGGGTGGTGTAGAAATCTAAATTTACAACGAACAACAACAACAACAACAACTACTTTGCACGTGAATACTGCCCAGTGTAAGACAGGCAAACACTGTCCTCTTCTCCAAGGGCTTCCAAGCTCAGGATTAAATCCCATACAGTGTAGTCCTTACTTGGACATGATTCCTTTGAAATCAAGGCCACGCTAATATCCCTGGCTTCTCATTCTAATTATCAACTACATAAATATGGTGGCAGGGAAGGAAGGGCTAAATACAGGGGCTGGCCCAAGTGATTCATGGGAGCATTGGTGATAGGGATGGGTGAACAGATTGCAGTTCGGGTTCATCCGTTCGGTTCGGCTGTGTTCGGTTTGTCCATTCGGTTCGGCTGCATTCAGTTCGTCCGTTCGGTTCGGCTAGCTCGCCGAGTTCGGGTTTGGCTGTTCGGTTCGGTCATCCGAACAGGCTGTTCGGTTAGGCCGTTCGGCTGTTCGGGAAATGTTGTTATGGGTGTTTATTTGTTTTTTATATGGTTTTTTTGTTTTTTATTGGGTTTTATATGGTTTTCTTTTGTTTTTTATTTGGTTTTTTTGTTTTTATATGGTTTTTTAAAATTTATTTATTTTATCTAATATTATATATATCTATCTACACTAAATCTAACTGCTATTAACTATTCTAAATGCTATGAACTAAATGGATTATCTAATAAGTACACAGACCTACTCCTACAAACACTAAAACTAAATCACTAA
>QEPC01009589.1:2250719-2301245 GCA_003113815.1 Sphenodon punctatus
CCCCCCCACCCTAACCATCCTCCCCACCAAAAGCCAAATTAAGGGCCGCCCTATGGGCAAAGTGGTGGGGTTTGGTCTCCCCAAGTGGTGGCCCTCTTAGGGCTCTGAACCAACCCTTTATGCAGTCCTTGGAGCTCGAACTAATTTCAAAAGTGGGCCCTGAGAGGGAAAAGGTTCCCTACCCCTGGCCTAGTGGTTGGGTGCCCATGCCACCACAATTCCCACTTGACAGGCATCAACAGCCGAGGCAAACATTGTTATTAAGTATTGCTATAGCATCTTCTCTGTGCGTGGCCCTTTAACAGAGACAGGTCCCTGCCCTAGGAGGCTTATGACCTAGGCTGGACAAGGGAGAAGGGAAGGCAGGGGGACACAGGGAGACAGTCATGGAGTGAAGAAGTGGCAGGTGCATGTACTTAATTTAGTTACAGGGGACCCTGAAAGACAGGACAGCAGAGGGAGCATCAGCGGGGAAGTGGATAATGAACTAACCTCCCTCAGGAGCTGGCTGATGATAGGAGATGTGCTCGTTAAAATTTCTGTTTGAACGAATTAATGCTTGGAGGTTCATGGGGTAAAGAGAAATAGGGTAGGGCTGTAGCGAGGCTCTGATCGAAGTGGGATCTAAAATGTCCAGGGGTATGAGTATCCTCTGGTGTACGATATTAGAATTATACAGCTGGTATTTCATTATCTTGCTAAAAATATTAATGCATTCAACAAATCTGAAGCTAGACAAAATGTGCAGGGGTGGTGTCACAACACATGCTGCCTGCCTGCCTGCAACAGCTGGCATACATAGCACTCTGGGACTTTAACTGTCTTTTTAGGCTCGCATACAGGCAGCCAATAAAGCTGCAGCCAATTGGCTGTGCACTAAAGCACAGCCTCTGCAGTTTAGGGGCAGCCTCATTCACAAGTCTGCAGACTTTCACTCTATCTCTTTTCATTGCTTCCTAACAGAGGCTGGCAGGGAGGAGACTGGAGGCAAACTCTTCCTGTACCCCCTTGGCTATCGGCCTGGGCATCAAAGAGCAAAACTATCCCTTCCGTATCCATCTGTGCTGCCCAGATGTCACAGACAGCTACCACCTGATCAGGAGGCGATACCCCATTCCTTCTGCTCCTGATTTGTACAGACATTGAAAAAGTCTCCTTACAGGCAAGTCATTTACCTGCTGTCACCTGGCAAGGACCAAACTTTCCGATTTCACAGTGCTCCTGGTTCCCACCGTTCTATCCATCACCTGCCTTTTAAATTGGCAATAATAAGGAAATGACACATGCAAGAAGCTACATGCCTCACTGTATACTTTCTAACGTCCTGGGCAGTGACAGGTGCTTCAATACTGCACCTGGACTTTGAGTAACAAGCATGATGGCTATATCAGTCTAATTGCATCACTTTCAGGCATGCCAGCTTTTTTGGGGTTGGGGGAGTCTAGGGGCAGAGAGCAGCCAGGGGGTACAGCGATATTGCACTGTCAGAGTGGCCTTGGAAAACGGCACAGGGCAGAGAAAGATGGGGGAATTGCTCAAACCAGCTGCTTGGCTCTGGCTTGTCCTCTCATGCAGAGGGCTGTGGTTGTGCTGCAGCAGCCAACAAAGAAGGAACCACAAGTCACAGCCAGTTCTAAAAGAGGAAACCTTACGGACCACAGGCTGACTGAGAAAGTGGGTCACGGAGTTCCTAAGAAGAAAAAGAAACTTCATTCCACCAGCAATGATTCTTCCGACTAGAGCTGAAACACAGATGTGTTTTTGTATGCACACATTTGATCACATTTTCAGACAGTCCACCAAATATCCAAATAAGCATTCCCCATAGAAGCAATATTCGGTTTATAGCCATTTATTTGGTTGTTTCGGTCACTTTGGTTTTTAGTACTAAACTATGGCACAACAGTTTGGCGCACAATAGCGCCGAATAGTACCAAAACAAAGTGACCAAAATACCAAAGTGACAAAATAACCAAAATTGACATTTGTCTCCACAAACAAAGTGGGAACCAAATATTTATTTATTTGTATGTACGGCCTGCCCTTACCCCAAGACTCCCCTCCCCAACCTGTCCCCTTGTTCTCCCAGACAAACCTCCCCCCCCTCCAGTCACCTGTCATCTGTTCGTTCTCTCTTTTGCCTCTCATGCCGTTCAAAAGTGTATGTCTTAAATAGGTATAATCTATTCAAGTTTTATACATTTTACTTTTTGTTCAAAACTTTTACATAGCTTACAACACAACTGAAAATCTGTAATGCGCAGTGTGAAGAATTTCACGTGCACGAGAGGTTCCAGCACAATGTGAGACTATATTCTTCTTCTGTATAACAAATCTCAATAAAGAATCAATAGCAACAAAAAAGAAAAAAAAAAGATAAAATAAAATGGATTTTAAAACCTGCATATAAAAAGGCCATTTATTTAATTTATTTATTTGACTTATATTCCACTCCCTCCAGCCCTACGGCAGCTCACCATCCTAGACCTTATCCTTGCCTGCCAAGCAAACAGTCTTATATTGCCTCCCAAAAAATCTCGGGCAAGTGGCTCATATTCATTTTGTTGGACTCAATTCAAAGTGAGTGAAATCGGATATGACATTCTCCCTGAATATTCATTTCAGCTTTACTTTTGACTTGAACTTCCCATTTCTTTTTGATGTTAAATGTAGGCAAAAATAGTGGCCTCTTCTTCCCAGCTGTTCTTACTAGGTCCATTAACAATTTTATTTATTTTATTTATTTATATAAACATTGATATCCTGCCCCTTCCTGCCTTGGCAGCTCAGGGCAGCAAACAACATAAAAATATATAATATAAAAATATAAATATATAAAAAGATAAACATATAAAAAGATAAACAATAATCTTAATACAGAGAAGCAAAAATCCCGCCCCCCCCAACCCAACCCCAGTCCTCCCACTACCGGTCTCCCCCACTGAAAGCCTGGCGGAAGAACCAGGTTTTACACTGACGCCTGAAGGAGGGGAGATCCCGGGCCTGACGAACCTCCACCGGGAGGGAGTTTCACAAACAGGGTGCGGCAGCCGAGAACGCCCTCTCTAATGTGGCCCCCGTGCTGAACATGGGGAACCTCCAAAAGGGCGCTCCCTGCCGACCGCCGAGGCTGCTCCAGGATCCGGGGTGTGAGGTGGTCTCGCAGATAGGTGGGTCCCAGCACCAACACCTTGAATTGGGCCCGGTAGGCTATAGGCAGCCTGTGCAGTAAACGGAGCACCGGTGTTATCTGCTCTCAGTGCCCTGTCCCCGTAAGGAGGTAGGCCGCTGCATTCTGCAGCACCTGCAGCCTCCGAACTGTCACCATGGGTAGCCCCACGTAGAGTGCGTTACAGTAATCAAGCCTCGAGGTAATGAAGGCATGGATGATGGTTGGCAAGGTCGCAGTTCAAGATATATGGCTGTAATTACTGTACCAGATGTAATTTAGAAAATGCGCTCCTTGCCACAGCTGCCACATGGACATCCATGCGGAGCTGTGAATTGAGCAGCACACCCCGACCGCAAACCTGAGGAACGAAGGCAGGGCGCACCCCATCAATGATGGGGGCCTCCACTCCTTCAGCCCTCCCCACCAGCATCACCTCCGTCATGTTGGGATTCAACTTCAGGCAGCTCGCCCTCATCCAGTCCTCCACAGCTGTCAGACACCAAGCAAGCAATGAGTCTGCGGGGTTTGAGTCTGCTGAAAACGAGAGGTAGAGCTAAGTGTCATCAGCGTATTGATGACAACTTACTCCAGACCCTTTCACGACCTCACCCAGAGGCTGCATATACACGTTGAACATGAGAGGGGACAGAATGGAACTCTGTGGGACCCCACACGTGAGATCTTGGGGAGATGATGTAGTCACCCAGGACCACATGGTGAGTTCTTCCAGCCAGAAATGAGTGGAACCATTCAAGAACAATCCTGTCCACTCTGGCCCAGTCCGCAGACGAATCACCAACATCTCATAGTCAGTGGTATCAAAAGCAGACGATAGATCTAACAAGACCAAAAGGGTCGACTGTTCCTGATCTAAAGCACGGCGCAGGTCGTCGACTAAGGCCACAAGCGCAATCTCGGTGCCATACCCCGGACAAAAGCCAGACTGCAAGGGGTCCAGGAAACCAATCCGGTCGAGATGTTCCTGGAGCTACTGGGTCACCACCTGTTCAAACACTTCCCTAAAAACGGACGGTTAGATACAGGTCGATAGCTGGCAAGAGCTGTCTCAACAAATGACTCGTTAAAACAAACCGAAGCAAAGACGACCACAGCAAGCAAAAACCACAGCTTTGGGGGTGTTGATGTTCTATGTAATCTGTACCTGCAGCCAGCTTGAATACTGTTCTATTTCACACGATGGGCATTTCACTAAACTTCTCAACAACTGTAATGCATTAGTAGGAACCTCTCCACGTTGTGGTAACTACTCAGTGTTTATCTAATGCCTTTAATCCAGGGATCTCCTCAGCATTAATTAATACCTTGATTGCATTAGAACATAAGTAGCGCCATATTTGATCAGACCAATGGTCCATCCAGCCCAGTATCCTGTCTCGGATAGTGAACATCTTCATTTGCTTCAGAGAAGTACAAAACACTTCATAATGGGATGATTCATTCCGTTATTCACTCCCAGCACATGATAGTCAGAGAGGTTACATCTCTCAACTAATCCGACCTGTATCTCAGTCCCATGCTTATAGTCCCAGTATCTGAGATAGTTTTAAAATATTGAGAGAGAGTATTTTCCATATAAATAATATACAGTAATAAAAATAAAACATTTTTGGACCCTAGGAGCTACTGCAATATGAATACATAACAATAATCTGCCACCATCCCAGTCACCTGTGAATTACATTAAATTTGTGAATGACAGAAAAACAACCTGATTAGCAAGAGCACTTCAGAAGTTGTGTGGGTGATTTTACTGTTACAGAAAAGTCAGGCATGTGCTAGCTGCCCAGCACCTGCCTCTCTCAGTTAACTGTGATTTGCAGCACCCCTCTGTTATCCTTGCCCTGCATACAACTGTGTCAATGTCTCTACTGTAGAGCAGTTCCATTCCTTGGATTCTTCTTAGGAAATATTCAGGATTGAGCAGGATTGTGCTTCTGTGTTGTGGGCAAATGTCAACTGAGGAATGGAGTCTCAGCTGTGATCTACATCAGAACCTGAAGCCAAGACCCAGAGGTGAAAGGTCAGACCATGAACCCAGAGGGCTACCTCACCCCTTCATTATTTAGTTCAATAACAAATGGCAATTATGCCTATGTAGCAGTTTAAAGGCCTCATCAGTGATGCTGGCGGAGGACTGAATCGCTATCTGGAGCAAAGTGAATGTGCTGATTAATTAAAATGAAACTTGGGAAATGGGGTCTTTGTTTATGTTCCTGCTTTCTTTTTGCCAGAATTGTTGCAGCTCCGTCCAAGGGAAGCATCCCCAATGGCTTATCAGAGTGCCAAGGAGAACAAAGGAAAACACCAATCATTTGGAGAAAATAAATAAATAAATGACAAGCTTCTTTAACCTTCAAGGAGGGAGAGGATTTCTGCAAAGGGCTTGACCATTCTGCTTTCACATTTCCTTTCCCCCTACATCCCAGCATCCTTGGAAGAATGGTTCCTTCATACAATAGAAATTGGCATCAAAACTTTTTGGCCCCTGAACAAATATGCTTTAAGTGGAAGTTCAGGTCTTAATTCTGGAATTTGCTGTGCTCGTTTTATAGACACTCAGCCACTGTAAAGCAACCACAAAGGCAGCTTGGCTGTTTTCTGGGGGAAGACCTGTTAGGGTGTAAAAAAGTGGCAATACACACTCACAACAGTCACAAGTGACTTGTGAGGGGGTAGGTCACATTTGTTAGGTGACCAGAATTTTACAATGCGTAGCAGCGATGTGGCTGCAGTGAAGCGAGGGGTCGGAAGCTGCAGTGGAGGGTGTGCCAGATCCTCTCCCTGTTGTAGCTTCTGCTGCTGCCGCCTGGGAAAGGGACAGCATAGAGCCCTTGGGGAAAGTCTCTGGGGACTTCTCTCAAGCTGGCTCCCTGCTGCCACTTCCCAGAATGGCAGCACAACTTTTGTTGCTGCTGACGGGGAACGGGGGAGGGGAATAGACCAAGGAACCAGCTGGGGAGAAATCCCAAGTTTGTTCTCTGCTGCCGCCAGCAGGGTAGCAGTGGCACAGAATGGACTCATTGAGAGAAATCTCCAGGTCCATTCCTACTGACACTAACCCACTAGGGAGCATAGAAGCAATGGTGGGGAAAGTACTCAGTCTGCTCCCCACTGCAGCTTCCAACCAACACTTCCCCCCACCTACAATAGCTCGGTTGGTAGCAACTGCCTAGCCAGTGAGCTGTTTCATCTATGGCCTTTGCCACGGACATGGTTTTGGGTATTGATCACACACAAAAAACTTGTCAGTGGTTAATCTCATGTTTGGGTGTTGTCAAACATGACAATACCACGGGAGGCCATGCTTTAACTCGCGTGGCCACCTATGGTGCCGTTATGTTTGATCCTGCCCACCAGATGCTTCTGTAGGCAGGATCAGAGTTCCTCCCCGGACTGTGGCAGGGTTTAGCCCGCACTGTGACTTGGGCTCCCTGCCAAGCCACAACGCAGGCTAAGCCCTGTCATGGCCCGGGGAAGCTATCCCCGGACCTGGATAGAGCGGGCCATCAAATGTAATGGCCCGCTCTACCAGGACTCCAGACTGGTGGTTGGAGCTGGTCTGGACGGGTGCAGCAGTCTCATAGGCTGCCACGTCAGCCCATCACGGAGGTGGGCAGGCCACACTTAGCAGTGTGGGGGGGAAGGGCTGTGCAGACCACATCCGCATATCGCCTCACCCTCTCCCTGCCACTGGCAGATCTGTTCGACAACCGGAGCAGATTCTGCCTGGGCCTGGGCAGGATCAAAGCCTGGCAGCGCCATGCACTGTCACCTATAAACACACCCTTTGTTTCCACCCCTAAACTAGAGACATCTTGGAGGGGGTACTCAGAGGCCTGAGTGGGTGTGTTCACAGCTTTGCACCCTGGGTATTCTGGGATGCAGAGGCAGCATTTCATAGTGAGAGAACCCCCTCCCCGAAGGAAGCAGCTTTCTGCTTTGTGAGAGAAGCAACTAGGGGGAGTGCAATCGGACTTGGATTCACCTCTGCACGAGCCTGGGAGTCAGAGACAACCAGGTTCCATTTTTCATCCTTACAACAATTCCTTTTGTGGCTTTGAGCTGCCCAATTCAACTGTCTGTGCAGCAACATCCTCCGTTGTAAAATGAAGATAGGAACACATGGCCATTGTGATGTTTTAATTAGTTAATGTTAAGGAAGCGCTTTGAGGACAAAAAATAGAAACATTATTCTTTGGAAATCTCTCTGAACAAAGGCCCATTTATCCAGGTAAATTGGAAGACACCTGAAAAAAGCTCAGCTAGCCCCAGAGAGCAATAATCTTACATTTCAATAATACTTTCCCCTGGCCCTATAGCACAACGTAGACTTGCTCCATCTGCCAATGAAATTCAGCCACCTTTGAAGTGAAACATGGCATCATCTTGGCAGCCTGCGGGAACACTTTGGGACTGAAAGGGAAGGAAATACTCTGTCCCAATTTAAATTACAAGAAAATTTTGGTGAGGCAAAACTTATTTATCTAAATTTGCATCTGGTCAGGGTATCACAGCAAAACTCTCCATCCTTTCTCCAAGCAAACAAACAAACAGCATGATGGCATCTTGAATGATCACAAGTTACCAGGACCCTATGTCTCATCCAAACAAAAGTTAACAGAGATTATCTATGCCCTGAGGAGCTGTACTGACAAGACAGCCTCACACAAAGCAGGAGGAGTGAATACGTTCCTAACACGCGCTCGCCAGAGGAAAATTCACAAAGACACTGCTGCGTTAGAGGCAAGCAACATCTTTGGCCTGTGTTCAGATCGCTTCCAAAGTCTCCTTTCATAGAGGAATCTCCTCAAAGTTCCATCAAGAGCATAAAGGGGTCCCTCCCCTAGAGAGGCGGTCATTGAGGAGAGATTGTGGCTGATTAGAAAATAAGGCATTTTTGTGAGCACATAGTTTACCCAGAAGACTTGAGCTCAGCGCAATGTCATTCTTCTTAGTCTCCTGTTTTGTTTCTCTGATCATCTAATCTACCTATGCCACACCATGACCAACTGATACAGGTCTCTAAGTGCCACACTAGGTCCATTGGAGTGGTGAGACAATTGTACTGGGTCAGTGAAACTCCTCCTTGCCCAAAGAACCAAGTCTTGCATGGCCCAAGGCAGGGCTTTGTCCAAGTCTAAATTAAAACCCATTTTTCCTCCACTGTTTAGCCTATTAAAGAGGGCAGTAGCTCTGCTGCAGGGACTCATTTTTCATTTGAACGTTATTGGAAAATGCCTTAGAGTGCAGCAGGACAAGGAGATAGAAAGGGCTGCACTGCTGTTACTAAGAATGTGCAAAAACCTGATGAACAAGCTATTCAGAAATCTCTTCTGGGACACTTATATGAGCTAGAGTTTAAATAGTGTGGCTGGCCTGGGACCTGCACAGGAAGAGACATGCCCTGAAGACTTCCCCCCACACTAGACTGCCCTACCTTTAAGAAGAGAGGATTGCCAGCCAGTGTGGGGAAGGAAGCCCATCGGACTGTGAATTTTGATCTAACCACAAACATCCCCACCACCTAAAAATCCAAGATGTGACTTTCAGGTTGGTTGGTTTTTAAAGTAGAAGTCAGGCAAACAACCCTGGGGTTCTTTATTGTGAGCTAGAGCACCTCAGGGTGTACACATGGCTCTTACATTCTGGAAGTAGAAAATGTCGGCAACACTAGCCTCTGACTCAAACAGGGGTAGCTTATCCTGCATTAACTGCCAGAGCATTCGCACACTGTTCTGCTCACCCAGGATAAAAGGCCACTACCCCACAGTAATGGTTCTGCAGGAACAAGCCCACTAGGAAAAACCGCCATGCACTTCCCAAAGTAAAGCACGAACGTTTCTTGCAAATAGGCATGCACTTATTTGCCTTTAGCAGCTGGATAATGTACGTACAAGCCTAGGAGTTGTAATTACACCATCTCAGCAGGGATGAGGGCTGTTAAGGGCACTCTGACTCACCAGCCTACCCTATGTATGCTTATTGTACTGTGGTCTCCTGCTGTACTGATGCCTGTCAAATACCTTGGGTAGAAAATGTGCCTTGTGAGCAGAGTGGGGTTTTTTGTTTTGTTTTTTTAATTATTTTTTTACAGCTTTCATGCTTATGTGTATTGTTCATGCTGGAGAAGACACTAGACTGACATACTCTATGGCAAGGATGGGGAACATGTGGGCAATGGACCAAATCCAGCCGGTGGCTGGTTGTTTTTTAAAATTATTATTTAGCCCCTTTCCAGTTCCTGGATCTGGCCCGTGGATCCAGTCCCTACCCTCAAGCACTGAAAGAGTGAGTTCATGGGAAGGAAGCAGAGATGAGGGCAGGAGATGGGGACCCTCCCCCGTTTCCTCAGCACACTCCTTAAGAATCCCCGCCCTCAACTCCTATACGACTCCCAGAACTTGTACTCATTTTCAAAGTATTCCACGGGAGGGGAAAGGTTCCCCATCCCTGCTCTATGGTATTTATCAATAGAACAGAAATGGTTATCCATGCAGACAATCATATCTAGAGGCAGTTCAGATCCTGCAGCCTTCTACAAATGTTACCAGCATGGATAACCATTAGGCTTACCTGGGGGTGGGGAAGAGTGGTATGGTGGCGGCGGTGATGTGACTGGGTCAGGGAGCGGGCTCTTCAGGCCCAGGCTAGCCACCCCAGACATACGCGCCAGCTTCTGGGTGCATGCACCCATGCTCACAGGGAACCAGAAGCCAGAGCACACACCCAGGGGATCTATCTAGCCTATGCCTGGAGAGTCTCAGACCACCCTGGTAGTGTGCTGGTTGGTGCCTGCCTCGGTCACACAGACACTTGTCTTACTACCACCTGGGTAAGCAGAAACTGGGAGGAGGGGGGGGATATGACCAGTTTCTGTAGCTGCGGCTAAGTGACCAGGTTCGTGGATACCTTGTGGTTAATTAAAAGTCTATCAGCATACAGGATTCACTGCAAATATGAAAACAACTATTCTGCCAGCTCTAAACAGGCACTGCGAGGACTTTCCCTGCACCGTCCCACATCAGACACCGACTCCAAGGCATTGCCCTTAGGAACTAGAGGACAGTTCAGCCTGGATGGTCTACTCAGTGTTTTTATACATTATATACATCCCAGTAGCAAGAGGGTGAATAGCAACGGGTACACTCCTGCAGTAGGAGACCACACGTACTGGAAAACATGTACTGTATGCACCCACAGCTCTGCCGACTGCAGCCCCACATTCTTCCTTAAAGCCACCGTCCGTAGGGGAATCTGCTGGTCGACTGGCGCAACCCCTGCCGGATTGGTACAACCGGGCGTGCCAGCAGGAATTTGGTGCCTGTGGGGCCAGGCTGCTAGGCGGGCAGAGGTTCCCTGCTCCCAGGTGACTGATGGTTCACTGAGAAGTCGCGCCTACAGTGATTAGCAGCAAGCAGGCTAGCCTTCCCCACACTGACTCTCTGTGGGCAGGTCATAGGGAGGAGCTCTTAGTATGAGGTTCCACAGGGTCCAGGGCAGACAACTACGTTGAGAGCACAGCAGGGAGTGGGGGGGTCAAGAGGTACAGAATTGAGGGCAAAGTCTGAGCAAGAGGCAGACCAAACTGGATTCAGGGTATGAGGAAGCAGGCTGGATCAGGGCAGAGACAGAAGCAGAGTACAGGCAAAAACAGGCACAGGTCAGATTTTATGTTCTACCCACTGTCCTGCTGCTACCAACATGTCTTATATTTTGGCTGGCAGCCAATCAGGAAGCTAGGAAGTACGGAGATTTGGTGTAAAGGAGAACTGGTCACTTACCTGGGTGAATTCCTTTCTACCCTGCGATCCGTATACGCCTCCTGTTGGGCAGCTCTCCTCATTGACCACCGGGAGGCAGAAGTCCTCTTTGTTCTTTTGCACATGTGCGAGCGAGCTGCCCGCCCCTTCCTCAGTCCGTGACAAGCCGAGGGATCAGCGGGTCTGCATCTGTAACTCTTTCTATAAAATACTGAATCAATCGCTTTTTAACAATGAGTAAACTCAACTGTTTGTAACGAAGGAGGTTCAGAGAACCTGAGCAATCTGAGTATCTGTTTGGTACGTCCCTTGTATCCTCTCCAGTGCTGTTTGGCAGGGAGTAGGGCCGGGACAACCGGATCTTCCGGTATCCGATAATGCCGGTACTGGGCATACTGGCATTATCGGATTCAACCCGGTAATCCGGCCCGTTTCCCGGATTCCCGGTACCAGATTTTTTTTACATTGCGGCCATTCAAATGAATGGCCGCAATGTAAAAAAAAACCCACCAAAAAAATGGCGTTTCCCTCCCCCTCCCAGGCTGCGCGGGTGGAAGGGGGGACACCCCCCACCCACCCTGGATTTAAACAAAAAAATTCCCGAGTGTCCCTACTGCGGTTCCGGGCCGCCAGCGGCAACCCAGAGCAAGCCCACCAGCACCAGTGGCTGTCCCAGCAGCAGCCGGTAAGTATTAAGTAGTGTACTGTATGATCCCTGGGGTGGGGTGGGGTTAAAAACCCCACCCCACCCCAGGGATCACCCTACTTCCAAGTTCCCACCCAGGGATCCTACCTTCATGTTAACCCCCCCAACCCCCCCCCCCCAGGGATCATACAGTACACTACTTAATACTTACCGGCTGCTGCTGGGACGGCCGCTGGTGCTGGTGGGCTCGCTCTGGGTTGCTGCCGGTGGCCCGGAGCCGCAGTAGGGACACTCAGGGGAATTTTTTTGTTTAAATCCAGGCTGGGCAGGGTGGGTGGGGGGTGTCCCCCCTTCCACCCACGCAGCCTGGGAGGGGGAGTGGGGAGGAATTTTTTTATTCCATTGATTTCAATGGGGACAGTACCCCATTGAAATCAATGGAATAAATCCGGTACCGGTATACCAGATTTAATCCTGGAATCCGTTTTTTTGGAAACCGGAATCTGGTAAATCCGGTAGCCGGTAATTGCCCTGAGGTCCCACCTCTAGCAGGGAGGGTTGGAGGAGTATACAGATCGCAGGGTAGAAAGGAATTCACCCAGGTAGGTGACCAATTCTCCTTTCTTCCCCTGCATCCGTATACTCCTCCTGTTGGGATGTAACCCAGCAATTATTTCCTCCTGCTTCCTAAGGGTGGGAACCAACAGCACTGGCATCTTCCAGTACTGCCCGGAGCACCCTTCTACCAAATGCCGCTTGTGCAGAGCGATACACGTCTATTTTGTAATGCCTGACAAACGTGTGAATAGATGACCATGTGGCTGCTTTGCAAATCTCCTCATAAGAGGCTTTGGCCTTGAAGGCGTACGAGGTGGCCGTGCTCCTAACGGAGTGGGCCCAGATCTGAAGAGGGGGAATTTTGCCCCTTGCACTGTAAGCTTTCACAATGGCTTGCTTGACCCATTTGGAAATAAGGGTTTTGGATGCCTTGGATCCACTCTGACCTGGTCTGATGTTAAGGAAAAGGGCTGAGGATTTGCGAATTCCCTGGGTTCTAGCAAGGTAAATCTTTAGAGCCCACCTGATGTCTAATTTGTGCCAGAGTTTCTCCTTGGTGTGAGAAGGTCTGGGACAAAAGGAGGGTAGAATGATTTCCTGATTTCTATGGAAGTTAGAATTGATTTTTGGAGTGAAGGCGTATCAAGTCTTAGGGTGACCGACTCATCCTGAAAGGAGAGGAAGTTATCCTCTACTGATAGTGCCCCAAGCTCTGAGACTCTCCTGGTGGAGGTGACAGCTACCAGGAATGCTACTTTAATGGTTAGGAAGTATAGGGATACGTGCTTAAGAGGTTCAAAGGGGGCCCTGGTGAGAGATTGTAGAACCAGGTTCAGATCCCAGGAGGGATATCTGTGTGCTACTGGTGGGGCTATAAGTCGGGCTGCCTTTAGGAAACGTCTAACATGTCTGTGTGATGATATGGACCTATTGCCTACTGCCCTCAGGACGGAATCAATAGCTGAGGCCTGTCTGGCTAAGGTGTTAGGGTTTCGCCCTTTGTCTAGCCCTTGTTGTAGGAACTCTAGCACCTGGGGAATTCCTGCCTTGCAGGGATCTTGACCCTTAGATATTGCCCCTAGGGCGAAGGTTTTCCAGGTTGACCTGTATGCCCTTCTGGTAGCTGCTCTTCTAGATAGCTGTATGGTTGTTAAGACTGCTTCGGAGTAGCCCTTCCTTCTCAGTGCTGCCCGTTCAATTTCCACACTGTCAATTTTAGATTCTGGATGTTGTCGTGGGTTACGGGGCCCTATGACAATAGTGTGGGTTGAAGGGGTAGCGTTCTGAATTGGGCTTGGCTGAGTTCTATGAGGTCTGAAAACCAAGGTCTCCTGGGCCACCAAGGTGCGACTAGGAGGACAAGCGCTTATTCCTGGATTATTTTGGTGATTGTCCTGGGAATCAGCGGGAACGGGGGGGAAAGCGTACAGCAGGCCCTTGGGCCATGTTTGGTTCAGAGCGTCCACGACCAGGGCTCCCTGGCATGGGGTTCTGGTCATAAACTGCGGTAGCTGTTTGTTTGCGTGGGATGCAAACAGATCTACTAGTGGAAGCCCGAACCACCGGACTATGCATTGGAATGGTGTCTTGTCCAGGGTCCACTCGACGCGTGTGGGTCTATGGTCTGACGACTCAACCAGTCCGCCTGTAGGTTGTCAGTGCCCTTTATGAGGAGTGCCTTGATCAAGAGGAGATGGTGTTGAGCCCACGTAAATAGCTTGACCGCTTCTCTGTGAAGGGAGGGGGCTCGAGAGCCTCCCTGATGGTTCACATAGGCTTTGGCGGTGATGTTGTCTGTGTACACTAGTGCGTGTCTCAGGTGTAGAACTGGTTGTAGCTGTTGGAGAGCCAGTCTGATCGCTTTTAGCTCGAGGAAGTTTATTTGTCTTTGTTTGGTCCTTCTTGGACCAGATGCCCTGGACTGAGTGATGTCCCGAATGAGCACCCCAGCCTCGGAGGCTGGCGTCTGTTGTGATTACTGTTCTGGTTGGCTCTGTGAGGGGTGACCCTGTGAATGCCTTTGGGTTTAACCACCAGGACATTGAATGTTTCAGTTTTGGTGGTATTGTGATCCACGGGTTGAGGCCGAGCTTGAGATCTCTCTCCGAAGGTCTGAGCAGCTGCTGCAAGGGTCGAAGGTGGAATCTTTCCCACAGTACCTGTTTGGTGAGGGACACCAAGAGGCCAAGTAGCTGGGCCAGTGTCTTGAGTCTCATCTGTCTTTGGAGTTGTAGGAGACGGTTGAGAGTGCGTACCTTGTGTTGTTTGGTTGCTGGTACCAGGGCGAGGTCTGAGGTTGTATCTATGATTACGCCGAGATGTTCCATTCTCTGTGTCGGTATGAGTTGGCTCTTCTCCCTGTTCACCAAGAATCCATGGAACTGTAGATAATAAATCGTCATATGTAAGTCCTTTAACAGTTTGTCTTTTGACTGTGCCCTGATCAGGAGATCGTCTAAGTAAGGGTATATGTGGATCCCTTGCTTCCTGAGGTTCGCTATTATTGGGATGAGAATCTTGGTAAACGTCCTCGGAGCTGAGGACAGGCCGAATAGTAAGGCCTTGAATTGCCAGTGTGTGTTCTGGTAATGGAATCTGAGGTATTTCCTGTGGGGAGGTCATATTGGGATGTGTAGGTATGCTTCCCTCAGGTCTAGGGACACTATCCAATCGTTCTTTCTGAGGCTTTGGCATACGGAAGCCACCGTTTCCATGCAAAATTTTGGTTTCTTTACGTGTTTGTTTAGGCCCTTTACGTCCAAAACTGCCCTCCAGCTTTGCATTTTCTTGGGTACTAGAAACAGGAGGGAGGAGAGGCCAGAATGTGTTTGATCTGGGGGAACCTTTTCTATGGCTTGGATTGACCAGAGTCTTTGGATGTCTTTTGTCATTGCCTGTTTTGTCGGGTTTTTTTGAAGGGGGGAGGAGAGGAAGCCTTGTCTGGGAAGGCCTTTTAGCTCTATTGCGTACCCTCTTTTTATGGAGGATATGACCCAGGCATCGGTGACTGACCTCTCCCAGGCAGAAAGGAAATCTTTTAACCTGACCCCTACTGGTTCCAACATGGAATAGTCAGGAATCCTGTTTTGGCTGCCACGATGAAGGGGCTCTGCCTCTTGGTCTGTGTTGTCTGGTTCCCCTTCCCCTGAATGGAAAACCGGAAGTGGGTTCCCTTGGGTTTTGAGGGAAATATTTTCTGGAGGGAGTATAGTGTCCTCGGAATTTAAAAGGCTGAGCCTTAAAGGTTTTCTTTTTGTTCCCTATCTGTTGTAAGGTTTTAGGTTTGTCTTTGTTAGTGGCATCTTCTAGGACCTTGTCCAGACAGACTCCAAATAGCTTAAACCCCTTGTAAGGGCCTGCTACCAGTAGATTCTTGGCTGTGGAATCCCCTTGCCAAGATCTGAGCCAGAGTCTCCTTCTGACGGAGACATTTTGGGCGACAGATCTGGCTGACCAGGTTATAGCAACTGTGGTCGCTGCGAGCTGTTATTTTCTGAGATTTAGCCTCAGATAACTTGGGGTCCTGAGCCTGCTGCATCCAAGCTGCAAGGGCTCTGGCCACGTAAGATGCTACAATATTGATTTTTAGTGTAGCTGCTGAGGCATCGAATCCCTTTTTAAGGGTTGAATCCACTGCTCTGCAGTGGTGTCCTTGGGATGGCAGTCAGTCACCCTCTGTGGGGAAAACTCTGTGCCTAACCAGGGATGCTGCAGCTGCACCCACCTTAGAGCTTTTAAATACTGTTTCCTTTATTCTTGAAAAAATATACAGGGAGTCCTGTGTCTTGTTCATTTAAGACCCTACCGGGGTTTTTCCACTCCTCTAGAACTATTCGTTCAAAAGTCTTATCCAGGGGAATGCCCTGATCCCTTCCATGTACTGAGGAGATGTAGTCCCTTTGTTCTTCCTCTGGTGAGTCAGAAGACTCATTCTTAGAGGGTTTCTCTGCCAGCCGGAGAGTTTTTATCACGTATGAGAAAAGGCCACTCTTTTCTGAGAGGGGAAACAGCCTGTCCCTGTCTCTGGGGTCTTGAGGGTGTTGCCCTAATTCTCCTTCCTCTGATGAGATTTCAACTAGGGACTGGGAGTCAGAACCGGGAAAAAACAGATCCTGCTCGTTGGCTCCTGTTGCTCCCTGCTGTTCATCTGAGGTACTCTCAGAGGAGGAATGTTCTAGCCCTTGCCGACCTGTTCCTTGCGCCCCCTACCGGCATCTTATAGGAGCCACTACCCTCTGCTTGAGTCTCCTTATGGGGAATTTTCCCTTTGGGAGCTCTCTTTGATGGGCCCTTTTTTTGCTTCTTTTCCCTTTTTTGTAGCCCCACTAGTTTGTTCAGGGAGGCCAAAATTTTATCCATGGAGCTGGCCAGAGACTCCTTGGGATTTATTTGCGTGCTAGTTTCGGCTGCTTCTGCTGTCTCCTGCGTAGTCTCCTCCGTTTGTTCCTCGTTGGTGGGAAGAGGCTTGGGGCCTGCACGCTTCATTTTGCAGGGGAGAGATCAGCCGCGCTGATTCCCTACGTAGGCAGGGGGAGTGTCGCGGCTGATCGAGGTTTGCCGCCTGTGTCTCTGTGACCGTGACTCCTCCCTTGCTCCCAGGCTCAATGCAAGGGAGCTGGCTGGGCCCTCGGCGCCTCCCGAGACCACGTCCGGGAGAGCGCAGCCCTCTAAAATGCTCCGCCTGGCCTCCGGACACGACTGTGTCCAAAATAATAAAATAAAATAAGAAAGGATCCAATTTCCTGCTCCCCTGAGCGGAGCTGTTAATTTACACTCCCAATGGTCCCGAGGCAGAGTTTGGACTGAGGAAGGGGCGGGCAGCTCATTCGCACATGTGCAAAAGAACAAAGAGGACTTCTGCCTCCCGGTAGTCAATGACGAGAGCTGCCCAACAGGAGTAGTATACAGATGCAGGGGGAGAAAGAAGCCTCCTGGGGGAGTGGCTAGGCATAGGATATTTTCAGACATGACGCTACCACAGGTGGCCACACTTTACTTCGATGTGGCCACCCATGGTGGTGTCATACTTGATACTGCCCGCCAGACGTTACCGCCAACGGGATCAGAGGTTTCCCCGGACCACGGCAGGGTTAACTCCACGTTGTGAGATGGGCTCCCTGCCAAAGCACGGCATGGAGTAAGCCCTGCCACAGTCCAGGGAAGCCATCCCCGGATAGGGGTAGAGTGGGCTGTCATGTATGATGGCCCAGTCTACCTAACCCCAGCTGGTGGCTGGAGCTTTTCCGGGCCTGTCAGGGAGGAGGTGGGGTCGTGCTCAGAAGCACTGGGGGCGGGGTTGCCCCCGCCCTTTCCCCGCCCCCTCCCTAGCTGCTGAAATGTCTGTTCCGCAACTGGGCCAGATCCTGCCCAGGGTGATGACGCCTAGCGTCATCACGTTTGAAAATACCCATAGTGAAGCAGTATTGTAGCAAGGCCAGCCAACAGTCCAGTAATCCCGTTGGTGCAGATTCAAGGCCTGGGTCCTGAGCTTCCCTCCCATACTCACAGCCGCCAGTCCACTCCACACATAAGACTGATCATACACGGACCCAAATCTGGTTCTGTGTGGCTCCACGTTTTTCTACAGCCACATTCCCGGGTTGATCAGGTAGCCATTTTATCAGGTACTCAGGTTTATCAGTTTACCATTACATGCAGAAGCAGTCTTAGTTTTTGGCCTCTCTGCTGAAACCATGAGCAAAGTGATTGCACCAATTTAGGTCCATATAGGATCGGTTTCTGTGATGTGGATAATTCTCCACTGGGAAACAGGATTATATCAACAAAATGCACTTCAGATAAGCTGTCAGAAGGCAACAGCTTTTGGTCACTAAGGGTGTTTCCAAATGAGATAGGAGCACCCCGGAGTTGCTCCATAGGGCCCACACGCAGCAGCCATGTGCATGGAAAGTTTGGGGAGCCCAGCAAACAGACAGTCTGCCATGCAGTGTAGCTGGGTGGGGGAGCTGTCACTTATTCTCCCCCACTTTGGCAGAGTCCGGGAAGCCCAACAGATGGACAGGACCCTGGGTTTCTTCAACAGAAGCAGGATCGGTCGCAGAGGAAGCACCTGGCGTCTGCCAGCCAGCTGATGGAGTGGACCAGGGAGAAATGCCTGGCGGCCACCAGTCACCAAATAGAATACCCACCCCCCCAATCCACTCCATCAGCTGGTTGGTGGCTGTGGGGCGCTTCCTCCAGGCCTAAGCCGTACATTTCCCCCATTAGTCCCAAATTCACCTGTCCGTCTGAAAAGGTGCTCACCAGATGTTCAACCCAAGGCTGCTCCGGGCTATATAGTGTCAACCCAAGAAATGTGAAGCACTTTGTGCAAGCAACCCTTGGCTACCACAAGGTAACGAGCTACCATGGGGCCGCTGTGGACCAGGACACGCACAGCAGCTGTACACGCCCCAAGAGACAGGCAGCAGCCCCGTAGTAGCCGATGCAGAATCAAGCCCTCAATTTTATATGCTCTCCTCCTTCCTCCAGCAGCAAAACTCTCACTGGAATCAATGCACCGAGGTTAATGTTCTGAGGAGTTCTGCCTAATTAAAAAATCAGTTAAAAAAAACCTAATAAAGATGTCAGGATTTGTTAAAGCGAAGTCATTTATTAAAGCTAACAAAGCAGAGAGGGACCCACTCTGCAAACACATTGGGTGACAGTGGCAATCCTGAAACTCTTCCACCCCTCTCCTTGGCTTTCTCCCTGCATTTCTACTTGCTCAGAGCCGAGTCCAGCCACGCTAATGAGAAGTCAACACACGTGAAGCACTCTCTTAGAGAGAGCCATGCACTTAAAAGGAATCCGTTCTATTGAGTCTCTACGCAGCCTTAGCATATGCCCAGTACTGAGAATTTGCCCAGTATTGTGTGAGCTACTTAATTTAAAAAATAAAACAAAACCCAGTTGCTGGTGCTGATTGAGCAACAGCCACAATCTCTTAAAAAGAACGGAACGCAATTCAAAGATTTTCATGCACACGTTTGTATATATTTTTCCAGTTTTTACACAAAATGATCCAAAACAAAGTCTTCATCTTTCAATTTGAATCAAATGGAACAGAAGTGTAAATGTTTGGACTTTTAGGTGTGTTTTTTTCTCCTCCTCATTTTTTCCTCTCCCCAATCCCCATACTCCCTTGAGGGAATGGGAAGAGAGAGGAAAGAAAGCAGGAGGAAGAGGCAAAAATCTCAAATACTTTCATTTTGATTCCTTTGGAATCATGATTATTACTTCATTTCAAATCGTTTTGCTGAAAAAACTGAATTTACAAAATTACTCTGATAGTCTCAATCTTCATTTTAAAATTAATGCGTTTCAAAATGTAATTTTGCAAAAAAAACAACCCAAACCTTGTAAAACCTTTTTTTTAAAAAACAAAACACATTTAACAAGCTGTAATGATTACCAAAAAAGCTAAAAGAAACAGAACATAAAGATCTCACCCTAAAGACCCATTAAAGTCTGTGTGCGTGTTGCTTACTAAGGGGCACGTTTCAATGAACAGATGCTTTGATGTGGTTGCGCCTTAAATTGTTTTTACTTCAAAACAGTTCTCATGCCAAGTGCACGAAACTGACATTATTATTCACCCTGGCCTGGAAAAATTAGGAATGCACACTTCCCCTCTCTTTTTATACTGAAGTAACTGTAATGCAAACAAGGCATCAAGGGATATGTCTCATCATGTGCTCTGTTGTGGTATGGGAAAAATGATTGGTTTGGTGCTGCAGTGTGAACATTACCAAAATGGAGTAGTTATATCAGTTTAATTCATTCACAGTACTGCATTTGCTTTGGTTTCTTACTCTTCACTGCTCCTTACTCTGTGAGTTGTCCCACTGAAATGGGTGGGTCTACTCGTGTGATAAGGTAATGCGAACAAGGGGTGATAACAGAAGTGATGCTGGCTTGGTAGCGGCTGAACCCGGCAGGGGCGGAAAAGTGCCACGGACACAGTCCAGACTGGGTCGGGCCATGATGGCCAGTGTTGGCAAGTCATGGCTGCTGGCCATGGCAGACCCAATCCGGGCTGGGTCATGGCAGGCCACAATAGACGTGACAGCCCACTGTGGCCTGCTTTGCCCCGATCGGGCACACTTTAGCCCAATCTCGGGTCCTCACCGACATTTTCAAGAACAGGTTGAGAATTGGCCGATTCTTGACCCATTCTTGCGATACTCTTGTGCGTCAAAAAACAGCATTTAGCTCTGCGTACGGGCTAAATGGCTGCTGCAGCCATTCTGTGCATACACAGCCCCTGGCGGCCATTTTGTGCCTACACAGCCCCCGGAGGCCACTTTGTGCATACACAGCCCCCGGCGGCCATTTTGTGCATACACAGCCCCCGGTGGCCATTTTGTGCCTACACAACCCCCAGTGACCATTCTGTGCATACACAGCCCCCGGTGGCCATTTTGTGCCTACACAGCCCCCGGTGGCCATTTTGTGCATACACAGCCCCCGGCGGCCATTCTGTGCACACACAGCCCCTGGCGGCCATTTTGTGCATGCATAGAATATTTTTATAGTTTCAAGATTCTCACGAGATTCTCAAGAAACCTCAAAAAAACTCTGCATGTGTACAAAATGGCCACCAGGGGGCGGGCATGCACAGAATGGCCACAGCAGCCATTTGTACATGCACAGAGCATTTTAAAAGGTTTTTCAAGAATCTCATGAGATTCTCAAGAACTCTTGCCAAAATGCATGAAATCTCGCCAGGGTCACAAGAATGGAAATCCATTCTTGTTTTACCCCTAGAGGCCAGATCAGGTCAAAGCAGGCCACAGTGTGATTTAGTCACATCTGTTGACACCCAAAGATAGGAGAGTTTAGCCCTAATCTATGACACCGACTCACTGATATAACCCTTCTCCCTTTCATTCCCTCCTCTGCCTTCTTTAAGGCTTTATCAATTTTAGGCTGTTTTCTTGTTTAGATTACAGAGTAAACTCTTTGGGACAGAGACTGTAACTATTCTTTGTTTACTAAAACTTCCCATGAAATTTTGTTTGCTGTAAAAATAAACTTAAAACAACCCAACATATTCTGACCTCCAATATATCAGTAAGTCTGAAGCAACTCCTCTGAAGTCATTGAGAAGACTTCCATCTCTGATCTCATCTCTTCACCACTAATCTACTCTCATCGTGAACCTTGTGCACTCATTTACAACAGTGCAAAGTTAACGTAAAATGCTGTTGTAGCAGGAAGCAGTCCTGTGACGCTGCTGTCCCTTTAAGAAGGGGGTGGCGTGGGCCAGCCAGAGGGCTGAGCACGCATAGAGGTGTGGTAGAGCCAGCTTCATAGCTTGGGACCAGCCTGCGAAGGGAACAGGCTGGAAGACCCTGAGTCAGAGTGGGCAGGACACTGGCCCTTTAAGGCTGAAGAAGAAGCAGCCTGGCCACGCCCACTCTGCTAGATATAAGAGGAGGCAAGGCAGGAGGAGGGCAGTCTCTGACTAGGAGCTGAAGGGGCCACAGTTCCCTGACAAAGGCTAGCCACTCTATGCTCTCCAGGGTGCTGAAGGCTGGAACCAGGTATGGAGGAGAGGCTATGCCCAGGAGGAAGCCTTGTGCCTGGGGAAGGCTTGGCCAGAGCCTGGGGCTTTGAGGCCTGGCTAGATGGACAAGGGGGTTGATATTGTGTTGCTCCTGAGCTTGAGAGAGACTGACCTAGACCTGCAGGGTGGAGGCGACTGAGCTGGCAGCCCCAGGGATTGTATACACTGGACTGTACAAATAAAGGACTGTGAGTTGATACCCTCAGGACTGTAGTGTTGGGTCCTACAGGAGGGTACCCCCTTCCTCGGAGGGCGGTTCAGCCAAGGTTTTGGCTGAATAGGCATGGCAGCGAGGTGAGTTAATTCCCTGAGAGACACCACAGTGCCCCTGGGAAGACCCCCTGCTACAGCTGTCAAATCAAAATAGTAAGGTTTTACATTCATTTTGCACTAGCGTAAGTTACTGCACAAAGTACAAGGACAGGGAATAAGATCTTCTGGGTTTACTGTAAATGTACAGCAGTAGGACCTAGAGTAGAATATGGCCCACTGGCTTTAGCCCAGTTCTGATAAAGTCTCTTTGAAATCTGCTCATCAAAGAAAGCTTGCTTTCTTCTCTGCAAAACTTGAGTAGGACACAGGAATAGGGCACCAATCAAAGAGAGAGTTTGATTATCTTAAATAGTATTGACCTGGTGCATGTCTTTGATTGTCCTTCCTCCTCTTTTCACTCTCAGCAAAGCTTTCTTTGAAGCATCTCTCAAGCAGAGGATGAGGGGTAAGTACATTTCTGGCCTAAACAGACCAGAACAGGATGAGTATCTAACCAGACAGTCCCTAAAAGTTGGGCCTTTCAATGGAAGAAACTAATTAGAGGGACGGTGAAACAAAGCAGGTTTCCACTACTGGATGCAGCAGGGGCTCATATTAGCGAAGGAAAAACAAAATTCTTGTCTTCCCAGCTGGTTTTATGGAAACTCTTATGTGGTGGATGCAGGTTAAAGCAGGTCAGCAGGGACAGACTGAAGCTCTGAAATACATAAATTCTCCCGGAGTCCCTCTTCCCCTCCCCCGACTCATTGTTCAACTTTAAAAGACCTAGCTACAAGGGAAAAAACCCTATTAAGGAAATGCTAATGATTGGTAAAGCAGACACATTGTTCTTTAACCCCCAAACCTCTCATTTGTTTTATTTAGCCAGAGCTCCAAATTGCAAGCAGCTCAGAAATGTCACCCACAAAATTACTGGCTCTTCGGTCTAGTTTTCCCCTATCCATAATATTAATCTGTTCAGGTTGCTCCCTGTGATGCATCCCAGCCTTGCTTTATTTCTTAAATATTCCCTTTTAAAGGCACAAGGCTTTTGGCAGATGCTGGGCCAGGGGTGGGGAGCTGGGCTTATAGTAAAAGCCGAAGCAGATCTGCAGAAAGTCAGTGCAGAGCAGAGCTTGGAGACTGAGGACTGGACACTTGTGTCCTTTACAGACAAGGAGGTTTTCCCAGAGCACATGCTGGCTGCTTTGATAGCACTTGAATCTTACACAGATAGGAATGAGTTCATGAGGGGCAGGCAGTGGCAGCTGCCAGGTTTATGATTTCTAGGAGGAGGATGGTGTCCAAGAATAGTCCACTCGTTCACTGAAGATCACTGGCCAAAGTCTCCCGTGGTAAAAAGAAAACTTGGATTACAATGAGGAAGAATATTTTTTACTTAAAAACCAAGCATTCAAACAACATGCAAGAGTCTTTGCAAGTGCTTCGGGGAAGGGCTGAAGACTTGCTGTCTCATTTGTACGATGCCGGTGTTGCATCTCTAATTGAAGGGAGGCTAAAAATGAATACGGGGGAGAGTCACTATTCATAAGGCCAGAAGGGATCTGTTTGATCCTCTAATCTGAGTCCCTCTGCATAACACTGGCCTTAGAATATCACTTACCAAGTGTCAGGGGAAGACATCCCATTTCCCATTGCTTTAGAAAGAGGAAAATTGGAGACTGCCTGCTCCCTCTCCCCCAACACAAAACATCCTGCCATTTGATGGACTTGTTTGCACGTTTGCTATTGCCTTCCGGAAAAGGAAATAAGACGACACCTAAACAGCGCAACTGCTAATTAGAAATGCCTGTGTTCTATGAATACACATGCCTTGATGCCTCCAATTATGAGGTGGGGCCAGCAGTTCCATTTGTCCCCTCCCAGGATAAAGAAGAGCTGGTGGTGGTTAGCAAGGCCTCCCAGTTTAGCATACACTTCTCCTTTAATCGCAGCATTTTTGTTTTCAATGTGTGTGTGAGAACTGTGCGTACGGTATGCGAAGTACAGAGACACATGCAGATTTACTAATGATAAAGTACGTCTGCTGTTCCGTACCTGGCCTAGATAAACCCTGTTCCTGTTCACAAGCTGCAGATCGTCACTAGCCTGGACACAAAGACTCTGAAGAAATTCCCATGTTGATCCCTCTGTGAACTTCGGTGGGAATGGTATGAAGGGATTGCAGCAAATAGGTTTAGGGTTATGAGAACCCAGACTAGCTTGGTTAGCAAACTAAACTGGCACGTACATAAACACTTAGGGATCTCCACGTGCAAATTTGAATTTTTGTGAGCACCTCCAGCAAATTTTATAATGACCTACTGAGATACAAAACTACCCAAATGCAATGAAGGAACCAGATGAGAGAGTCATTCATCCAACCAACCAACCAGAAGCTAAAGTATACCCAGTACATTTAGAGACACTGCATAATTTATAGCACTGAAACAATGGTCAACAAAATAAGAATATCAAAAAATGAAAGGAGATGAAGAAATGGTGAACATGATTTTAAGTACTACACACACTTAATTTGCTATTGGAATACTACCCATTTGTATTAGTAAATTTGCTCCAAGTGTGCCAGCCAACTATCCATACTGAATAATGGTGGTGGGAGCATCATCGAGATTTTGTAGCTAATGTGTAATTGGCCAAGGTAGGCCACTGCATCTTTGCTTGCAGAACTTAGAGCTCTCAGACCCGTTGCCAATCTGGTAAGGAGTGGGCCTCGAAAATGTGAGACATAGCCTACCCTTGGCTGCAATGTGGCTTGTCCCAAAGACCTCACTTCTATGTGTTCACTGTGCACTGGCCCTGCCCACTGTGAAAATGGTTGAAGAGGGATCATATGTGTCACAGAGGCTGAAATCCTGGTTGGCAGGTAGCAGGGCTATCAACAAGAACATGACTGATTACCATTGCTATAATGCAACAGAGCGATCCAGGTGTGGCAGACCTACCCAGAGCAGGTGGCAGGACCAAAGGCAGACAGTGGGCTAAAAAGGTCCAAGTACAGTGGCAGCAGGTTTGATTATCAGTTTGGCTGTGGCAGCCGTACTACAAAGATGAGGAGCTCAGGCAGCCAAAGCAGAGGTGTGGGCTGCCAAGTTCTGAGATAAATGTGCATGGCTACATATCAGTATATATCAACCAGCTTGGTTGGTACATACTGCGCAGGCCCAGACTGGTGTACAGTAAAGTGCCACTTAGTAGCAAAGTCCCAAGGTGGTGGCTAGAAGGGTGCCGGTGTTTGCACCCCATATGGACATACTAAACGTCCTAAAAGATTCTTATATGATGCAGCGTTGGCAGTCAGCTTGGTCAAATGGTTATGGAAAGTCAGTCAGGTAAAGATTGACACAGAAGTAGGCTAGGCATGATTCATGTTTCGGCTGCTACCCACTAATGAAAGCGTATAGTTCCTAGGTAGAATTTGCATGGTGCAGATAGAATACACTTGAAACTGTGTTAGCTGCATTCAGAAGCAGGTATCATTTATGGCAGAAATTAGTCAATATGGTCATGTCTGTATTTAACATACCTTCCAAGTCAGAAAAGGTCTGAGATTGAGTAGCACAGCAGGTGTCCTAACAGCAGCCATATGGGGTCAGATCAATGGTCTGCCTAGCCCAGCTTCCTGTCCCCAACAGTGGCAGTTTTGGTTGCCTCAGGGGAATGGACAACAGGTAATAATGGAGTGATCTATTTCTGCTATTCACATCCAGTCCCTGACAGTCAGAGGTCTTATCCCCTGACCAACTTGACTAATAGCCATTTATAAGAACATAGTGTTATCTGCATAGATGGTGACTTTTGCAATTGGATCCCCGGTATCTAGTTACTATATAATTAAAGAATGCTGCAGCAAGAACAGATCCTTGTGGGAAACCATTAACCTAAGATCTCCAAGAGCTGGCTCTGTTGCCCACATGCACTATAAAACAGCGGCTCCATAGCAAAAGGTCCAGTGAGTCAAAAGCCCAATGAGGCATAACGCTAGACAACTTTATCAGTAGGCCATTGTGCCAGACAATATCAGCGGCAGCTGCCACACTGGGAAATACAATGCTGGAGTTTTGTCAGCTCAGTGCTCCCAATACCCTTTGCCACACTGTCAACTGCCAATCATGCCAAATCAAGTTATTAGGCAGTACAAGTAGCAAGAGTTTCTCTAAATAAGGTCCTAAAGCAGCAGGTGCCCAGAGCCAAACAAGAACGGTCCTGAAGCTCTCTCACTGACTGAACTGGACAATGTTCTGAATGGTCTGAAATCTGGCATTGTCCCTGGATAATAATAATAATAAATAAATAAATAACAATAATTAATAATTATTTATTTACGGCATTCAGCCAAATATGCCCTGGATATGACAATCTCTCCAGAGCTTTTTAAATACCTTAGCCCTAATGCTCATCAGTGGCTTGCCCAGGTTTTTTGGGGGCAATTTCTTAGAGAACACGTCCTAAGATGTGGCACCAGTCTGAGATAATCACCTTGTTCAAGCCAGGCAAGAGTCTGCACAATGCAGCTAGTTACTGTCCCAAATCATTGCTCAGTGTCTGTTACAAGATACTTGAATGACTAATTCATGAAAATGATCTCACCAACAGTGGACAGCACTCTAAATGCTGAGTAAGCAGGATTTTTTCATGGTCTGAGTACATTTGATTAGGCATTTACACCAATAACGTTCATGGATAATGGCTTCCAGAAACACCTAAAGAGTGGCCTTGCATTTCTTGATCTAATAACTGCCTAGAGTGCTGTCTGGCACTCCAGTTTACCAATAAAGCTAAATGGAATCCTGTTCAAATGGGTTGTTGACTCTCTGAAGATTCCCCTACAGAACCGTTGCTTAGAGTGCATGTGGGCGACAGAATCAGGTCTTGGAGACCTCAAATTAATAGCCTCCCACAGGGCTTTGTACTTGCTCTAGCACCCTTTTTAATTTGTATATTAATGACAATTGTCCAGACTAAGCATCCAAATAGCAGGTCTGTCCTTAGAGAGGTGGATGTCTCAGCTCTTGTAGGTTTTTTCCATGTGTCAAGATCTTGACAATTTCAATGACTCAAAAAACGTTCCTAGGAAGCCAGAAGGCTGAATTCTTATTCTCATTATCACCAGTCTCAGTACGCGTGTAGATGAGCTGAACAGAAGCAGCATAAATTATTTGGACAAGGAAATAATAAACGATAAAAGCTCATGCCATTTATGTCTCAGAGATTGGTCTGGGAGTCTACTGTCTTGCATGCCAAGATTATTCAGGATGCCAGAGTCTCAAGGGCAGATTTTCAAAGCCAACCGTGTCTAATTCCCATCGAAAATCCCTGATAGGAATTTACATGCCATCTTTGACTTTGAAAATCTACCTTTCAAATCACCAGCATGATGGCCTGGTTTTAGATCACGCAGATAGCATCCCCTTCAGGCAGTGCAGTCTCTGGGGAAGGTATAAACTATGCGATTGATAGGTGAAATTTCCCCACAAGTTGTGGAAGCTTCTAATTCACACTGTGGAACTCAAATGCCCATGTCTTGAAATGGCTGAAAGCATTTCACTTTTGTAGTGGGAAGTCATAACCAGCCTGGCCCTGAGTCAAGTCAGTCACTAGCTCACCACTAACGGTGATGGTACAATTACAATCCATTCCTCACGTTGGCAAATCTGCCGGTGCTTTGGCATGGCTGCGGCTCTCCGCGACAGCTAAATGAAGGCAATCACACAGCTGAGAGTAGTTGGAGGTGGTAAAGTGCCCCTTGAGACGAACAGCCTATAATTGCACGAACTGCTTTTCAGTCTTGCTAAAGGATCTCTGCGAAGGTAGAACATCTTATTTTACATAAAGTATAAGGATCACTAAAATGAATGGTGCAAATTAGCATTTATCTGGTTTTTAAAGCAGAACACCCATCATTTGGCAGGAATGGGATCCCCCCACCCCATGGATGCTTTTCCTCTGGCCCTTTTGGAATCCAAGGACCAGTGTCTCCCATTGATTCCTTCCTGATGTTTAGTTACACTCCTGCATGTGTAAAATTAATTTACCTTATGAGTAACTACCAGCTGCACTCTTTGGGTGTCCTGTTAGGATGGATGAAAGGAAATGTTAAGACGTTTGATTTCCAAACACTTTGCCTAGTGTGATCCCATTTTGAGACATAAATATAATCCTACTGCCCAGGCAGCAACAAAAGACATGCAAAGTGTGTGAAATACCAGTCAGGACTGCAGCTCCTCTGCAGGTGGGACCAATGCATTTGGGGTCCCAACCCGCAAATTTGGGAACCCCTGAACGAAGAACTCATCTGCATAGCCGGTAAGATTCCTAAGACAGGCAAACCCTAATCAAAGAAGATGGTTTATGGGAAACCACAGGTGCATGGACAGAAGCAGGTTACTAAATAAATCTCATCCCAGAATGACAAGATGTGGCTGGGCAATGCTGAAATAGTGTAACTAGATGGGTTTTCAACAGAAAATCTATTTTGGGACCTGGGTGGAGGACTCCTTAACCTTCACTCTTGGAAGGAATTATTGCTGATGATCTCACTCCATGGCTATCAGTGTCCTGGGATGCAAGATACCTTACACTCTTGGACTTCTGATCAGCTCGCAAGGCAGATGTATGACTAATTAAAGAAGCAAAGCCTGTGTTCTCTGCTTCTTGTGGCTCTCTATTCCAGACTCAGTAGCTGGTGCATGACACCTCGTGAGCCTGATGCTTGTCCGCCTGTGATCTAAGATGAAAGAAACATTCATAAAATAATCCAGTGGGGGAGGGGGGATTGAATACCCTTCACTAGGCCGTTCCAACATAGAGTGCATGTGTGTTGGGAGGGGGAGAACAGCTGTGAGGCCTAGCATTCCAGGGCTATATTTGTGAGATGCTGTGATGAAAATTGGCTAAGATCAAATGAGCAGTAGTTTAGTCAGGGATGGCCCTACAGAGGACAAGGCCCAAAGGAGGGGGCGGTGTCTTGGGACAGGAGAGGTGGGGCCAGGATGGAGAGGGGAAGCCAGAGCAGGGCCCTGCACAAGTGGCAGCTGTAGTTGTGTGGTGTTCACTCCTGGAATTACGCCCTCCTGCCTCCTAGATGCCCCGATTAAAGCTGTAGGGGTACCACACCAGGACGTGGGGGTTAGGGGGAGCAGAGCAGAGTCCTTTCTCAGCAGCAGGGCAGTGCCTCTTCCTCTCCACCCCACAGAGTTCCCTATTAGGGTTGCCACCTATGCACATTTTTAAGGAACACATAAAAAATACATGTTGCAGGGCCCGCATTGGTGCCTAAGGTGCCAAAGCAAGCCCTACAACATGTATTTTTCATACGTGTTCCGCATTACCCTATTACCTATGGCTCCATCCAGGGCTTCCAAAAGGAGGAGGGAAGGGAGGCACTCCCAAGAGGGAGTATGGTGCCACTGCAGCTGGTGATTCTTGGGGCCCCACTCTAGCCTTCACCCATCCCAGACTCCACGTCACTGTCCAGGCCCCACTCCCATGCCTGGAACATTTTGCAGGGCTCTTTCCCTCATGGGATCCCACTTGCCCCGTTTGCTCCAAACTCACCTTCTGGGAGACCCATATCCACTCCTTGTAGGGAGATGTGAATCAAACATCTTGGTGCAATGGAACTCGTCTATCTACTATTGTAATCCTAGGACACATTCCATCGGAGATGGGAGCTGTCCATATCAGCGACAAAAAAGGGAGAGCAGTATCTCTCAAAATCCCACCAGCTTGTTACTGTTTGGCTGGAGCTTTGGGGCAGTTTCAGTGAGGAAGACGTAAGAAATACCATTTTGAAAAGAAAGAGAACATCTCTGTGAAGCATCAGGCCTCCAGGTACTCCTATCCCTCTCTTACTTATTAACCAGGTAAGCATTGGTCGAGGCCATCTCCGCCATTAGCAAACCTCTCTGGAGGTCAAGACAGAATCCCAGACCAGTCTCCAAGACATAAATGAGATGAGCTTTTACCATTTATTGCTTTCCTTGTCCAAACAATTGTCTCCTGTCCAGAACAACCATCTACTTCCCGCCCCTTCCCCAGGAGGACTCAGGGCCTCTTTTTCTTTACAGACACTGCTGCAGAGAGTAGGAGAGGGGAGCGAGGAGTCGGGGAGGGCGGAGCAGAAGAGGTGAGTCTTGAGGAGGGAGTTGAAGGTACAAAGGGAGGAGGTGAGGTGGATGTAGGCAGGGAGGGAGTTCCAGGCATGGGGGGCAGCTAGGGAGAAGGGACGAAGGTGGTTAGGGGTGCAGAGGAGGTGTGGGAGGGCGAGAGAGGGGACAGAGGAGGAGCGGAGTTCACGGACTGGAGTACGGAGGGAAATTAGCGCAGAGAGTAGGGGGGAGCAAGGTTGTGAAGAGCTTTATAGGTGACTAGGAGCCTGTGCAGGATTCGTTCAGGAAGGAGGAGCCAGTGAAGAGAGAGGAGAGGAGGGGCTGCATGTGGTCAACGTGACGGGTGAGGTAGATGACCCTGGCAGCAGAGTTTTGGACAGAGATGAGGGGAGAAAGGTGAGAGCGGGGGAGGCCAGTGAGAAGGAAGTTACTGTAATCGAGGCGAGAGATGACCAGGGCATGAATCTGCATGTGGCTTATGGTTAGGTATTCCACTGTCCAAGCAGGGTTTGGAGATAGGGCTGCCACCTTTCTGGGTTTTGAATCCGAGTCTCCAGGGTCTAGAAGGAGCCCCAGTTTCTTTGGGTCAGCCAGGGGCACCTGTGACTAAGTCAAAGAATCAGAATTTCTGTGGTGGGCAACTTCAGAAAGGGGAAGGGCTATAGGGACTTTCCTGCCCCCTTCCCTGCTTTTAGGATACTCCAGAGAGGTGGGGTTATGCTAATAATCCTGAATACACTTGTTCTGCTCAATCCCTTCACCAAGCTTCAAGTCCCTCCTGAAAACCTACCTCTTCCTTCAGACTTTCCCTAGTTCATCATCCCCATGGACTCGTCACTGATGCCTTTTCTTCCATCCTTCACTCAGGATCTCCCTCTCCCCTATAACTAATCACAAGTGCATCTGTGACTTCTCAGCTTCATGAATGTATCCCAGTCTCTCCCTTTATTCCCACTCTCCCTTGTTTCCTTCTTGCTTGACTTTTCTAGACTGTAAGCCCCTTCGGGTAGGGACCTGTCTCTGATTAATGATTGTACAGTGCCAGGGGAATTGCTGGTGCCAAATAAAATAATAAAATATAATCAAATAATAACAACAAAACTATAACAACAACAACAACAAGATGATGATGTCAGAAAGGGGTGGGACAGCCCCGTTGCCTTGCCAACATGGCCTTGACCTCTCCAAGAGTTGAGGGATCTTTAATGTTGCTTATAATATATACAGCACAAAAGTAGTGCTGGTTCTAATTTGTGTCCCTTGTCCAAGGAGCACATGAAAACCATCAGTAGTGGGGACAGCAAACAATTACAGGGAAGTTTGTGTGTGCAGACTCGCAGTTTTGTATCATGTTTTTGAGTCAGTTTGCCAGTATAGGAACTAAATACAGCTCAGCACACAGACAGATAGCAGAGGTAAGCAGGTAGATAAAGAGGGAGGCCGTTTTTACATGGATGGTGGTGGGTGGGTGGGGATGGGTGTTTGGCTGCGGTGGGTGGAGGTGGGTGTATGGCCCTTTACACGGACACACACCCACCTCCACCCATGGGGCCTCCTCCGGTTTTCCGGGAGGCCCTGTGGGTGGAGATTATTATTATTATTATTAGCATTTATATAACGCCAGCAATGTACCTGGCGCTTTACAAAGAATAAGATAGACACGGTCCCTGCCCGAGAGCTCATAATCTAAAGACGGGGGAGGGGAGACAGGGAAGGGGGAACAGAGTGAAAGACAAGGGATGCGACATTCATGAGGATGCGAGAGCTCAGGTACACGTTCTTGACTTGATTGCTGTAAGATGGGTGGGTGATGGGTGTAGGTGGGTGTGCGTTGAGAGCACGCACGCACAAACACCCACCACTTGTGTTTACACGGGCACACACCCGGCGCGTGCACGCACACACCCAACACCTGCTGGAACACCGAGCGGGGGGTGGGGCACGTCCATGTAAAAACGGCCATAGAGGATTTCCATCCAGTATGGAAGCATGACACCCAGGGCCGAGAAACTAACTCTACCTAGATTTTAACATTTAATTCCAACATCTAAAAACCTTCGCTTTTAAATTCATAGTTATAATTATTGTTGTTAGAACATTTGTTAAGGCGAATTGGTGAAAAATATTTCACTACTCTACCACCTAAAAATATGTTACTATAATAATACATCCTTTTCAACTTCATCAATAGTACTCAATCTCATACCTTTCATTAACAGCTTTGTCTATATCAATGTCTTCTCAACATTATAAACTCTCATTCTTCCTTAAATATCATTAACATTCTCTAACCTTCCCTTTTTAGGGAAGGTTACTGAGCGGGTGGTGGCCCACCAGTTGCAGGAGCATTTGGATCGTGTCGGTTTACTTGATCCCTCACAGTCAGGATTTCGCCCGGGTTATTGCACTGAGACTGCGCTTGTGGCGTTGGTTGACGATCTTTGCCGAGAATTAGATCAGGGCCACTCGGCCCTGCTGATTCTATTAGATCTGTCGGTGGCGTTTGATACCGTTGACGAGATGTTGGTGATGTGCTTGTGGGACTGTGCAGGGGTGGGCGGTACGGTTCTTGACAGGTTCCGCTCCTTCGTGGCTGGAAGAACTCAGCGAGTGGTACTCGTGGATTATTTTTCATCATACCGAGACCTCTCGTGTGGAGTTCTGTCTTGTCTCCTCTCCTGTTCAATGTGTATATTCAACCGCTCAGCAAGGTGGTTAGGAGGTTTGGTGTGAGGTGTCATCAATATGCTGATGACACCCAGCTTTACCTCTCTTTTTCATTGGACCCAGGCCTGGCAGTTTTGGTGCTTACTGGGAGTCTGGCAGCTGTGGGGGATTGGATGAGGGGGAACCGACTAAAGTTGAATCTCAACAAGATGGAAGTGATGCTGTTAGGGAAGGCGGCAGGGGTGACGGCCCCTATCATTGATAGGGTCTGCCCCCCGCTAGTTCCCCAGGTGCAGAGTCTGGGGGTGCTTCTTGACTCGAAGCTCTGCTTAGATGCTCAGGTGGAGTCTGTGGCAAGGAGTGCCTTTCGCCAATTACATCTGGTGCGTCGGCTTCAGTCGTATGTTTCGGACTCTGACCTGGCCACCATCATCCATGCTTTCATCACCTCTAGGCTTGACTACTCTAACGCGCTCTACGTGGGCTACCCCTGGTGATGGTTAGGAGACTGCAGCTGGTGCAGAATGCAGCGGCCCATCTCCTGGTGGGACTGGGCCACCGTGAACATATTACACCGGTTCTTCCATCTCTGCACCGGCTGCCTGTAGTCTTCCAGGCCTGATTCAAGGTGTTGGTGTTGGCCTATAGAGCCCTAAACGGCCTCGGCCCGACCTATCTGCGGGACCGCCTCACCCCCGGGCCCTGGATTGACCACTGCGGTCATCAGGGGGTGCTCTCCTTGAGGTCCCCTGAGTTTGTCAGGGGGCCACGATGGGGAAGGCCTTCTTGGTGGCTGCTCCGCAGCTGTGGAACTCCCTGCCAGTGGAGGCCCGTTTGGCCCAGGATCTCCCCTCGTTTTGACGCCATTGCAAGACATGTCTGTTCCACCTGGCTTTGGGGGGGGGGGGGGAAAAGGGGTGGGGGGGGGGGTGGGTATATTTTTGTGCCTCCCATTTTGTAATATTTTAAAAAATTGTTTTAAAATTGTTTTATTGTTATAATTCCACCGTTAATCAGATCTATGTTCTAACGCATATGATAACTAAATACACTGGCTTGAAGCAACCAGGGCTGAACAAAAAAAATCAAACCTCTACCTATGTTTTGTTGACCTTTGAGCAGCTTTTGACTCGATAAATAGGGATAGGTTATGGAATAAGTTAAGTAAGACTACTATAGATGCTCGTCTTCTTTATCTAATAATTAAATTGTACACTGACAATACTATTCAAGTAAGGGTAGCACATTCTTTGCCTTTGACACAATCGAATCCAGTCGCTAAAGGGGGTCAGACAGGGATGAATACTGGCCCCGGCCATATTTAACATCTTCCTTAATGACGTTGTGGAGTTTATGAGAGATGACCACCTACACCCACCGAAGTTGGGCGCCAGGAGTATCGCGATACTGCTTTATGCAGACGATGCGGTCCTGATATCCCAAACGCGGATAGGACTGAGAAGGTCCCTTCAAAAATTTGAGGAATATTGCAGGCGAGTGTGCCTGGTAGTTAATTATGATAAAATGAAAGTATTAGTCACTGGCAGAAGGCGGGCCGGTAACCTAGATAAGTGGAAAATGAGAGAAACAATGACTGAGCAGGTAGATGAGTTTAAATACCTGGGAGTTTACATCGCAGCTGCAGGTACCTGGAGATCCCACTATAACTATACAAAGCAACAGGCAAATAAAACAGTAGCCACTTTAGTATCTTTCTTCTATAAACAGGGTGGTCAACTGGTGCCGCCGGTTCTTCGATTATTTGTAGCAAAAGTGGTCCCACAACTCCTTTATGCAGTCTCTATTTGGGGATGGTTTTTTGGGGGATAATCTGGACCAATTTCAAAAAAAAAAATTGTGGATAATCCTTGGAGTCCCCAGTGGAACTCCATTGGCTTTATTGCGCGCAGAGACAAAGGTTCCATCAATCAAAGCAAGGGCTATGATATCTATGATAGGTTTCTGGCTGAAAGTAAATATTTATATACAGGACAAATCTTTTCTCATAGGACTGGTACCAGGTGGGAATATGGGATGGAGTAAAGTAATTGAAGAAGTAATCCATAAGTTGGGTTTCTCTATAGACTTCTTTAACCTTTACGATTATCTAAGTGCTATGAGTACAGTCAAAAGAAGAGTTTTAGATCAGGACCTGCAAAGGAATCAATCTGAAATCAGGGCACAAAAGGTTGCTCCAGAGTACTACACGATGCAACTAGAGGACCTGAATCATAGCTACCTTTACACTTGGAACAAGCCCCAGCTCAGGCGCGCATACACCCTATTCCGATTCCAGAATTTCCCCTCAATGTGTACAGAAGGGCGTTATAAGGGTATAGATAAAAATCTGAGAGTCTGCCCCTTGTGTGAACTCATGGCTATTGAAGATCTTATTCATGTTCTCATGTTCTGCCCAGCATACGCTAAAATTCGCTGTACTATATTGAAGCCTCTAATAAAGGATATAAATACGCTCCCCTTGTTGGCCATCCTGGGGAAATGGCTGAATTGGAGGAACTCAGAAGAATCGAGATCAGTGGCAAAATTTTGCCTATCTGCAATGTCGATACGTAATAAATTGTTAAATGTAGGGTAATGGTAGATTAGTGTATTGGATGACTATATGTTTGGCACAGGATAATGATAGTTTTGAATGGAATTTAGTCTGAATATGGTAATATGCTTTGACTTTCGCCCCTGTTTTAGTGTTTTATCTTGCTTATTTTGTATTTTAAGAATTGATTGAAAGGACCTTTTGGTCACACAATAAATACATATATATATATATATATATATATATATATATATATTGTTATAATTTTGGAATGTTGTTCGCCATCCAGAGCTGCCTGTGGCAGGATGGGTGGGCTATAAATGTTTTTAAATAAAATAAATAACATTATAATATCAACAACAAAGAATTCCAACCACTTCACCATTGATAAATTCATTTTCATTCAAATGTCTTTATTTATAATACAGCCTATGTTATTTATGTTGTGTTCTTGTAGAAAGCTATATATTGGGAAAACATCTAGAAACCTCAGAATTAGGATCACAGAGCATAGGAGTAAATTTAAAAACCACACCCCTAATGCCCCATTAGTTGAACATTTTCTATTCCTTTTGAGGAATAGAAAGAATTATACCCCCATTCGATACAAAGGTCCTAGTAAATAGAGAGAGTTTTTGGATCATTATCTTAGACACTATACAACCACAGGGTTTGAACAATTTGCTTGACTGTGTGTTGTAAACCTAGTCATTTTGAGGAAATGTATTTAGCACTAAAAAGATAAAACTAATTGGGTATTCCCTTGATACTGGTTCTCTTTAATTGTTTGTACAATATTTTTGGTTATGAGTTCTTACATTGCATTTGTATGTGTTGCTGTTTCAACTCCATGTTTGGGTTTTTACCTCTGTTATTAGTTCTTGACGTGGAGTGTTGAGAGAAGGAGAGGTTGATTTGTTACAGCCAAGAGAGGCTGATTCCGCACAGCTGAGAATGAGAAAGGCTTGTCCGACTGGTTTAGAGCCAATGCAAGGCTTTGTCCTCTTATTCCATAAGCTGTTTAAACACTGCTGCTGCACCATTTCTCTGTGAAGCCAAGGGAGGTACTTTGGAAACCTAAAAGGTCTAATTTAAAATGCTTGTTAGGGTTCTTTCATCCTTCATATATTGCTGAACCTTGTGGTTTTCATTTTCTTGCTCTACCTTTGGTAAGGCTGCTTGGTAACTGAGACAACGGTTCCCTGCAGTGATTGCTTATTTTGTATAGTACTCTTTCTTTTTGTAGAAATTATGTTGTGGACTGAGTCTCATCTGATATTATTGCCCCTGAAGAAGCTACTACAGTAGTGAAACGTTGGGCTGACAGAGTTTTGGTGATTAGAAAAGCAAACACATCAAACATGGATTTGATCTTTCTCTTCCTGAATTTTGGCACCATCTTTAAGAACTTCTTAGTTCCAGCAAGTTGAACTTTTCAATTTGGAATTTATCCTTTCAACTTACATTTGTTGCAGCAAGCTTGGACTATTTCCTCTGCTTCTCTCCATTGGAGTTATTCTTTCAGATTGGACTATGTTGCCTTCTATTCCACCTCTATTTTAGTTTAATAAATTTCATTGATAAGAGTTGCAGTTACTGCTGTCGTTTTGTACTATTGTATCTGCACCTAATAGCCTTGTGTTTTGTTTTAGAACTAACAAAATCAACAGGGCCAATCGATCCTGGTCCAATACCTGGCGAAGGTCATTGACCAAAGCCATGAGTGCAGTCTTGGTGCCATAGCCCGGACGAAACCTGAACTGTGAAGGGTCCAGAAAACCGATGCGGACCAGATGCCCATGCAGCTGCTGAGCCACCACCTGTTCAATAACCTTTCCTAAAAAGGGAAGGTTAGAGACTGGCCGATAACTGGTGAGGGAGCCAGCTGCCCAAGTAGTCCCACTAGGGTTCCCACCTCTTTTGGTTTTGACTGTCCAACTCAGATTTTGGCCGATGGGAGTATCAGGCCCAAAACTACAAGAGGTGGCAATCCTAAATTCAACTCCCTCTTCTCAGTTCTTGAGTTATCAGATACCCTGATTAACAGTCAAAGACGTTGCCAGGCCTGACCTTGGTCTCGCTCTGTCCTTCAAGTTATATTGCTAGCCCAAGGACAGACAAAGGTCTTCGAAGAGCCAGCTAGAAATTCCTCTGTTGGTCTATGTCCAGTTTAGCTTACTCTTCACCAATTTCTCCTGGACAATGTTATGCGTGCGTTTTGAGTGGATGCATTTCAGGTCAAAGACTGAAAGCAGAGGCCTCTGGGAAAAACAAGAGCTAACAGGACTAAAAAGCTGCCCTAACAAGGGACCCTGCAACAAGGAGATGTTTGCAATAACAGGATGACAGCACCTTACAACCACAGGAAAACTGCGAGTATGCAGACACCTGCAAAGCTAACAAAACCAGACAAAGCAGGAAGTCAACAAAAGATGCTGGAGATTAGGGGGCTGCTATACCTGTGCAAAAGACCTACAAAGTTGAACTTTTTCAGCCACCCACAGACCCTCCAAAACATCGACTATCAAGGGTGAAGAAAAAACACCTGCTGCCAAAAACCTTGGCTCCTCTGAAACCAGGTCACCCCACAGTCTTCAAACCCACACGAAGGCAAAAGAACCGACGCAGCAACAAAGCATCGGCTGGCCTTGACTGGATGAATTCTGTGACATCAACAGCTGCCAGTTAGCTAAGAAAGACTATATAAAAGAAGGGAAAAAACCCCTCAGGAGTTGGAGACGAATTGACCAGACAACTCTGAGGCAACGTGTACACGTCAGAACTCCGGCCTCTACTCAACAAACGCTACTCTGGGATTTGGCCAATCTCAGATGTATGCATGTTGGTGAGCAAATGGGAATTTTAAAACCATAAGCTTAAAGCAATATACAGAGCAATAGTAATATTTTAAGAGCTTTAAGGTTATATGCTGGAAGTCGTTTATACTTGCCAAATAAAACTGTCGTTATTGGTCAGTGTTGTGTAGTTTGCGTTCTTAACATGGCATCTAAATAAGATCTCCTCAATAAAGATCCCTGAGGACTGATCCCCCTCAGAGGTCAAGGTATTTCTGAGATATTGCCAGTCAGATTGTAAATAAAGACGTTGCCGGTCGTATTGCTTGTGTCCTTAACCTATTGGTGCCTTAGCCTATTGGTGCCTTAACACGTTGGACAGACTGTCAATTAAAATATCCTGGAAATTGGGCCAAACTGGAAATTTGCCCGTAACAAAATTTGGCCCAACCTATTGGTCAAACTGGGAATTTGCCCTTAACAAAATTTGACCTAACAACAACCCCCCTTATGTAGAGGACATGACCACACTGTGCACTGCACCAGGAATCCTGGATTGCCACGGTGGCCCAGTGGGAAACATTATGGCAAGTGCAAGTTACAATAGCCTGGAGGCCACCCTAATCAGGGTGCAAACCAGCTCCTCTCCAAATGGAGAGGGAAGAAAAATGCCCTACCTCATGTATGTTCTGTACTAGGGCTGAGACTATCATGATTCTCAGCAAGAATTACTGTTCTCCGCTCGTTCTGACAATCAGGAACGAGCCAAGAACCAGCAGCGTCTCGGCTGCATTCTTGCTCAGAAACACGGGGGAACAAAACAGCAGCAAAAAAAGAACTGTGCATGTGCACAATGGCTGCCAGCGCCATTCTGTGGACGTGCAACCCTTTTCTAAAATGGCACCGGTAGCTTCGCCACCATTTGGGAAAAGGGCAGCTGGTCTGCGCATGCATAAAATGGCCGTGCACATGCGCAGAACAGCCCTGTGGCTGTTACAGGGGCCTTCGCTACGTGGGCCGGCCATTAACACCCAGGCTTTGGGTGAAAATAACTGGATGATAGCCCCCCAGGAGTCCTGCGTTCGGTCCAAGCGGCCCCACTCAGGGGGTTCCACACAGCAAACCCAACACACAAGCAGGCATCATGCTCCACCCACTACCACCCCTCCCTCATGACAGTCTCGGGGAATTCTGGGTCCAGGAAGCTCCCTCCACAGTTTGCTTCCTAGGTCCACCACCCCCCTCCCAGGGTGGAATGCTGCCCTTTCAGAGCACCATTTTTGAGCGCTCCAAAGAAAAACTAAGCAAAACTAAACAGCAGACGCTCCAGGGAGAGAGAGCAGCAAGCATGCTCGCTGCTCTGATGGCCGGGACCACTCTAGGTACTCTGCCAGCATGGAGGCTGCATGCACCCTAATAGATGGGGGTGGACCTGTGGGCGAACACTGGCCTGGATTGGGTGAACATTGGTGATGCACCAGGACTCCACCGTGAGTAGAGGCTTCGTGGCACACAAAAGTGCGCATCTCACGGCAAGCTAATAAACGGGCAGCAAACATGGGCTGAACATGCTCCTATTGTTTTGTTTATCAACACCCCTCCAGTGACTGTGCTCCGTGAATGAAAGGACTGCAGCTACAGTAGAAGGGTGCAGCTAACACCCCACACCCACGCCAGACTACAGTCCTGAAGTCCTCTGACTCCAGAGTCGTGGTTTCAATGACTACAGTGAGTCTAACTCTGGAGTAAGTGGTTTCAGGATTGTGACCACCCAAATGTTGTCACAGCTATAGGGCTAGGAAGAAGAACCCCACCGTCACACTTCCCGTCACCTCAGGACCTGCTGCTATATTGGTGGCTTGGCTTTCCTCACCTCTGCCTTGATTTGCAGCAGCAAAGGGTGAATAAAATGCTAGTTTACAAGGGAGAAGGAAAGTAAATCAAGCCCTGCCCACAGGAATGTGTTGATCCCTCAGAAAGAGCCTCACCCCTCTGGCTCTGTGCCACCTTCTCAGAGGTCACAGGGCACACGTGGAGGAGCTCTTCTCAGCAGTTACAGATAGTAACTGTGGGGAAAAAGTAATCCTTTGAAAGAAATGGTGGCTGCGTTTCCGATTCACCTGTTCAAGACAGGAAGAACTAAAGGGCTGAACGCCACCACAGAGACTTAAAAGCAACCTCCCTCCTGATCCAAATGATGGTTTAGCAATAAAGGAAGGCAATTTTATGTTACATACAAGCAATAAACAAACCCAGATGGCATGGAATCTTGTAACTCATTTCCTTTTACATTTTCAGGATCCTCAAGTCTTCCCAGCAAAACCATTCATGGCTATGGCAATCTCAGAATTGCTAACCCTTATTCTTCAGGAAAAAAGAGCAACAAAGACTCGTCACCACCTCAGTTTTAACTCCATTGGTGTTAGCAACCCTGGAGACACAGCACAGACAGAGTGCAGGCTGCTATTGGCATGCGAAGTAGCATGGCCATCAGGCCTGTTCTGAACAGGGCTTGCAGTGCTACGGTGCTTAGACACTTGTCTGCGTCTCCTTTCTGTGAGGGGCCCCACCAGTGGTGCTAACTCTGCCGGAAATGAATCAGCGCTGGCTTCAGTGAGGAATATTCCCTTTTGGGTTCTCAGGCCGCTTTCACACATTACCAGGGAGACCGGGGATCTTCCATCAGGGCAATTGCAGCTCGCTTATGCTGGGAATTAGCACACGTGAGACTGCGCTATTCTGCTTTTATCCCACGAGAACACTCGCGCATGACAGGGTCCCCAGACGGTGCTTTTCAACCATGGCTGTTCTTGAGGCATAAAAGCGGAGCAGCGCATTCTCACGTGTGCTAATTCCCTTCAGAACAGAGCTGCAATTGCTCCGATGGAAGTTTCCCTGTCTCCACGGTAATGTGTGAAAGCGGCCTGAGAACCCAAAAGGGAATATTCCTCACTGAAGCCAGCGCTGATTAATTTCCGGCAGAGTTAGCACCGCTGGTGGGCCCCCTCACGGAAAGGAGACGCAGACAAGTGTCTAAGCACCGTAGCACTGCAAGCCCTGTTCAGAACAGGCCTCTTGCCTTACTGTGTATTTGGAACAGTCCACAAACACCTTCCCCCGTTCCTTCTAAACCCTCCTTAGCCCTCTCCTTCCCCAGGGGAACTCAGCTTGCATGCCACTGTTACACCCCACTCTGCCATATCATCTTCCCTAGCAATCTCAGCTTGCTCTCCCATAGCTAACAAACTGCTGTTTGCTAAGACATACAAATTGCTACCCCATACCTGCCTATTTATGCATGTTATCTACTTTGTGTTGCAATCTTTCAAGGGTGCAATATGTGGGTCATTCTATTATCTGTGAACTGCTGCTGTAACACTAGATACGTAATCGCGAATGATGAGCTATGGCTCAGGCTGTTTTTACACGGATCCACCCCCCCCCCCCCCCCCCCGCTGGGTGTGCAGACGGGTGTGCGGTGTGGGGACATCTGTGCGAATGGCACGGCAGCGGGTCGGGGGATGGGTGTCCACCCATGGAAACACCACAGGTGGTGGGTGGAGGTGGATGTGTGCTCCCAGCACACACCCCTCTCCACCCACCTCCACCCATGGAGCCATCTGGAAGAACGGAGGGGCTCCATGGGTGGGGATGAGTGGAGGTGGCTATGTGCCTGTGGAAAAGAGCGCACACCCACCTCCGGTGCACCCTCCCCACCCCCCTGCGTCCGTGCAAAAAGGGCCTCAGTCTAACATGTGATAGCAAAAACTTTGAGGGTGAAGAGGTTAAAGTCTTTCACCAGAATTTTTTGCTTGCGTTTGTCCTGGGAAACTTCCCTGTGGGTAGGATCAGTGCAGAAGAATGAATTAGAGTCAACCTGACAATGTGACCAATTGTGCTAGTTTCATGTAATGAATTGAGTTGGGAAAACCAAATGCAGTTTGTTTGCCACAGAGCACCTGTCTCTATAAAAAAATAAAATAAAGAAGCATTGTAAGTTCCACAGGGCAGGGAAAATGGGTTTTATGTCTGTCTCAGGTATCATGCACTGATCTGGTCTGTTAAAAATAATAAGTAACGCTAATAATTTGGAGCTCTCTGAAGCTGTGTCAAAAGTAATGAGGAGGAAATTGGCACTGCTGGTAATCCTGGCTAAAAGCACTTATGAAAACAAATACCAAATTACATCTTAAATAACTTTTGGGGGGGGAGGAGGGCGGGTCCATGCTTCTCTCCTTTCTAATCTTAACTGGTCTGCTTACATGTTTCCACTTCTTAGCAGGGTAGTGAGTCAAGTAAAAATTCACTCTGACATGCTGTCAGGGGGTGGCCTATTGTCTTCAAGAGACTTTCAGCATCTTTAGACATAACAAAGATCGGGTGTCAAACCCCCTAAGCCTATGTTTGGCCATTGTGTGTAAGCACCATAACAATCCCAACACCAATTCGGCCACCCATTGAACACGTGATATGAACACCATTGCATCACAAGGACAATTTCCATGTTCTGGCTGAACACGTGGCCAGTGTTGTGTCTAATGATATCACGTGGCGTGTTAGCAGGTACAACACGGGGAACGAGGCAGCAGTGTTTGCGTGGTTAGATCGGCTGGCGAGCAAGACACCAATTGCCTCAAGATGGGCTGTGTGTCTAAGCAGCGCCACATGGTGAACACAGGGCCAAACCAGTGTTCATATCAAGGTCAAAGCACACCCGTTGACGTTATGTCTAAAGACAGTCTTTGTTAAAGCAAGTGTTAAGAGTGGCTGCGGCCTAACAGGGTAAAATGTGGCATGTAGCTTTCTCCTAGTAGGGAGAAGACCTGTGCCAACTTCCCAGACCCATAGCTGGGGGTCCACACATAACATTGGGTACATGTGAATCCAAATCTGAGTGCGCTACTCCAGTTCTTTCTGAAGTAGCAGACATAAGCACATTCTCTCTCTCCACACACAAAACATGTGCACACAAGGGAGTTATGGCAATGAATGTGGACTCATTACAACTGTTTGGCAGTGATTGGGCTTCCATACACCCTGCCTGAGAAGCTTCTCTGCTCCCCACCTAACAGCTGATAAATAAGGAACAGGGGATCCCCACTGTACAGGTAGAAGTTCCCTGTTCACTTCCTAACAGTTGTCCAGTGAGGACCAGGAACCCCAAGTCTGCACTAAATGGTTGCAGGAGGGGACTCCCTGTTCCCTTTATATCAGCTATTAAGTAAGGGGTAGGGATACACACACCCCTCCCCTGGCAGGGAGGAAGAACCTCCATGTGCCCTGAATCACTGACAGTGGGTGATTTTAGACACAACAGCGATCGGGTGGTTAAGGTGTTTGTCAGGTGGCTGTGTGTTGTGTCTAAGCACTGTTACTATTTTTGGCCACTGGTCTGCCCTCCCCGCCCCCCCATTAACTCCTCGTTGGTTGCCAGGATGTCTTGGGTGTGGCAGTTGAACGTTTTCCCTCTTCCCGTGGCTAACGTTGTGCCTAAAGACATTGGGTGATGTGTTCACAGCCATTTCTGGTCTATATGCCCTGATTCCTCCCTTTCTGCCCTGAATCTTCCACTCCACGCCACTGCCAAACAACTCGTTCCTTGCTGCACACTGACAGCTTGTTCGCTGCTGCATACAGTCTTTGTGCTCTCCCAAAGCACCGGGGGGGTGGAGCAGTGAAGAATGAACTGTTTAAATGCAGGACAGTGCGGAGGATTTATTTGGGGCAGACCCGACCGCTCTCCCCCATGGACTACAACTCCTATAATTCCATGGGAGTGCTTCTGCAAGGAAATCTTCCGGAATGAGGGATAGGCAGGACCCCAATTAGCCCCTGTATATGGAAAGGCAGCTGTTGGGTCTAAGTACTGCAACGTATTAAATATGGGGAAACATGTGTGGCTATTCAAGGTGTCAACACCCATTCAGCCACCCCCTTCCGTTACGTCTAAAGGCGCCCAGTGTCTGTGTGTACGGGAAGGGAGAGTTCGCTTGCTTCCAGCAGGAAGTCACAGACCTAGGTTTCTCCTGTAGCCATTGTGGAAGCACTACAAGTTAGTTCTCAGGTGATCTGACTAGTGTAAATAGGTTACTGTTATAGTCATGGCTTCTATACCTTCAGGAGCCTTCAGGTAATTCTATCTCAGTATTCAGACTCCAAAGATTATTAAGTGCATCGAAGCTACCTCGTGCTCAATCCGGGGAAGACTGAAGTGATGATGGTGGAAACGGGCAGCTGATATGAGGATGCCTTTGCCTCTTTCGGGACCCTGAATGCAGCCGGGGTCCGGGTGGCGGTAGTGGCCCAGGTAAAGAACTTGGGAGTCATTTTCGACCACGCTCCGTCCATGACAGCCCAGGTGTCGGATGTGGTTCAGAAATGCTTTTTTCAATTATGCAATTTGAGTAAGTTACATCCTTATTTATCCGGGGGGCTGACCTTGCCACAGGGTGAAAACAGACATGACGCTAACCACCCTTTAACCACCCTTGGTGGTCATTTATGAATGTTTCAGGGGTGCATAGGACACCAAAACAGCCCTGCAACATGCATAAATAACCACCAATGGTGGTTAAAGGGTGGTTAGCGTCATGTCTGTTTTCATCCACAGTGACCGATGCCCTGGTGACTACAGGGTTTGACTTCAGTAACTCCCTCTTCTACGGGCTGCTGGCAGGGTTTATCCGTCACTTGCAACTTGTTCAAAATAGCGGCAGTTCAGCTGCTTACTGGTTTGGGCAGCCATGATCACATTACACCCGCCCTGCATTCGCTGCAATGGCTGTCCGTGGAGCGATGGACTGAGTTTAAGATTGTGTTGCTGTTTTTTAGGTCGCTGAAGAGTTTCGGCCCTGGCGATATTTGAGACCTACTCCTAGAGCCTCACGCTGATGGGGATCTACGTTCAGGAATCACCCGCCGTTTGGGGGTTCTGCCGTCGTGTCTGAGGTCGGCAGGCGATTGGGCCTTTGTTGCGGAGGGCCCGTCAGTGAGGAACTCGCTCCCTCTGGATATTCGTCTCAGTTCCTCCCTCGGCCCTCCGTACCTTTAAAAAGCACCTGAAAACGTGTTTGTTTTCTGGGTGCTTTTAGGATCCATTGGTGGTGCTGCCCTCATTGTACTCTGCCCTCCCACTTTGCCTGCCCCATTAAAAAAAATAATGTAATAATTGTTTCAAATTGTTCTAAATTGTTTCATAGTGTTTATATGATTTTATTTTTTTTGTGAGAGCCCCGAGTGCCATGTTAAGGGGGGGTGGGGGGGTGCTATAAAAAGGAAATTATATTACTACATTATTATTATTATTATTATTATTGCTTACATAGTGCCAGCAGTGTATCTGGCACTGAATGATCGTTAAGTAGAATGATCGTTAAGTTCCTGTACTGAAGGTCTTAAAATCCAGGAGACACAAGGGAGACAGCGGAGAGGGGAACATAGGGCGAGACAGGGATACATTCAGGAAGGTGCAGGTGCTTTTCTTAGTGCCTTCAGGGGAGAAGGGCACCCTGAATGAAAGACAGGTTGAGGTGAGCAAATCCTGCAACCCAAAGCAGAAGCAAGAAGCTCAGCCATGTTTCGGCCACCTACTTCCTTTTACCCATATCTGTGTGAAAAGGCTTTGTTCTCCATTCTCTGTAGCACTCGCAGAAGCTTAAGCTACCAGTGCCTTCTCTGTTGTCTTCTGTCCTTTTCCAAAGGGAAAACGGACTCTACTCTAGATTCTCTCACCGCCATGTCTTGTCTCACAGATAAGAAGCCAAAACAGTTCTGACTCATTTGTATTTTTCAAAAGCATCATCAAATTACTATTCTTGAACAGTCTTGGGAGCAGGATTCTTTAATTAGCTTCAGAACCCTCTCCGATAGGAGCAGAACGAAAATATTGTCGGGTCACAATGACATGTGGATGGTTTGTTTGTTTTCACTCATCGCTACCAGATCAGATTTGCTCTGTTTACAAGCCAAAAGAAAATGGCTTTAATTGCCAGGAGTGCAGAGTTCTGAAACTACAGCTGTGTTCTTCCTGCCTCTTACATCATCACCCACGGTAATAGAGTCTGAAGTCCAAATTTAGCTGACTCTGGCTCCTTTTACACAGGCCGTGGCTGCGTGGGGGCGGTGTGCCACACAGCGTGGGCGGCGCGTGGGTGTCGGTGGCACACACTCACCGCCCACGCATCCCCACACAGGGAGCAACCTCTGTTTTTCCAAGTTGCTCCGTGCCTGGGGATGTAGGGGTGGTGACGTGCGAGTGGGGTTGCGTGTTTAGCGGGAGCACGCATGCACTCCCACTCACTGGCCGCGGGATTTACATGAGACGGCACCGTCTTGTGTAAAAAGGGCCATCGCTGTTGCTGATCAGTGCAAAGCAGAATGATACCTACCCAGGTCACCCTTCCAGCACAGCTGTTCGTTTCACAGCAATAACAGAAGCAATAGCTTCTTTTTTGTCACTTCAGTACAGGGCAATATGGTAACACAGAGGGCTGTTAAGTAAGAAGGAGCCATTTGGGGGCTATCACTTGTCTGACAGTTGCCACACTTGCCATTAGGGTGGCCATACCTCCCCTTTAGAAGAGGACACATGAAAAATACATGTTGCAGGGCTCTACTGGAACCAATGCAGCCCTGCACCATGTGTTTTTCATACATGTCTTTAGGGGAGGTATAGCCACCCTACTTGCCATGTTGTGCTCACTTTATACTCTTGTATTCTGTTTTAAATTGACATCTCTTGTTTGCACTTTGGATCGAATCCAGGACCATTGCCCAGTGGAGTTCAGGGAGCTCTTCCCAACGACTTCAATGGGCACTGACTGGATCAAGCCCTAAATCCCATATTTTCAATGGCATATTATATATATCTATCTACACAAACTCTCCATCTGTACCTCCAAATCCATTCCCCTTGGTGTTGAACGTTCTGCCCCCCAACAGGTCATAGGCCGTCTTTTACACGGATAGGGGTGGGTGGGGGGATGGGGGTTCTGCCGCGGTGGGTGGAGGTGGGTGGGTGTCCCTTTACACGGACGCACACCCACCTCCACCCACAGGGCCTCCTCCAGTTTTCCGGATGGCCCCATGGATGAAGATGGGCGGGTGATGGGTGTAGGTGGGTATGCATTGGGAGTGCGCATGCGCAAACGCCCACCGCCTGTGGTGTTCGCACGGATGAACACCCAACGCACACCCATCCCCCCCCACTGCCGGCCCGTTTCCATGGCCCCACCCACCGGAACCCCCAGCGGTGGGTGGGGCTGTCCATGTAAAAACAGCTATAGTGGTGGAACGCTACTGACTTCAGGAAGCTTATTCTTGGGTTAAGGAATGCATTTCAAACACCCGAAATGAACTGAAAAAGGTGAATTAGCAGGGATCTTGGGTTTGCTGCAGCCAGGTTAAACATACATACAGTAGCATGGGATGCCTGGTTAGTTGCCATCCAGCTAACCAGATGTCATCACCAAGATGGGGGCAATTCCTAGTGCTAATATTTGGTGTTTTACTTAACATTTTAGTTGCTGGAGACCAAATGAACAGATGAGAAACCCAGCTTTCAGTTTAAAAAATACCTACCTACTAGTAGTCACAGTAGCAGGGACAAGCTTGAAACCATGAAGTATGTGAATCCTGAAGGCTCAAATGCAAGAAAGCAAATGAAAAGAATTCTGACAGTTGTAATTCTGCAAAATGCCAAATTCTCTTTATATGCTTTCTGACTTCTAGGGTTCACGTGCTTCATGTTTACATGCTGTGATGTCTGCTATGCATGACCAGTGCAAGTGCACAGGGACCTCAGTCTAGTATGGGCCACACCCAGCGTCTCTCAATACACTGACCCACAATGGCCCCCATGCTAGGATGGGCCCCACCAGAAGTCCACTGATATCTCAATAGGATGATGGCCCATTTAATAGGCAATCTTGTGACTTCAACAACGTTTCTCCTCGGACACTTCAGAAGAAGGTATTAACTTTCCCTCACTAGTCACCTAATCTACCTGACCCTACCTGGTAATCAGATGATGCTCTGAGGCATTACTCCTTGTAACTGAATTGTAGCTAATGTAACTGCAATTACTACTCTGGGGCCAAATTCTGCCTTGAGTCTTGATCCTGACAAAACACTAGGACTGATTCAAAAGTTATTCCAATTGGAATACCAAACCAAAATGAAAACCCCAACACATGTGCAAAATGGCTGTCATTTTTTTTGGTGGTGGTGGTGGGGATTTGGTCGGTATTGGATGAAATATTGATTATTCCAGCTTTCAGTTGGAATGGGCGAACTGGCCCATTCTGATCAAAAATTGGAACAATCGAAATTCCAATTTCAGCCCCACAAAATACCACCTCACCCTCCCCTCCCCAAACCCCGAAATTTTAGGTCCATAAATTCTCTTTCAGTCAAAATCATTCCATCCTCACCAATAGGTCTCCTCTCCTGTTGCATTCACGGGTCTAAATGTAGTCACTGCCTTCATTGCAGTTACTTACACTGAGGACAGATTTGAACCAAAATGCCTTAATCCTAGACAAGGAAAGAAGGAAGGGAAAGACATCTGCACAAGGCTAACTGCAGAAATTCATTTTGATAGCTCACTATCCCTTGCTTGCTGCTGGAATTTTGCTGTCATGGGTTGCTGCACATTCAGCCACAATAAGAGACCAGCTTTGTCCATATCAGCTAATTTTGTTTTTATCTGCTTCTTGTGTATTTTGGATAGTACTATGCAGTATTTTCCTGTTATTGCATTGATGAGACAGCTATTGGAGGCTTACGTGAGGATGGTTTTTAAAGGCCCAACTAAGCTAAATTAAGAACAAAAGACGTGCCCTGCTGCTCAGTCAGACCAATGGCCCATCTAGCCCAGCATCCTGTCTCCTACAATGGTCATCTTTGGTTGCTTTAGAGAAGTGCACCACAGGTCCGAATGGGATAATCAATTCCTTGCTATTTTACAGGAAACTCCTTTCCAGAAGACTTTGGAAACCAGTGGGGGTGTCCATAAGCATGCGGTTTCCCTCAGCCTTAGGGGAATGGTGGAATATAAATTTAAAGAAAAGAAAGAACTGCGAGATTCTCATTTCTTCTAAAGCATCCCAGCTCCTTGGAGTAATTCAAAGTAGTTCTGAAACACACCACAGGACTCGATTCTGCTCCCAGTTTTACTGTGTAAATCTCAAGAAATGCCACTGTGTACATGAGAACAGAATGTGGACCTGTGGCCACAGCTTCCCACTAATCTTCTCACTGGAGACTGTTCTGGAGTCCTTCAGGAAGGCAGATTTCAATGAGAAATAAAGAGAAACACAAGGGAACAAGAGCTCTAAGGGAAGATCTGACTGGGCTCTGTCTGCCTACTCATGCCACATTCATCACCATGGGATCCGAGTAGAAATCTTGACACCCCAGCTGCATTCGTAGGCACAAGGAGGGTACGACTGTCTTGATGCTGAGAATATATTCAGCATAAAGGTGCTGACAAGTGACAGCTGTTACGACAGAGAAAGAGGAATCTGGAAAAACAAGAGATTTTGCTTTTAAAATATATATTATACATGCACATACACACACACCTCAAAAAGGACTTCATGCTTCTTTAAGGCTTGTTCTGCCTCTATATGCTCAACAGCCTGTTACTTAGACTGTTGTGCACTTGAGATAGTTATCCACACCCTGCCTAACCCACACCTGAGATTGCACATAGACAAACAGCTTTTCCAAAGTGGTGCGATTAAGCAAGAACGGAAAGGGGGGGGGGGCAACTGCAGGGTTGCTTGACTGTCCACCCTCCACCCCTTGTTCCATGCCACCCAGCTGATTTCTTCACAAAGAAGAAATGCTTGTTGCTGTTGGTGGTGGCCCTGACTCATCTGTGTGCGTGAGAATTTATAAAGAACTTTACTAATGGCTAACCCTTACACTTTTTTATTACAGTCCTAGTTACTCCCTGGTGGAGGACTGTTTAAATGACAGGAGGATGGGTTCATGGCTCTTTACAAGAGGAATTGTGCAAGTTTTCAAATAGATGTTTTTGGAGCAGTCGTGTGGCTTTGGTTGTACAGTTTTAACGAAGTTCTAAAGCGCACAATGACCTAACAAGCAAGTGAAGTTACTCTGCAATAGTTACCCAATCCTCCACCTTCCAAGCACACATCTATTTATCCATAATATGTATTTCTAAAAAGGGCTCACGCACACAATAGCCTTTGCAAGCAAGCCCTTTGCATCGTGACAGAGGACATAGAGGACTACCAGATGTAATGGCAACTATTTGTTTTTGGTATTTAATAATAATCAATCATCATCATATTTATTTTTAAATAGCACCCCCCTGCGATGGCACTTGGAGCACTTCACAAAGAACTAGTTAACTTTTTTTTTTTTTTTTT
>QEPC01009589.1:2306418-2326362 GCA_003113815.1 Sphenodon punctatus
ACTTCTGCCTCTACAGCATCTTAGATGGGCAGGGGAGATTATGTGGCAATATGTGTTACTAGTGACATAAGCTTGAGAAATCACTTATTGTGTTGCTGAAAAAATTGTCTGGACAAAGCCATCTGCTCCTAGTTTGCTGTGCACACTTGCATGAAGTTTAAACTCCCTGCCTATTAGCAGCTGTATAATGACAGCAGTGGCTTTGGATAGCGTGGGTGTTCCTAGCTAATAACAACACAAGCACACACAAAAGGACAGGGAGAAAGGAGGGGATGCAAGCTATGTCCATTTCCCAGAAGATAGAACCCTAGACTTTTTAAGATGGAACTTAGAATCTCTTCATTTCAAGAAGTCCTGATTCTGAAAGCCCTGCTGGTAAATAACTAGTATTCTCCGTTTCATCATATTTAATGACCATTCGTTCTGTGATTAAGAAGCCTCCATTTTGCAAATGGATGAAAAAGATTTTGTCAGAGAAAAGAGTGGGCAGAAAATTCATATATATATATATATATTTAAAGGAATTTCATAAGTGATAAGAAGTTAAAGTGTCAGTTGTAAATGGCATTCCCAGATATATCATCAGCAACTTGTCTGGGCATTAATACCGATTCACCCGTTACATCTATTTGTGCAAACACACTTTGTGCTGTGTGCTTAACACAGGTTGTGATTCCAGAAAACACGGTTGCTGATAGCACGTAGCTGCTGCTAAATATAGATAAGCCTGCTGCTCCACTTGCGGTCTGTGCTCACCTAAGATACCACAGGGATCCCTTGCATCAAGGGACAGCTTCCAGACAACAGAGCTGAAATGATGATGGACAGTAAATAATATCATTTTCAACTAAAACAGCCAATTTGCTGCTTCCCCTCACAATCTAGAAATTTACTGTGTTTTTGCCACATTCATTTGCTCTCATTAGAGAATGCCCTTTTGGTACTTTCTGATATCCAATCGCATGGTGGTGGGAGAAGGAAGCAGACACAGTGCAGGGAGACCAGCAGCATGGCTTCCTTTTCCTCCTACCTTGCCTTCCCTCCCTTCCTTCCCCCCAACTTGAAGGTGATAAAGACATGGGGCCAGGAGCTGGGAAAGCGACGAAAAGTCCTTGGTGTCTCTGTTGCAGGGGTGAGAAGGCCAAGTACAGGCTATGAAAGTACCGAAAAGTCATGGAAATTGACAGAAAATGCCAAAAGATGATAGAGGCTTGAAAAATCGCCACCTGCAATCCCGAAAGGAATGGAATTGTGAAACACATCCTGGACTTGAAAATTCTACTAAACATTCAGCAATGTTTCCAACATGATGGAATATCCCATTAAGTCGAGAATAAGCAATTTCAATTCAGCACTACTGGCCAACAGCTGGTGGGAAGGGACCATTGGGTAGAACTAAAACACAGAGGCATAAACATCCGTAGAACCAGCCATGCACCCCAGATGATGTCAGCAATTTCAATGCATGATGGATTTCGACAGGTCATGACTGGTAACACCCAAAAAATGAAATCCTGTATTATTTAGCCACAGAACAGGCATATCATGCAAACAAAGCAAGTTCCACTGCCTCGTCAGTATGAGCGAGCCTCAAACTGGAGAGACCATCATTAGAGGCAAGAGGGCCTTTGATGCAATGAGTCCTTGGTCTCGCTATTGTAGGGGTGAGGAGGCCCTAACACTTAGGCCAAGTACAGCCCATGTTTAATTATTATCCGGTCCCTTTCCATATCCTGGATGTGGAGCCCCAGTTCCAGCCCATACCCTCAAAATGACAAAGTAGCATGCTCCAAAAAAAGGCATCACCAGCAGAGGCAAGACTAAGTGCTCCCTTCTGTTCAGAATGCCCACCCAACCATACATTGCCTTCTTCTCCACATCTCTTTACCACGCCCATATCTTTCTTTGTGAATTCTCCCCCAGCACTCCCTTACCCATCCCCTGCACATTTCTTCTCATAGCTGTCTCAAATAACGCTTCTAGGCTGGACTACTGCAACGCGCTTTACTTGGGGCTTCCCTTGACGCTGGTTTGGAGGCTGCAGCTGGTGCAGAACACGGCGGCTCGGCTCCTGACAGGGACGAGCCGATGGGAGCACATGCACTGGCTACCTATAGTGTACCGAGCCAGATTCAAGGTGCTGGTTTTGGCCTATAAAGCCCTACACAGTCTCGGCCCTTCATACCTCAGGGACCGTCTCCCCTTCCGTGCCCCGGAGCAGCCCCTTCGGTCTGCCGGGGGCGCCTTCCTGGAGGTCTCCCGTGTAAAGTGGGGAGCCCAAATGGAGAGGGCGTTCTCCTGTCTCTTATACACATCTAGATGTGTATAATATTATTGTTTTAAATTGTTCTTATTTTTGTTGTAAGCTGCCCTGGGATGCCATGGGCATGAGGGGGTGGCTAAGAAATGCAAAAAATTAAATAAATAAAAAATAAATAATAGTTTTACACTGAAATGACTCGGACTACAGATTAAGAATATGAAATGTAAGAACTTGAGGTGATGTAGGTCAACATCTCTCCATAATTTTTAGCGTAGCCAATTGGCCACTTTTAAATTGCCAATGTGGCTCCCAAACAACAAAATGTCCCCACACCAGCTATGTTGATACTGCCATACAGGAGCCAGCTAATGCCAGTGATGACACAGACGTCTGTTCACAATAAAAATGAAGACTCACCCACCCATTTCACACAGGCTGCTAACACCCATCAGATGGAAGGACTTTAGGGCTCTACACATTAGTGATGATGTGAGCTGGATTTGGACTGACGACTGGCAAAGGACATGGGATTTAAAGGAATCCGAATCAATAAATACAGCAATGAAAAACTGTGACAAGACAAACATAGCAAAGCTAGTGCCTTTGCTTGGACCAGTTTATGTAGTTGTGTGCAAGCTTCTGCACTTCATAGAGCTCTTTAAACTTTAGAAAACTTGTACACACTCACCGACAGAAGCTGGTGTATCAATAAGCTGAATCATCTGAACTACTTTGTCTTTCTTATTCTTGAAACCAATACATCGACACTCGATGCTACACTTTAAAGAGTAACTGGGAACAAAGTTATCTAAAAAGGCAGTAGGATCAGATATGTGCGTATCTGCACACTTCTCCAAATTGTACATGCATAGGCAGTACATATGACCTGTTTGACATCTGGCGGTCTTTTTATATGCACAATTGTGACACCTGGGTGCAGAGTTTGCACACTAAATTCTGATAAGCTAGTCTTAACTTCAGAGGCAAATTTGGTGGGTATTCCTGATTTTGGTCTCTTTAACTCTTCCTTTTTATTGCCATTCATGTGCAAACAGAAATGGGGTTTCTTTAGAATTCCACATAATATCCATGTTGTTATTCTCCTCACAGACCCCAGTTAAGAATTCAGTCTATTGCTGAAGAGACAGATGGTACACACTTGTTGCTTCATACGGTGAAAACAGATATCATGCTAACTCCTTTAACATTTCTTATGCATGTTTCAGGGCTGCATAGGGTACCAATACAGCCCTGCAACATGCATAAGAAATGTTCAAGTGGAGTTAGCGTTATTGTCTGTTTTCGGCCACTGAAAGCAGGGAGGGAGTAAAGTTACCATAATGACCATTATCACGGCTACCAGCCTTTCCACAGAATTAGCAGGTTCTACGGTCTCCCAGGAACACTTGGGAAGGTTGCAGCAGAAAACCCTTCTGAGTAATGTAAATAATCAGGGATATCGAAGAGAAAAAAACTAGAGTAAGACTAGACACCCCCCACCCCAAATGCAGCTTTCAACACTATCCTGCTCTTACAAAGGTAATCTGGATTGTGGAGAGCCTTGCACAGTGCTAGGATTCTGAAAGATGGTCAGCTACACACTAAAGGCCAATGAAGACAGTGTGAGTCTTTTCATTGACTGCAATACTGTATATGCCAGAGGTGGGCAAATGGCCATTTGGGAGCCACATGCGGCTCTCGGGCACCTGTCCTGTGGCTCTTATTAGAAGTGGCTACCTGGGGGCATCCATGTCTATGAGGCTCCTGGGCTGGAGCAAGAGAAGCCAAACTGTCATTTCTACTGCTGGAGTTTCCTGGGGGCTTTGGGAGTATCCCCCGCACTGCTACTGCCCAAACCTGCCATACCACTTGGGAGCCAGAGCTTTGACAGGGGTGGAGGAATTGGGGGAGGCTGTACTGCCCCGCTCCTGGGGTTGGGGGAAGCCGCAATCAGTGTCATCCGTCTTTTGGCCCTTGGCGATATGAAAACTTTGGTATATGGTGCATTGTATACTCCTAGTATATGTCAATTTTGGGGGGAGGGGGAAAAGGGATTTTTCCGGGAGACCACCTTTGACCTTCTCCCAGAGAAAAAAATTGGACAGCCCCCTTCAGGATGTTGCTGTTGCTCCCATTCATCTGCTGTTTGGGGGTGAACAGGACCCACCCTCAGCCCAGCCAACAATTATTGCAAAACAATGGCTAGGGAGAGACTAGGGAGACTTGGCTAGGGAGAGACTGGGGTTGGGGCTTGCATTATGGGGTGGATGGAGATTCACCGTTCACTCTCAGCAGCGCCCTCCCCATCTACATGCAGCACAAGCCTCCCTGTAGATTAGCTAGGCTGCCACTGGGGGAACAGCAGTGCCTGACCCATCCACCAGCCATGCAAGAGGAGAGTCTGGGCTGATGCACACAGGGAGGTGAGGAGAAATACTTTAAGGGGGGGGGGATATAAAACAGAGGCTCCCAAAGTACAGAATGGGAACCCAAGTGAGGTCCTGCTATCTGAGGAAACAGATGTGATTGGACTAAGATTTCAAGTACTTTGCATGCCTTTGTTGCTGTCTGGGGTCAAAGGATTGTATCCCAGGGTGCTAACAAATAGCACACTAGGCCCATTTGTGAGCTGTGAGTGTGGTGTTATGGGATGTGGGTGAGTGTAATGTGCATACTTAGCACCATGACAACAGCTGCTCTGGTCCCTGCCTGGTTGGCACTCCAAGTGCCACTGACAGCCGCTGCCAACCAACAAACGGTATGACAATGCATGGGCGTGCATTAGCAAACATCCAATTCCATGCAACAGTCCTTAGCAACAACTACCACAAGAGAAAAAAATATCCACCAGAAAAAAATATATGGAATATAAGCAGCCTGGTTACTGAACTGAAAGGCTGAAAAGCTTCCCAGGAAGGATGATCTGCTCAAGAGCAAGAACTGCTGGGAAGGAAACATTATTACCCTTATTGAAAACTGCCCAACGTCTGGTTATTACTTGCTGTAGACTTTAAAAGTATCTCAGGTGAGACCTGCTCCTTTGGTTATCAATGGTCAGAGCCATCATGAACTGAGACATTCAAACACCAGAACATGGCAGTGCAAAATTAGGCCCCGTGCCTTCTGTTGTGTCAGGTTTTAAAAATACTTTAAAACAAATCCCTTGTTCCTATGACAGAATGCCCAAAGTGTGATCCATAAGAAAACATATCCCATGACTTTAAACCTGCAGCCTGAAACCATCCATACTTCTGATGCGGAGGTGCAGCTCATACAGACTGCTGTCCCAATAAACAACGACTCACCTGGAGGCAGAGGCCCCAAAATGAAGATGGAGCATTGTGTGATAGATCTACTGCTTAGGTGAACTCAAGTGTTCATGTGAAAGAGGCACGGGCAGCTGCAATCTGCCTCATTTTTGGAGGGTTGACAAAGTCCCAGAAATTTCACTGCTGCAGCCATGGTTTGTGCAAAGTTTGAGCTGTTTCCATCTTTGATTATTAATTCATTCTAGTGCTGGCTCAATAGGGATAGGGTCTGCCTCCTGTCATAGCTGGAAAAGTCAAAACTTTAGAAACATTTAGCAAATGGCTCACCATTGCTTAAATTCAAAAGCCTGCTTAGGGCTCTTTACTAACTCAACCAAATGTGCCTTGATTTGTCTGCTCATTACAAAATCCAGTTTCTTCATGTCAAAAGCCCTTTTATTTAGCCATGTGTCCCCCTATTCATAATCTTAGTATAAGACTAGATCAAACTATTCAGAACCCTGTAAACGGAGTCAGTGAAATAAAGCTGCCCTGTTACTGCAGACTCTGGAGGTTCTCTTGCATCCAAAGCAAGCAGCATCACAGCTCCCTCTCATTGAATAGTCATTTGTTGAAACAATGACTCTGCAAAGGACTGAATAAACTAATGGAGGAGTGGTCCATCAATGCCTGCTAGCCAAGGTGGTAAGGGGGATGAAGCCTCTGATGGCTGGAAATTGAGACTGAGAAACAGGGATGTCATTTTTTGTGCACTTCCACTGAAACCTCTGGCACTGGCCATTTTCTGAGACAGGACATTGGGCTAGATGGACTATTGGCCTGACCTCCTACATTTCTTATTTGATTGGGACTGAGGTGAAAACTTAACAACCCCTGATTGAGAAGGGTACTTTATGTTGGCACAGAGGACAGAGGGGAGGCACGTAAATAGGGCACATGCCCCATGTAAAGGCTCATCAAAGAGATAGCCCTTTCCCACCTGCTTTGGGGCATGTGAATTGCTAAGGGCACATGGAGAGAACATTAAGCCACAACTGTCCACCACATCTGCACTGGTCCACGTAGCCGGCACATCAGGCAGTGGGGAGCATGCCGCAGCCAATGAAGAAGTAAAGCAGCAAAGACACTTCCCCTGCTTGAGGGCGAACTCAAGGAGGTATCCCAGAGCTCATGGCATGATGTCTCCCCACATGACTCCATCCACTTTAGAGAATCCATGAGAGACCGCTATTTCCTTTAGAAGCAGCCGTCATCAAACCTTTATTCAAACGCTAACAATATTCCAAAATGTCACCTGGCAAGGGCTTCAATGAGCTTTGTCATTCTGAGTAGAAAAGACATCCCCACCCTATGCTAAGTCACCATAAGGTTAATTGAAAGGACTGAAGTGCTGGATCTATGCTCCTGAGTATTACACAGTGAAACGACTCGAACTGCATAAGAACTTAAATGGAAAAGAACATCTATTGCAAAGGCTCTGGCCCTCTGCAATAGCCACCTCATGAACAAAGCTGACAGAGGTTAGGGTGCAATCTCCAATGGATTGATTTGCTCCTGACCCCAACTGCCCTTTCTTCACCAAATGACATGGCTTGTTCCCTCTGAACACTTCCATGTATATCATCCAGTGCCATACACGAAGGCAGGTTCTATCATCCTCTCCCTACCGTAACCATCTCCTCACCTTTATGGCTCTGGCAGAACTGTACTTCTGTCTACACCTCTGCTCTCATAAGTTCCTTTAGTCCAAAAGTGGGGAACCTTTCCCCTCCCACGGAACTTTGAAAATTAGTATAAGCGCCATGGGCCGCATAGGAGTTAGGGGCAGGGGTGGGTCCAGATCATGGATCTATGCCACGGATTCTTCCCTGATGCCTGAGTGCATGCTCTCATCTCCCACAGTAGCGTAGAGTACTCCTGATTTGCTTGAAGAAGGACCCTGTGAGGTCTGAAAGCTGGCACACCTCCACCAACTGAAGTTGGTCCAATACAAGATATCACTGTACACTGTCTCTGTTGTCTACATCTCCACTCCCTTCCCCTGAACTCACTCTTTTCAGTGCCTTCAGCAGCTGTGCTGCTGGTCTCTCTGTACTGTGCCTGTCTCCTTCTCCCACCAACAGATCCAGGAATTGGAAAAACACCAAATGAAAAGCAGCAATGATCTGGATTTGGTCCATGGGCCAGCGGTTCCTCACCCCGCTTTAGTCACTGTAGTCTGTCCAGGCCTTGTACTTAGCTCAATTTCTATACATCTTCCACTCTTGTCTTCACAACTTCTTCCAGCTGTTTCAGTGCAACAAACCCAAACACACTCTCATAACTCCATGAGGATGAACCTGACATGGTGTCTCCAATACAACAGTGAAGAAAATCGGTGCAATCCAATGCACAACAACAGATCTAACCGAAAGCTAGCAGCCTCATTTGGTTCGTTTGACACTGGCTTTGAGAGGAAGAAGCCTTTCAACATTGTTGGGAAACTATTGAAAATGCATGGTAAAGTAGTACCGTCTGTAACTGACCAACTCACTTGCTCCATAGAATCCCTGTTCGTTCCAGAAAAATTGTGGGAGGTCTATCCCCTGGGCCTTCTAGCCCAACAGTATTTGACCCCCATCCCATGCAGAGTGCCCCTTCTCCCTCATGTTTCACCCACATTAGAGCCTTCTGCCAGGCATTTCTCGTTGGTGTTTGTTATTGTTAACCATGCAAATACTCCAAACACACATGGATTTGATTGCCTCATGCGAGCCACTGAAATTTCATCCTCCCCAACAAAAGCAAACGAAATCCCAAAGTTGAGAGGAGACCCCTTCAAGCAAGTAATCAAATCCCTCCAATCCTACCTTCCCACAAGTCTCTTCCTTAGCAAAAACAGACGGCAACATTTCTACCCTCGGCTCTTCCAAGAATCCTACCAAATTCTTGTTAAGCTTATGACGCCAGCTTCCCTTTTGCAAAACATGGGGAAAGCTCTCAAGTCTGGAATAAGGGATTACAATATCACAAAGGAGAAAGGATGGGCCAGCTGGTAGGGAACTAGCCGGATACTTGGAGACATGGGTTAATTTCTCTGCTTAACCACTAATGTCCTGCATGACTTTTGAGCAAGTCATTTAGTCACACTTTGCCTCATTATCTGTAAAGGAAGATGATAAGCAGGGACCCATATTTAGTGCTTTTTCCCCATTATTGACAAAGGGGGGGAAGCATAGTGAATGTGGGGTCCTGATATTAGGACTTTGCCTCACAGGGCTGGTGCTTGAAAGGTACAGCAGTGGCTCTCAAGCTTTTTGCTTATGTGACCCCATTTTCAGACTAATTTAGTGACACCCTACCCCAAGAGGAACAGAGACATGCAAAAATATCAAACGTCAGACAGGATTGTGACCCCATCCACTGGTGGCACCTCCCCAATCGGGTTCTTCAACTGCAGTTTGGGAACAACTGAGCTAATAGAAGCGACAAACACTTTAGCCAGAACAGAATACCAGGTAATAACCATCAGGACTTGGCACCCATTGGTCTAGAACCTAGGTCCTCGGAGCTCTGAGATAGAGACCCCAGCCACCACAGAAGCTCAAAACTTTGGAGTTTTGGAGTAGGCTAAAACCTGCTTCCCTGAAGGGAGTTGCTTCACACTGGATCCCAATTAGCTAGCAAGATCCTGCCTTCTGATTAGCTTAGAGATACTATATCTTCTTCCTGGGTCAGGGTCAGCCCTTTAGTCGTGGATATCCAAACAGAGACTCAGCCTACTAACCTTGCCTCTTCCCTCCTTCCGTTGCTACTATTGACCCCACTGGCCTGAACTCCTGGCCAGCCACACCAAACCATACTCTGCTCTCTGACCTTGCCTCCAGGCTACTCTTTCAGGCTTGAAGCCCTGCTGATACGCACCCCATGGACACTAACCCCACACTGGGCTCCAATATCTGCCCTTCCCTGCTGCTGTCCCTAGTGCTGGAATCGGATCCCGACAGTAACCACCTCCCTTCTTCAGGTGGAAACCATCCCAGGAGGACAACATACACTCTCCCAGGATAGGAGCAGAAATGAGTGACTACCCAGCATGGCATTCTTGATTCCCACATCCACAAGCTGCAAATGCTACAATCACGGCTATGACATGGCTTTCCGTAAAGAGGAAGAAGGAAAGAGAATGTCTTGTTCTCCTAGCCCACAGCCCGAAGATGATGCCGACACATTTCCCCTCTATATTTAGTGTCCTCATTGTCTGGCATTAATGCATGCCTGTCAGCAACTGTTTTTATTAGATGATAGAACAATGGGTACGTCAAACCCTTCTCTCTCTCTCTCTCCTCCCTGCACGTTTTCCTGCAAATAATTTAAAATAACTCCCATGAGGAGCTAGCTGCTGGAGTGACTGTCATACAGAATGATGCATTTCTGCCTTTTCCGATGTGATTGCTCACTCCCCCCCCCCCCCCCCCCCCCCCCCAGGCCGGCATCGGTTATTAAATCCTCTTAACAAGCTGCTGCTGCATTTAAATTCTACCTGCCATCAGATCCTATTTAAATATTAATAAACACTTATCGCTCAGTAGTACTATTGCTTTGCGCTCACATAGTGGTTTTCATGCATACATTTCAAAGCATCACCAAAAGAAGTATCAACGTCTCTTTTTTTCATATGTGAAAACCAAACCAGAGAGGAATTAAGTGATTAGTGAACCAGGGACAGAAGCTGGGACTAAAATCCATGTCTTCCAATCTCCAGTCTACTATTTTAAGACCCCTAGATCATGCTCCCTTCAATAGGCTTTAATGCTCGACTCATTTGCTGCAAAACAGGGTGAGGCTATGCGGTTTGAATACAAAAATATACAATCCAAATCCAGTTTTCAAAGATGGCTTCTCTTTGTGGATGCAAAAGTAGGCACGCAACGGTACTAGGATAAACATGTAAACGCCCATTTGCAAATAGAAACAGAATGCAAAAGGGATGGAAGGGTAGCACACATGGGAAATTTATTCTTATTTGTACAATCAAATGATTGTTCACAAGGAACTTTGCTCATGCAAAGAGGCTATTTTGAGGCCCCTCTGAAAATATGACCTTGTGTAACAAAAAAATGCTTCTGTTTTCCTGAAGACCACCTGAGAACCCTTGGGGGTGAGGGGGCATACCGTATTGTCCAGTAATGGCCTATAGTACTGCACTATCACCTGCTACAAGCAGTTATGTTTGGGACAGTACTATGGATGCTAACAAATGAGACAATAGCCCACAATATCCCACACCAGGTGGGCTAATGTGCACCCACATGTCTGCATCCGATCAATTAAGTTGTGTGCAGTGTCTCCGTGCATACAGGTCCACCAGCACCATAGAGTCAAAGGTGGAAATCCTTGAGCGTCCGAGGAGCAATAGCTTCCTGCCCCTCTCTCTGCTCTTGCTCTCACTGGCGTTGCCAGTGGGGGCTGCCCGCGAGCACGTAAAATACACACAGGAGGCCGCCGGTTTATTAGGCTGTACACTCTAAACATGCGAGTGAGGGCTGAGTGAGGGCTACACGAACCAAACCTGGACTCCAGTGGGCTTCAAAACACCCTAAGAATACAGTAATGTTGTTTGTAAAGGAGAAAGCACTTCTTGCCATGAAGAATCAAGAAATGCTATGTTACTGCTGTTATGATACATATTACAGAACTCTCGGAAGGAATCCTAACATCGTAACCACACTGCATTAGGCTCTACATAAGCAGAGACAGTTCCTGCCCCAAGGAGCATGCAGTAAAAACAGACAAGACTGACAAAGGACAGGAGAGAGGAAGTGTTAGAGTCCTTTTTTACAAATGGAGGAGCAAGGGACAGAATGTTTAAACAGAAAAAGGTCACAAGAGGAGTCTGTGGAATATATAAAAAAAATTAATCTATGTCTCCTGAAACCCAGTCCTTTGCCTTAACCAGAATGCTTTTCTATTGAATTCTTTAAAATTCCCATTTTGCTGCCACTTGCTGGCAACAGCCTTCTTGCTGATGGGACATCCATCTACCTCTACTTTGCAGTTACAGGAAAATAAGATAGTTTGTTTAAATGATGCTTCCAAATTTCTCAGCATTACCCACCACTTGAATCTATTTGGGGTTTTCCCATCAAATCATTAGGAATAAAAAATGAACCCAAAGTAAACTCCTGCACCCGCAAGCTTTGGAAGGGAGGGAGGGATTTCCGGTCTTGAAGCACCCTTCACAGCCCTTGCATAATGGGCCAAACACTCCAGGCATGCGGGAAAGTCCAGAAGTTAATTTGATGGCTTGGCCCATCCATGTTAGAATCTGTATATCAATTATGGTGTGTGTGCAACTATAATATACTATGCAACCACTAAGTATCACATAGATGAAAACTCTGCAGTTTGTAAAACTGGTCACAGAACTAGAGTGAAAGGCTTTTTTATTCCTGAGTAATTCCTACTTCCAGTCTGGCTGGAAATCACAGTCTTTCTCCTGAGATGCTGACCCTTTGCAAGGATGCATGAAAATGAAACAACATTTTTTTTAAAAATAGCTGAATGTGTTTTATCCAGTCCAATGAAGTTATTTAGTTCAAAAGCGAAGCCTGGGTCAGTTCTGTTTGTATCCAAGCTAGTTGGATATAAAAAGGCAATGCCAATTCCATTCCCATTGACATAATTCAACTAACTTCAAGGAGAAGAGGACCATGGGAAGCAGACCATCGGAAGAGTGGAAGGCCTTTGAATCTTGGGGTTTGGTTCTCTAGCTCTTCAATCCTAACAACTTCAACTATTCTCCATTCAACGTTTGGCTGTGCAAACAGTCAAGAGGAAGATCAAAGTATCTCATGGCTCAACAGCAAAGCTCCACTAATTGCCAGAATTGTCCCGAGTCAAGCTGCTTGGGGGGTCATTGCGTATGTCTGCTGCCTCTTCCCTGCCTGTGGGCATGCCCTTGTTTGAGGAAGAGCCCATTCCACACCAGCCAGTTTTAAAAGCCTCTCATGCCTTAGTTTTAGCCATGTGTTTTAATTTATTTTTAGAACATGTTCCTGGATGTCATCCAGAAAGAGTTACAAGCCTTAGTTTGCTCATAAAAGTTAGGCTGCTTTTAACAGGATTTATGGGAACCAATCAAAGTAAAATTTACTGTCATTACATGAAACAAAACCACCACAACCCACTTATAATATTGATGACCTCAATGAACCCAAATGATGGTCAAGGAAACTGCCAGTTTGGGTGAACAGTGAGCTTGTCTAATCTGCCCTACAATAATGTATAAAATGGGAAGTAACACATACAATCAAACGTGGACTCAGAAACCATCCCTTGGAATATAGTTTATTAATGTAGGTTAATTTGAGGAAGTTAGTTATATGTTTAATGTGAGATAATATTGTAGCATGAGGATCTTAAATAACTACGCAATGGGCATTATTATCAGCATCCGAAAAACCACCTCCTCCCTTATATCCTGTCATGGCCTCCGAAGTCAGCCAAGAGTGCCCTCTTGTGTATACCATCTCCCCATGAAGTTTCAACAAAAGGGCACACAGAGAGGTGTTCTCGGTGACTAACCCACAATTATGGAACTCTCCCCTTGGAGATTTATCTAAGCCTGAACCTGCTCATCTTCCAGAAACAATGCAAGACCTTTTTATTTGGCTAGACGTTTGGCAGGCAAGGATAGGGTTGGGTGGGATGGGGAGTTGGATAGATGGTTTCTGGACAGTTTACTAATGCATCATCTGGATTAGAATTTCAATTAGTCTTCTCTGAAATGTTTTACTATCTATGGCAGTTTGTGAATAGCACTGGAGTCTGAAGGCTAATATTTCTCCACAGAACAGGATGGGGAAGTGAGTCGTGTAAACTCTTTACACTACTGGAGTGCAAGCTCCTTTAGACCTTACTCCTAAACAAAGTCGTCTAGGATCAGAGGTCAATCTAGTTCCCATACACAGTCAATGGTTGGTCCCTTTGTGAAAGAGTCCACAAGGAGTTCAATCTGCTCCAGCAAAAATAGTGGGTTTTTTAAGATATGGACATCAATTTTCTTGGAAAGGAAGTGAGGGATCATTAGTTTATTTCCACAAAGAGCACCCAACAGCTGTCAATTATTACTATATGTTGGGCTGGATTCAGCCGGTGACTAAAAGGCTCAAGAGAAAAAGGCATCTTATTTGATTCCCAGCCCACTCAGCCATTCAATGGTCACAGAATCACTTTGAGAAAAGGTGGGAGTGGGGCTTCTAAAAAATTATATAGTCATGTGAAGATACTGGCTGAGGATTCCTATGCTACCAATCACTTTTCATGTGATTATGTCATGTCACAAGGCAACTATAGGAATTAAGAGATTGCACAGCCAGCCATCAATACTTCTCAGATGTTGGTGACAATTTGTGACACTGGACAAAAAGCAAGTTTACAGTTTCCCACCAAACAACAACAGATTGTTAATGGCGGAGGTAGGTAAAGGCGCAGGAGAAGTGAAATTATACATTATACACTGTAAATTTATGCAAATTTGTCCCAGGACAAAGAATATTACCAATCAATGTTTGTATGTGTTACCAATCAATTCACAATTCTCCTTATGTATTTTGGGTAGAAATTTGCTCCCTCTGTCCCAGTTAATTAGCCTCTCTACCCTCTGGGTCTTCTTACGTGAAGACACAGAGGCCAACTTTCCAAGCCAGGGTGCCTAAGGTTTAGTATCTATGTCCATATCCTGGTCTCCAGAGATGTTGACCGCACAAAAGTCCTGCAGAAGTGAACATGAGCTGCAATTGCGGTGGCTAGGGCTAAAAAAAAAAACCCATGTCATTCTGCGTTTGCAAAGATTATTCATATATTTGGACGTGCCACTGAATATCCAAACTGGGCTCAATCCCAAACAGCGCACACGCATCTCGCGTGCAACCCTGCGCGGACCATGTGCACACCCGTGCAGGCAGGACTATGGCCTGCACGCAAGTTGTGTGCAAGCCGCGTATGCACATAAGCTGCGTGCACAGAGGTTGGGATCAAGCTCAATGTCTTCTTCATCCAGGTATGCAATAGTCACATATTTGTTTCTTCATTTTGGCCACAGTTTGGTTATTTCGATATTTTGGTATTTACTTTTGTGCACCAAGCACATGTACCCTACAGCTATTAAACTATTATTATTAGCTCAACAGCACTGTTACACAGTTGTTTGGGGCATTACAGCACTAAGTAGCACCAAACAATGGAATGAATACCAAAATGACCAAACTGAAATACCAGAATGACTAAAATTAAGCAGACCTATAAGGAATATTCATTTTGACAGGCAAAGATGGGAGCAAATAACTTTGTGAATAGGCCCAATTCACTGAAATTTGTATTCATACAAATTATTCATTTCTGCTCTGCCGAACACCAACTTCAGGAGAGTGGCAGGCTCCACTCCAAGAGGACAAGGACTGCAGCTAAAATGGATCAGAAAACTGAGGGAGTTTATGAGAAATTTCATTATGTAACTGAAGACGATTTATATGTAGAACAGAGGCTGCCAAGGCTGGCTGTTGGTGCTGCCCACGATCTTTCAAATGTCATGGTTAATCTCAGCTTTCATTTCAAAGAGAATGGAGATACTCTGCCTTGCAAAGATAACTTTCAAAATACAAAGGGATCACTGTCATGGTTTCTCATATTATTTGGAGTAATTCACAGCCCTATTTGCAGCTGTCCTGTGGAATTTGGGGGTCTCTAAAAGAGTCATGATGATAACATGCAGTGTTCATAACAGCAATTTCTATCCCCACATCCCATGAAGGCAGCCCAAGTATTGCTATCCTCATGATTCAGAGACAACCAAGAAACAGAAAACCCATGTGACTTTATTGACGCAGAAGACTTGTCATTAGAAGAACTAGGATGGGAACCCACCTATCCCCAATTCCTGGACATGTACCCTGTCCCTTTGAAATCTCCACCAAATGCAGCAAGAGAAGCTATGATGTGGAAGATAGCCAACAAAAAGAGATAGACAAGTTAGAGAGAGGAGAGTGTCAGAAGGGGAGATTCATCAGTACTTTACACAAAAGGGAAGAAATGCCAAGTGCCCATGTGAGACAGCCTCCCTCCATCCCTTCCTGGTTGTTGTCACAATGGAACAACAGCGGGCAATTCACAAAGTCTATTTAAAGGAGCATTCAAGGTCTGAACTGTCTACTGTCAGAGCCCTGGGGGAGGAAGAAGGGGAGGTGAATGCAGCTAAAAGGACTGGAATAGCAGGTATCAAGAAAGGGTACAATCCTCTCCAGACTCACACATAGCAACAGTGGTTTCTATAGCAACCTGAGGATTATTTTTAGAATTCATCATATGTTAACATTAACAAGCCCATCATGGTTCCAGGGTGGAAGGCTGGATTTTTTCCCCCTCTCCCTCCTTTTCCATTTTCTAATGATGTATAAACTACTTTAAATATATGTGCATGTCCGGGTGCACTTGAAAATCATTTCGCCCGCAACGAAAGCAAAAAAACTTGTACTCCTCCTCCTACCCCCTACCCTCTTTCTCCATTGCAATGGGCCTTTGTTGCCATTCCTTTGGCTGGAGAAAGATGCTCGCTGGGCTGGTGGAAGCTGAATGATCCAAGACAAAAGGAGAAAGGGCTGGGATCTGCCCACAGAAGGCTGTACATACAGCCAGCGGGAGGGCATCACCTTGGAGCTTTCTTGCTTTTGTCTGATCAACCCTTCTTGATTCTAAAGTAGAGAGAGAGAAAGAGAGAAAAGGAACCACATGTGGCATCTCTGTCCCAATGCAAGGTACAAAAATTAGTCATGGTGGCAGATTAAGAGCTAAATTGCAGCTATTATAGGTATACAGCGCAGAGGTGGAGAACCATAACAGCACTGGCTGGAGGCGTTATGCTAGCACAGGACAAAGACAACTTCGGGGGGGCAGGGGGGGGCAGGAGATCAGGGATGATATTTGTTTAAAAAAGCAATGTGCCTTCACCGCAGCATCAGCTCACCAAGTGCAGCAGGGCAAAAGGAAAGGACCTGGTCACGCCTGCCTGCCATCTAATCCTCCAAAAATGATCAAATCTTTGCAGTTCCAAGCCAGTTTGGGCAACAAGCAGGAAAATGGGGCTTCCCTCTCCCTCTTGCCCTTGTATAGGAGGCACCCAAGCTTTGAATCTGAACTATGCCTTCCTCCTCATTCTCTACTCCTCAGAGGCTGTCACTTCTGGAAACCATGCTGGGTTGGGGGGTTAGTTTAATCACATCAACTGTTTAACAGAAATTACAATTGGTCTATCACGGGTAAGGCAGCCTACCTGTGCAGCTGTTCCCTTTTGTGCTGCTTGTCCCCTCTTTCAGTTCCTTTGTGGCTAGTATGCAGCGTAGATTTTCCCTCCTTGTCTATTTTAAAGAGCTATTAACAAGGGGTGGGATTATCCCACAACACCAAAGGGATTTAGGCACCCAAATCTGCTAAACCAATGGGAGTTGGGTGCTTAAGTCCATTAGACATTTGTAGAGCTCTGACTAGAAAAGATTTTTTTTATCTCCTTGCAGTGAGTCTCACATCACGTTTTCAGATAAAGATCCACTGGCCTCTTACTCTTGCACACTGGGAAGGTCAGATATTTTGGCCAACAAGGGCCAGGCAAGCCTCAATCATATAAAAAGTTTCTACAGTTTAGACACTATAGAATCTACACATTTCTATAGTTTTTTCCATATGAAATGGACATGCACAGTGACAAACAGCAGACAGTGGAGGCCTAGTCAATCCTGCTGAAATACAAACCCTCATTCAGATCACTTTGTGATGAACATCAATTTGATATAGTTGAGCCTTACTTTGGTTTTACTCCTGAAGCATTCACACAGAGGGCTAAATTGACTACTTCTCAGTAGCAAGTGAAATGCGTACTCCTGAAAAATCAGGAATACACACGCCTCCTCGGTTTGTATTTCAAAGTGAACACTTATCAGCGTGAGGGTAGCAACCTCAGTTCAGCAATCATCATATCTCAGCCAGTGGGGAAACTGACGCAGTACTACTTCAGTTTACACAGCTTGTCTAAATGCTATTGAAGGGGAGTACTTACTTTCATTTAATTAAATTAAAGTAGTTACTTCAGTTTACTCTGTTCATCTGAACACTACTGAAGTGGTTACTTGGATTTAATTAAATTGAAGTAGTTATTGTGGATTACCTCTGTTCATCAGAACGTGGCCTCAAGCAGCCCACTCATGTCTCTAGCAAGCACTACCGCACGCCAGTAGTAGTGCTTGCTAGAGACTACTAGCAAGCACTACTACTGCTTCAATCAAAGCAGTAGGTAAATATAACGCATTTATATCAAAGGTAAATCAAAGGTAAATATAACGCATTCCTGATCTATACTGGTTGAGTTCCTAAATCAGCATCTTACCCTATAAAGGTCCATAAGTTCTGGTTTCTCTCAGCCCTCAATGCGAGCGACTGGGCACTGGCTTCTTAGTTGGTAGAGAGCAAAATCATGCCTCTCTGTTCATGGTTTCTCCAGTCTGCTGCTGGCAGGCTTTTCGTATGCAGATGTAACTGCTGAGATGGCTCAGGGAGAGAACACCTAAGGTGATTCACTGGCCTCTTTAAATAGTCTTTCTCCTTCTTTGTCTCTGTTCCCGCCTTTGGGGAGACCTGAAACATGACACACAAACCTAAGGGTCCATCTACGTCTCCACAGGGTTCCGTCTGGCAAGTGTTCTCAAATACACATTTTTGGTATTTCTTTGCATTTCCTGTAGCTTGGTGACGTGTCAGAGCCCTAATTTGAGTTTTACAGTTCTCAATTGTAACATTACATACATGTGGAACTTTTTGTATTACATATTTGTCAGACTTGTAGTCTACATGTATTGCAACATTGCATACATGTGGAACCTTTTGCATTACATATTTATCAGACTTGTCTACATGTGGGCCCATGTTACACGTGTGTGACCCTATGTTCCTCCGTGACAGAGGACACCGCAGCAAAGAAGCCAAAAGGAAACCCAAACCCAGCAGTGTTAGTTCTGCGTTTCTCTTTACTTGTCATACTTCTCTGGTCCCACAGGTGAAAGTCAACTGAGGTGAAAGCCAATGGGACACACGTTTCTAACACATTTAGGCACTTTGAAGACTATCTCCTCACTAGGTTTGGCTACCCAAGCGTGACTGGGCTTGGGTGCATTTGTTCTGATGGGATGGATCATCTGCCTTCAGCACAGAAGAAGGTGTTTTCATGGGGAACAAGCCTGGGCCAACCAATAAGAGCCTGGACTATTGAAATGCATAGCAGGCATGTCCTACCCAGCTGTGCCTATGTTGCCTTAGAAGATGTGAGCCATTTGGCTCTACCTGTTGCCTCCGGTGGCACAGCAGGTGACTTCTGGACTGCTTGGCTGGTGTCAAACTGTGGAACATTAACAGTATTTTCCTTTCATCCCTATGTCCAGGATTTTGCCGAACTCAAGTCTTCAGCCTCCTGTGGCAATAGAGGTTCCCAGCCAGGACAGGCTGATCTTTTCCCATTAGTCTTGACTTCATTATAGCTTGGGACAGATCCTGTAATTTTTCCAGTTTATCTGAAAAGCTTCCAGAAAGGACACAAATGGTAAGCCTGAGGGATTACCAATTCCCAGTGGCTCTGCCATCTCCTTACAGCTCCAGCAAAATATTGTGCGATAATTAACAGATCCATGCATGTTCTGCCCATTTTTCGATCCTCTGCTGCCTTTGTTCAGAAAGGCTCCGTGAACAGTTCTGACCCCTTGGGCTTGTTCCGACTTGGGAACATGGGCCACCCTGAACTCTAGTGAGGCAAGAAGGCAGTAGCACCAAGAGATGGCGGAGAGAGCAATTTAGCCACATAAAAATGCTTCAATTTCTCACTGAATGTTAGACACTCTTATTTCTCTATATATTGACTTCGCAGGACAAAATATTTCTATTGCAGCTTATAACAATGCATCAGTATGGCTGGGGATAATTATTATTTATATAGTGACAGCAATGTGCCTGGTGCTGGACAGTTGTGATACGAGATGGGTCCTTGTCCTGAGGAGCTTAAAATCTAGAATAGACAAGAAACGGGGCAACAAAGGGATGGGGCACAGAGGGAAACACAGTGTCACACAAGAAGGGATGAGGAAGGTAGCAAAGATGTGATAATTTGTGACAAGCGGGGATGGGAGTACTGGTTGTAATGTGACGTAATGTAATATCCCCTCCTTCACTCTCCAACACTTCCCCTGCTCCCCTAAGCGCCTTCGTCCCTTCTCCCTCGCTGCCCCGCATGCCTGGAACTCCCTCCCTGCCCTCGTCCGCCTGGCCCCCACCCTCCACACCTTCAAGTCCCTCCTCAAAACCCACCTCTTTCGCTCCGCCCTGCCTAACTCCTGCTAA